>JAULJE010000001.1:133580498-133657998 GCA_030846915.1 Cnephaeus nilssonii
CCCCTGGGGACTGGGCCGCGGCCTCGGCGCCTCCTTCCCTCACGCCCTGCACGGTTTTCTGAGCGCCTACTGTGTGCGGTGGAGAGAAGACGGCTGGTTTGCCAGCTGCGAGCCAAACGGCCCTGCCCACGGGAATCTGGTAAGAATGACGAGCTGGCCCTGGCCGGGGTGGCTCAGTGGGTAGAGCGTCGGCCTGCGGACGGAAGGGTCCCGGGTTCGATTCCGGTCAAGGGCATGCACCCTGGTTGCGGGCACATCCCCAGTGGGGGCGGGCAGGAGGCAGCCGGTCCATGATTCTCTCTCATCATGGACGTTTCTCTCTCCCTCTCCTTTCCTTTCTGAAATCAATAAAAAATATATTAAAAAAACAAACTGACGCTGACTCCTCAGCCCGTGGCTCCGTTGATTTGAGGGTCATAAGGTCGCCAGTTGGATTCCCGGTCGGTAGGTCTGTCGGTCGGTCGGTCGGTCGGTCGATCGGGCACCTGCTGATTAAACCTGTTTTTTTTTCTTATGTTGTTGGCTGAGCAACAAGTGGGACGAAGCCAGCAGGACTGGCTGGCCGGGCTCTGGGGAATGGATGGGGGGGCATCAGGGCGGCGGGCAGCCCGGGGGCGGGGAGGGGGGGAGGAATACGCCTGGAGGGTCCTGGCTGGAACAGGCCCGGCTCTGTGTCCCCTCCTCCCTCCTCCCTCCCGGGAGGAGACCTGGGCAGAGACAGACAGATGCCGCCCTGAATGCAGGCCTCCCCGGCCGGCCGGCCCTGCACCTGCTGACAAAGCCGGGCATTCAGGTCCCCCGGGAGCAGCCTGCCTTTCATCTCAGCGTGAAATCGCTCTCGGAGGCCCCGCCAGGGTGGGTGGGGGCTGAGCCCTGGGGGTGGGGGTGGGGCTGTACCCTGGGAGGGGGCTGAGCGACCTGGGAGGGGGCTGAGCCCTGGGGAGGGGTGCTGAGCCCTGGGGAGGGTGGCTGAGCCCTGGGGAGGGGGGCTGAGCCCTGGGGAGGGGGCTGAGCCCTGGGGTGAGGGGCTGAGCCCTGGGAGGTGCTGAGCCCCTGGGGAGGGGCTGAGCCCTGGGGAGGGGGGCTGAGCCCTGGGGAGGGTGCTGAGCCCTGGGGAGGGGGCTGAGCTCCTGGGGAGGGGGGCTGAGCCCTGGGGAGGGGGGCTGAGCCCTGGGGAGGGGGGCTGAGCCCTGGGGAGGGGGCTGAGCCCTGGGGAGGGGGGCTGAGCCCTGGGGAGGGGGGCTGAGCCCTGGGGAGGGGGGCTGAGCCCTGGGGAGGGGGCTGAGCCCTGGGGAGGGGGGCTGAGCCCTGGGGAGGGGGGGCTGAGCCCTGGGGAGGGGGCTGAGCCCTGGGGAGGGGGCTGAGCCCTGGGGAGGGGTGCTGAGCTCTGGGGAGGGGGGCTGAGCCCTGGGGAGGGGGCTGAGCCCTGGGGAGGGGGGCTGAGCCCTGGGGAGGGGTGCTGAGCCCTGGGGAGGGGGCTGAGCCCTGGGGAGGGGGGCTGAGCCCTGGGGAGGGGGGCTGAGCCCTGGGGAGGGGGCTGAGCCTGGGGAGGGGGCTGAGCCTGGGGAGGGGGGCTGAGCCCTGGGGAGGGGGCTGAGCCCTGGGGGAGGGCTGAGCTCTGGGGAGGGGGCTGAGCCCTGGGGAGGGGGGCTGAGCGCCCTGGGGAGGGGGGCTGAGCCCTGGGGAGGAGGGCTGAGCTCTGGGGAGGGGGCTGAGCCCTGGGTGAGGGAGGGGCTGAGCCTGGGGAGGGGTGCTGAGCTCTGGGGAGGGGGGCTGAGCCCTGGGGAGGGTGCTGAGCTCTGGGGAGGGGTCTGAGCCCTGGGGAGGGAGGCTGAGCCCTGGGGAGGGGTGCTGAGCCCTGGGGAGGGGGGCTGAGCCCTGGGGGTGGGTGTGGGGCTGAGCCCTGGGGAGGGGGGCTGAGCCCTGGGGAGGGGGGCTGAGCCCTGGGGAGGGGTGTTGAGCCCTATGGGAATGGGGGGCTTGGAGGCACAGAGCCCACAGGAGAGGCAGCAAAGCGTTCAGAAGGCTCCTCCGTGGGGGACTCTCAGGGGCTCTGGGACCCCCCTCCCCTCCTAACCGCCCCACGACTTCTGGTGGGGACGCGGCGAGGGGCCGGGGCGGGCCTCTGGGCCCGGAGGCGCCGCTGGCTTCGCTCCTTAGGAAACAGCGACGCCTGGGAGATTCGCCCGGAGAGGCTCGCCCCTTCCCGGACGGCCTGGCCCGTGGGTCACGCGTGGGGTCTGCGAACACGCGTGGCCTCCTGCTCACGGGAGCGGCTCACTTTCCCGTTGAAGGAGCACCAGGCGGGGGGCGGGGGGGTCCAGTTCCCGCCGCCTCGGACCCGCTCCTGCAGCTGTTCCGGGGCCTGGAGCACCCCCGTGCTCGGAGGCGATCTTGCTGAGCCAGCCCTGGCCGGGTGGCTCAGTGGTTAGCGCGCCGGCCCACACGCCCCAGGGCCAGGGGTTCCGTTTCCGGCCGAGGCCCGCTCCCCGGGGGTAGATTCGCCTCCCGTGGGAGGCAGCCCATCCATGTGTCTCTCTCACCATGGGTAGAGCGTCCGCCTGCGGACGGAAGGGTCCCGGGTTCGATTCCGGTCAAGGGCATGTGCCTTGGTGGCGGGCACATCCCCAGGTGGGGGCGTGCAGGAGGCAGCTGATGGATGTTTCTCTCTCGTCGATGTTTCTGACTGTCTCTCCCTCTCCCTTCTTCTCTGTAAAAAAATCAATAAAATATATTAAAAAAGAAAAGAAGAAGAAGACCGAGCTCAGGGCCTCCCTGGGGCCTGTCGGATCCGTGTCCGCTGGGATCCGCCTGGGCGCCCGCGGAACCACACTCCTGCCTGTAATTTCCGGGGACAGGGAGTCGGCAGGGCGTGCCCACCTGTGCGCCCCCCCCTCCTCCTCCGCCTCCTCCTCCTCCTCCTCCTCCTCCTCCTTTTTAATATACTTTTATTCATTTCAGAGAGGAAGGGAGAGGGAGAGGGAGAGGGAGAGAGAGAAGCATCCATGGTGAGAGAGAATCATGCATCAGCTGCCTCCTGCTCCCTACGGGGGATCGAACCCGCAACCCAGGCACGTGCCCCACCGGGAATAGAACCCTGACCTCCTGGTTCACAGGTCGACGCTCAACCCACTGAGCCACATCGGCCGGTCCTTAGGTGTCTGTAGGCAGATGTTCCTGCTGGAGGGAGGGCATGACCCCCTGACCGCTCTCCTGGGCCGGCCAGCCACACCCTCTGCACCCCTCCCCGCGCCCCCCCCCCAGGCTGGGAACCCGGACGGATGGACAGACACAGACGGGAGGGGCTCCCGGATGTAAGCATTCATGTGTGTGGGGGGGAAGGCAGGGCCCGCAGACAACACCTCAGCTAATCATTCCCCAGGGCCTGCTACCCACTGGTTTGTGAAGGCAGACCAAGCAGGGAGGGAGGCCCAGCTCCCTGCAGAGGAGGGAGGGAGGGAGGGAGGGGAGATTCATTTCCTCCCTTCACGGTGGGAAAGGCTTTGCTTTGATGTTGGAAGAGGTTTATGGGGTGCAAAGCAGGGCGGGGCGTGGCCGGAGGCTGATGTGTTTTATCCTGAGAACCGAGGGGCATCACACCGCCTGGGGGAGGTGACCTGGGACCTCCAGACCGTCCGGCCCTACATTGGGGGTCCCAGGACTGCCTGGCCCCCAGGACTGCTTGGCCTCATACTAGGGGGTGGGGGGTCCCAGGATTGACCGGGGATTCCCAGCACTGCCTGGCCCCAGACCGGGGGGCCCCCCAAGTTTGCCTGGCCCTGGACTAGGGGGCTCCCGAGCCGTGCTTGACCCACTCACTCACAGGTCGTCTGCACGAGGCGAGTCAGCGGCTTGTGGGGGACACGCCATCCGGGCAGCTTGAGGCCCCCCTGCAAAGCGCCTGCCCCCCCCCAATCTCCGATTCTTCTCATCGACGGCCACTGGGTCAGCGTCCGTCTCCTCTGCCCGCACACACGTGCCCGGCGTCGCCTCGTCAGGATGCCCGCTGGGGAAATGCGTGTTCGCTAGGGTTTTCCGTCATTTTGAGACACGTGACGATGCCTTTTAAGTGTTGACCTTGGTTTGCAACCCTTTGGAACAGTTATGAGAAGAGTACGAAGGAAAATGTCTATTTCATTACATATAACTGATACAATAACAGCACATTAAATATGTCGATATTAAAACAATAATATAGCAACAATATAGCTATGAAAACAGTCATAAGCATGCGTTATATATGCTTATACGTAATAATCATTATACCCTAGTGGCCCGGTGCACGGAATACGTGCACGGGGGGTGGGTGGGTGTCCCTCAGCCCAGCCTGCACCCTCTCTAATCTGGGACCCCTCGGTGTAAGCCCGATTCCTGGGGATCGGGCCTAAGCCGGCAGTCGGACATCCCCTCTCGCAATCCGGGACCACTGGCTCCTGACCGCTCACCTGTCTGCCTGCCTGAGTGCCCCTAACCACTCTGCCTGCTGACCTGCTCAACCCCAACTGGCCCCCCCCCCCGCCTCACCGACCTGATCACCCCCATCTGCCCTCCCCTCCTGGCCTGATCGCCCCTAACCGCCTCTGCCTCGGCCCCGCCACCATGGCTTTGTCCGGAAGGACGTCCGGAGGGTCTCCCGGTCTAATTAGCATCTTACCCTTTTATTAGTATAGATCACATTATACTAGAGGCCCGGTGCATGAATCCGTGCATGGGTGGGGTCCGGCCAGCCTGGCCGGGGGAGGGGACATGGGCGGTTGGCCGGCCTGCCTGCTGGTCGAACTCCTGGTCGAGGGGACCATTTGCATATTAGCCTTTTATTCTATAGGATCGACACGGAGTGGCCAGATTATTATGCATTCAGAGATCATCATCATCCGGCCACTCCATGAATTTCCAACTAGAGGCCCGGTGCATGAATTCGTGCATGGGTGGGTCCGGCCAGCCTGGCCAGGGGAGGGACGTGGGCGGTTTGGCCGGCCTGCCTGCTGGTCGAACTCCCGGTCGAGGGGACCATTTCCCTATTAGCCTTTTATTCTATAGGATCGACACGGAGTGGCCGGATGATTATGCGTTCAGAGATCATCATCATCTGGCCACTCGGTATATTATATATATACACACACACACACACTAGAGGCCCGGTGCACGAAATCCGTGCACTGGAAGGCTCCCTAGCGGCTGCTGGCTGCCGACCTGGGCCTCCCTCCCTTCCCCCGGCCGGCCCCGCCCCCTGGTCGAACTCCCGGACGGACGACCTCCCGGCCGCGGGGACAATGTGCATACTACCCTTTTATTATGTAGGATACTGTCTAGCAGGCCCCCAGGGCCGTACGAAATGCAAACACTTCACTGCTCATAACTCGTCCTCGAATTGCCCCCGGCTCGGTCTCTCCCCGTGTGGCTAACGGCTCTTCCTGTTCGTCTCCCAGTGCCTGGCGCCCTGCAGGGAGACGGGGACCTGCGGAAGGAGGGGTGTCTGAGCTTCTGCGAGGTAAGCGGGGCGGGCGCCCAGGTGGGTCACCATCCCTCTGCAGCTGGGGGGTCAGTTACTGTCTGTGTGTGTGTGTGTGAGAGAGAGAGAGAGGAGGGGGGAGATAATGAGAGAGAATGCAGATAAAAAAGAAAAATACTAAAAAAAAATAAACAAAAATAAACAAAAATAAAATAAACAAAAGGAAAAAAAAGAAAAATACGGCCCTAGCCGGTGTGGCCCAGTGGATAGAGCGTCGATCCGCCTGCAGACTGAAGGGTCCCGGGTTCGAGTCCCGGTCAAGGGCGCGTGCCCGGGTGGCGGGCTCGATCCCCAGCCCCTGTAGGGCTCACGCAGGAGGCAGCCAATCGATGTGTCTCTCTCCCTTTGACGTGTCTCTCTCCCTCCCGCCCTCACCCTCCCTCCCTTCCGCTCTGTCTGAAAAATCAGTGGAAAAATATATCATCGGGTGAGGATTAAAAATAAATTAGTAAGCCCTGGCCGGTGTGGCTCAGTGGATAGAACGCCGGCCTGCAGACTGGAGGGTCCCAGGTTCGATTCCCGGTCAAGGGCACATGCCTGGGTTGCGGGCTCCATCCCCAGTCGGGGCGTGCAGGAGGCAGCTGATGGATGTTTCTCTCTCCTCGATGTTTCTAACTCTCTCTCCCTCTCTCTTCCTCTCTGTGAAAAATCAATAAAATATATATATATTTTTAAAAAATAAATAAATTAGTAAGCCCCGGCCGGTGTGGCTCAGTGGATAGAGCGTCGGCCTGCGGGCTGAAGGGTCCCGGGTTCGAGTCCCGGTCAAGGGCACATGCCCGGGTTGCGGGCTCCATCCCCGTGCGGGAGGCGGCCGATCCATGATTCTCTCTCCTCATGGATGTTTCTCTCTCTCCCTCTCCCTTCCTCTCCGAAATCAATACAAATATAATATATATATATTTTTTAAAAAGAAAAAACCAACCGTTACCTCCAATTCTGGGTCCAGAGTCGCCCCGGGGGGCTGGCGTGCGAGCCTGAGACCCCTCCTCTCAAACCCCTCGTCCAAGGCTGGCGTGGCCCGGCATCGGGAGCTTCAATTTGGGGAGGGTCCCCAGTCCCCAGCTGACCGGAGCGCTCCGGGTTCCTGCAGTGGCCAGGGCTCCGTGGGGTGACCGCTGACCTGTTGTGACGGGTGCCGACTGCGTACAGAAAAAAAAAACCCCACAAAAAAAACAACCGAGAGAATGAGATTGTGCGTGTTCATACAGCCGTCCAAAGGGGCTGTCGACCGAAGGGTCCCGACCACGTTTTACGAATATATATATATATTTTTTAAAAAATATATTTTATTGATTTTTTACAGAGAGGGAAAGGGAGAGGGATAGAGAGCTAGAAACATCGATGAGAGAGAAACATCCATCAGCTGCCTCCTGCACGCCCCCTACTGGGGATGTGCCCGCAACCAAGGTCCGTGCCCTTGACCGGAATCGAACCCGGGACCCTTCCGTCCGCAGGCCGACGCTCTATCCACTGAGCCACACGGGTGAGGGCACGTTTTACGAATATTTAACGTACGTTCGTCGGCGAACGTGTGTGTGCAAATAAATGACGTGAGTCTGTTGGATGTGAAGTTATAACTCGTGGGTCCTAATCCTGTAGGACGTTAGCATAAATATGACTTCTTTTTTTGTTAAATCCTCACCCGAGGATATTTTCCCATTGGTTTTGAGAGAGAGTGGAAGAGAGAGAGAGAGACAGAGAGAAACATGTATGTGAGAGAAACATGTTGATGGGTTGCCTCCTGCACGCTCCTCGACCAGGGCCCAGGCTGGGGAGGAGCCTGCAACCGAGGTACGTGCCCTTGCCCGGAATTGAACCCGGGACCCTGCGGCCTGCAGGCCGGCGCTCTATCCACGGAGCCACGCCGGCCAGGGCTCCCTCTGACGTCTGCAAGTGGGAAGGAAGGGAGCTTGGTCAACCCCCTTGGGCTTGGTCAACCCCCTCGAGGGGCCATGTGGACAGAAGAGCCGCTCTGACCGTCTTGGCCAGGCCGTCGTCGTGGGCGGGGCTGAGCGGAATTGTCCCGGTCTCCCTCGCAGCCCCTGTTCCCCAAGCGGAGCCACGAGTGCCTGACGAGCTGCGAGTTCCTGCAGCACGTGCTGGCGGTCAAGCAGGGCGACTGCCCGGCGCCCGAGAGGGCCAGCGGCTTCGCGGCCGCCTGCGTGGAGAGCTGCGAGCGGGACGGCGAGTGCTCGGGCGTGAAGAAGTGCTGCTCCAACGGCTGTGGGCACACCTGCCAGGTGCCCAAGACGCTGTACAGAGGTAGGGGCCTGTCGGTAGGGGAGGGTGCCGTCCCCCCGACCCCCTCACTGGGGTCCCCGTGTGCTGGGGAGGGGCCCGATCGACGCCCACCAGCCAATCAGGCGTGAGTATGCAAATCCACCCAACAAAGATGGCGGGTTCATTTGCATACGCAGAAAGATAAAACCCTAGAGAAAAAAGACAAAAAGTATAATTTTCTTTAAAAGAAAAAAACAAAAGAAAGATAAAAACCTTAAGGAAATGTGCTCAGAGAATCCAACGAAGGAAATGAATTAGCCAACAAGCTAAGACCCGAGCCCGGCTGGCGTGCTCAGCGGTTGAGCGTCAACCTAGGAACCAGGAGGTCAGGGTTCGGTTCCCGCTCAGGGCACACGCCCGGGTGGCGGGCTCGATCCCCAGTGTGGGGCGTGCAGGGAGGCAGCCGATCCATGATTCTCTCTCATCGTTGACTAGAGGCCCGGTGCACGAAATTCGTGCACGGGTAGGGTCCCTTAGGCCTGGCCGGCGATCAGGGCCGATCTGTGGGGGCGACCGGCGGGGCGTTTGGGGGGACCCTGCTGGCACCTGCCGTGGCCGGCCTGGGGGCAGCTCCTGCATTGAGTGTCTGCCCCCTGGTGGCCAGTGCGCGCCACAGCAACCAGTCGTTCCGCCATTCGGTTGATTTGCATGTTAGGCTTTTACGATATAGGATGTTTCTCTCTCTCTCTCCCCCTCTTCCTTCCTCTCGGAAATCAATTTTTTAAAAAGTATATTTTTTAAAAGAAAGGAGGCAGACGAGATGTGCCTGTGGTCCCTCCCCCTCCCCCCCGCCATTGGCCTCGGTCTGAGCCCCCCGCAGCCGGCGGTCATGGGTGCGGTCCCGTTGCAGGGGTTCCCCTGAAGCCCAGGAAAGAGCTGCGGTTCACGGAACTGCCCTCGGGGCACCTGGAGGTCAGGTGGTCGTCCAGGTTCAACATCTCCATCGAGCCGGTGACCTACGTGGTGCAGAGGAGGTGGAACTGGGGCCTGCACCCCAGCGAGGACGACGCCACGCCCTGGCAGACGGTGGCGCAGGTGAGTGCGCCACGAACGCCCGGCCGGCGGGGCTCGGTGGGCTGAGCGTCGACCTAGGAACCGGGAGGTCAGGGTTCCACTCCCGGTCGGGGCACATGCCTGGGTTGCGGGCTCCATTCCCAGTGGGGGCATGCAGGAGGCAGCCGATCCATGATTCTCTCTCCTCATGGATGCTTCTATCCCTCTTTCCCTCTCCCTTCCTCTCTGAAATCAATCTACACTAATAAAAGAGTAACATGCTAATTGACCGTACCTTTGCGACGCACACCAGCCAATCAGGAGTGAGTATGCAAATTAATCCAAAAAAAATGGTGGGTTAATTTGCATATGCAGGCACAGAGCGGCCGGGGGCGGGCGGAATGCTTGCGTCCTTGCCATGGTGACGATGCAGGCGTTCTGCACCGCGCCAGCCGCTCCGGCCTCTGGGCAGCGTGGGAAGGCGGAAAGGTGCCTCCGGGCTGGAGCGAAGGCGGTGCCGGCAGCCAGGGGAAGGAAGGCCCATTCTTGCACGATTTTCGTGCACCGGGCCTCTAGTAGAAATATATCCTATCTAATAAAAGAGTAATATGCAAATTGACTGTCACCCCAACACACAAGATGGCTGCCCCCATGTGGTCAAAGATGGCCGCCCCCATGTGGACACAAGATGGCCATCACAAGATGGTCAGCAGGGAGGGCAGTTGGGAGAGACCAGGCCTGCAAGGGAGGGCAGTTGGGAGGGACCAAGGCCTGGCAGGGAGGGAAGTTAGGGGCAATTGGCCGGCAAGGTGGGCAGTTAGGGTGACCCGGCCAGCAGGGGAGGGCAGTTAGGGTGACCGGGCCGGCAAGGAGGGCAGTTAGGGGTACCGGCCAGCAGGGGAGGGCAGTTAGGGTGACCGGGCCAGCAGGGAGAGCAAGTTAGGGGTGACCGGCCAGCAGGGAGGGCAGTTGGGGGTGACCTGGCCATCAGGAGGGCAGTTAGGGGTGACCGGCCTGCAGGGAGGGCAGTTAGGGTGACCAGGCCAGCAGGGAGGCAGTTGTGGGCGATCAGGCCTGCAGGGGAGGGCAGTTAGGGGTGACTGGGCCTGCAGTGGAGGGCAGTTAGGGGTGACCAGGCCAGCAGGGAGGGCAGTTAGGGGAACCAGGCCTGCAGGGGAGGGCAGTTGGGAGCGACCTGGCCGTCAGGGAGGGCAGTTAGGGGCAACCAGGCCAGCAGGGGAGGGCAGTTGGGAGCGACCTGGCCGTCAGGGGAGGCAGTTAGGGGGACCAGGCCAGCAGGGAGGCAGTTAGGGGCAACATGGCTGGCAGGGGAGCAGTTAGGCATCAATCAGGCTGGCAGGGGAGTGGTTAGGGGTGATCAGGCTGGCAGGCAGAAGCGGTTAGGGGCAATCAGGCAGGCAGGCAGGCGGGTGAGCGGTTGGGAGCCAGCAGTCCTGGATTGTGAGAGGGATGTCCGACAGCCAGGATCGGGCCTCAACGGGCAGTCAGACATCCCTCAGGGGTCCCAGATTGGAGAGGGTGCAGGCTGGACTGAGGGACGCCCCCCCCTTGCACGAATTTCGGGCACCGGCCCCTAGTAGAAATATATATTTCTATAAATCAGCGAGCCACGCTGCCGTCCAGCAGCCCGGAGTAGCGTCCGCGTGGGCGTAGCGTGTGTGTGTCTGCTGGAGACGGGGCGGCCAGTTCCTTTCGAAACTGGACCCTGGGCTCGCTCTGCCCCAAACCCCGGTGGACGGCGATAACGTCCTAATCCAAGTGCGGACGCTTCCTCCAAGAGGTTCCTTTCCTCGAGATAAGCCGGCGGCTGCCGAGAGCCAGGCCAGGCCAGGCCGCCGGCGAGGACCCGTTCATCCGATACGTGATCAGGAAGTGACTTCTCCCCGTGTCTCCTGAATGTGAGCCTTTATTCCACCCCAGACCCGAGGGCCCCGGGCAGACGCCTATCACTACGGGCTCGGGGGGAGCAGCCGGCTCGGGGGGGAGCAGCCGGCTGGGGGAGGCGAGCGGCGACGGCTCACCAACCCTGCCGAGTGCTGTCTGCTCCGTCTCGGTCCGTTGACAAGGCGATCGATCGGCCGCGTTTATCTCGGCCCGGCCCCGGCCTCCGTGTCCCGGGCGGCGGAGGCACAATATCCCCTTTCTTCCTAAAGCTGTCCAACGGATGCCGGGTGCGAGACAAACACCCCGAGATAGAGAGGGAATAAAGGAGGCCGGCCGGGTGGCTCAGTGGGTAGCATCGACCTCTGAACCAGCAGGTCAGGGTTCGATTCCCGGTCAGGGCACAGGCCCGGGGTTACAGGCTCGATCCCCAGTGCGGGGGGCGTGCAGGAGGCAGCCGATCTGTGATTCTCTCTCCTCATGGATGTTTCTCTCTCTGTCCCTCCCTGAAATCAGTACATATACATGGCGTGGCCAGATGATGATGATGATCTCTGAACGCATAATCATCTGGCCACTCCGTGTCTGTCCTATAGAATAAAAGGCGAATATGCAAATGGTCCCCTTGACCGGGAGTTCGACCAGCAGGCAGGCCGGCTGACCGCCCATGTCCCCTCCCCCTGGCCAGGCTGGCCGGACCCCACCCATGCACGAATTCATGCACCGGGCCTCTAATATATATATATACACACACACCGAGTGGCCAGATTATTATGCGTTCAGAGATCATCGTCATCTGGCCACTCCGTGTATATTTTTAAAAAAAAGGAAAAGAAAAGAGAATAAAGTCTCTGTCCAAAACGGCTCACGCGCTTTTCAAACGCCCACACCCCGCTGTCCCGGTGGCGGCACCTCCGCCGGGATTACTCATTCTATTCTATACCCATTTTGTCAAAAAAAAAGAGACCCTGGCCGGTGTGGCTCAGTGGTTAGAGTGCCGGCCTGCGGACCGAAGGGCCGTGGGTTCGATTCCCGGTCAGGGGCGCGGACCTTGGCTGCGGGCTCGACCCCCGGCTCCGGTTGGGGTGCGAGAGGGAGGCAGCCCATCGCTGTGTCTCGCTCACGTCCATGTTTCCCCCCCCCCCTCTCTCTCTCTCTCTCCTCTTCCTAAAAAAATATAGACATAAAAAAAATGAAAATATGGCCTTAACACAGCAGAGGTGCCCAGGATGCGGCCTAAAGTCCTCCCCTGCTCACCCGGGGCGCTCCCCGTCGCCACGCTAGGACGGTGGCGTGTGCACACCTTCCCCGGGACCTTGAGAGGGGGGACGGCGAGGACCAGGGCCCCTCTTCCGTCCCCCGTTTTCTGGGGGGAAGGACGGAGGCGGCACGGCTGCGTCTCCTCCTGGCAGCTCTCTCTCGCCCTCCGAGCCCCCTGCATCCCTGACGGATGCCAGGCTGCCACGGCTCGAGTTAGCCCCCGGATTGAAGCGCGGCCCGCTGTGCTCCTGGGTGTGTGCGTGTGGTGTGGTGTGCGTGTGTGTGTGTGTGTGTGGTGTGGCATGTGTGTGTGGTGTGTGTGAGCAGAACAGGCCACCCAGACCGCCTGGACCCTCTGGTCCCCCAGCTGGGCATCGACACCTTCCCCAGAGCGGTGGCGGGGCTCGACACCTTCCCCAGAGTCGGGGTGGCGGGGGACATCGGACACCTCCCAGAGTCGGTGCGAGGGGGGACATCGACACCCTCCAGACGGTCAGGGGGACATCGACACCCTTCCCCAGAGTCGGGGTGGGCGGGGGCCCTCGAGTGTGGCTTTGAAAACCCACCCCGTGACGTGGAGAATAACGGGGTCCCTGTGCCCTTGACCCCTCAGACCACGGAGGAGCGGGCGCGGCTGGCGGACGTCCGGCCCAGCCGGTGGTACCAGTTCCGCGTGGCGGCCTGTCAACGTGCACGGGACCCGGGGCTTCACGGCCCCCAGCAAGCACTTCCGCTCGTCCAGGGGTGAGTGTGCCCCCTCCTGCACCCCCCTCCTCCTGTACCCCTCCTCCTCCTCCTGCACCCCCCCTCCTCCTGCACCCCCCTCCTCCTCCTGCACCCCCCTCCTCCTCCTGACCCCCCTCCTCCTCCTGCACCCCCCTCCTCCTCCTGCCCCCACCTCCTCCTGCCCCACCCTCCTCCTGTACCCCCTCCTCCTCCTGCACCCCCTCCTCCTCCTGTACCCCCTCCTCCTCCTGCACCCCCTCCTCCTCCTGTACCCCCTCCTCCTCCTGACCCCCTCCTCCTCCTGTACCCCCCTCCTCCTCCTGCACCCCCCCTCCTCCTGCACCCCCTCCTCCTCCTGCACCCCCTCCTCCTCCTGCACCCCCCTCCTCCTCCTGCACCCCCTCCTCCTCCTGTACCCCCTCCTCCTCCTGCACCCCCCTCCTCCTCCTGTACCCCCCCTCCCCTTCCCCCTCCTCCTGCACCCCCTCCTCCTCCTGGTCCCCCACAAGCACTTCCGCTCGTCCTAGGTATGCCCCCCCGCACCCCACCCTCCTCCTGCACCCCCTCCTCCTCCTGCACCCCCTCCTCCTCCTGCACCCCACCCTCCTCCTGTACCCCCCTCCTCCTCCTGCACCCCCACCTCCTCCCGGGGCCCCCAGCAAGCACTTCCGCTCGTCCAGGGGTGAGTGTACCCCCTCCTGCACCCCACCCTCCTCCTGCACCCCCTCCTCCCTCCTGCACCCCCTCCTCCTCCTGTACCCCCCCCTCCTCCTGCACCCCACCCCCTCCCCCTCCTCCTCGACCCCCTCCTCCTCCCGGCCCCACAAGCACTTCCGCTCGTCCAGGTGAGTCTGCCCCGTCCTGCACCCCCCTCCTCCTCCTGCACCCCCCTCCTCCTGCACCCCACCCTCCTCCTGCACCCCCCCATCCTCCCAGGGCCCCCAGCAAGCACTTCTGCTCAGTCCAGGGGTGATGTGTTCACCCCTCCTCCTCCTGCACCCCCCTCCTCCTCCTGTAACCCCCCCTCCTCCTGCACCCCCTCCTCCTCCTGCACCCCCCTCCTCCTCCTGCACCCCCCCTCCTCCTCACGCTCCCCAGCAGCACTTCCGCTCCGTCCAGGTGAGTGTGCCCCGTCCTGCACCCCCCTCCTCCTCCTGCACCCCCTCCTCCTCCCTGGGGTCCCCCAGCAAGCACTTCCGCTCGTCCAGGGGTGAGTGTGCCCCCCCCGCACCCCACCCTCCTCCTGCACCCCCCTCCTCCTCCTGCACCCCCCTCCTCCTCCTGACCCCCCTCCTCCTTCTGTACCCCCCTCCTCCTCCTGTACCCACCCTCCTCCTCCTGGCCCCCACACATCCCCTCCCGAGTGGCCCCCCACACCCTCCTCCTCGCACCCCCTCTCCTCCGGGGTCCCAGCAAGCACTTCGCCCTGTCCAGGTGAGTGTGCCCCCCCCCTCCACCCCACCCTCCTCCTGCACCCCCTCCTCCTTGCACCCCCCTCCTCTCCTGCACCCCCCTCCTCTCCTGCACCCCCTCCTCCTCTGTACCCCCCTCCTCCTGTCACCCCCCTCCTCCTCCTGACCCCCTCCTC
Source organism: Cnephaeus nilssonii (assembly GCA_030846915.1). Lineage (NCBI taxonomy): Eukaryota > Metazoa > Chordata > Mammalia > Chiroptera > Vespertilionidae > Cnephaeus > Cnephaeus nilssonii. The sequence continues at coordinate 133,594,763 of JAULJE010000001.1, forward strand.
CTCCTGCACCCCCCCTCCTCCTCCTGGGCCCCCAGCAAGCACTTCCGCTCGTCCAGGGGTGAGTGTGCCCCGTCCTGCACCCCCTCCTCCTCCTGTACCCCCTCCTCCTCCTGCACCCCACCCTCCTCCTCCTGGGGTCCCCCAGCAAGCACTTCCGCTCGTCCAGGGGTGAGTGTGCCCCGTCCTGTACCCCCCCTCCTCCCTGCACCCCCCCATCCTCCCAGGGCCCCCAGCAAGCACTTCCGCTCGTCCAGGGGTGAGTGTGCCCCCTCCTGCGCCCCACCCTCCTCCTGCACCCCCCTCCTCCTCCTGCACCCCCCCCCCTCCTGTACCCCCTCCTCCTCCTGCACCCCCTCCTCCTCCTGCACCCTCCTCCTCCTGCACCCCCTCTCCTCCTGTACCCCCTCCTCCTCCTGAACCCCCTCCTCCTCCTGCACCCCCTCCCTCCTCCTGCACCCCCTCCTCCTCCTGCACCCCCCCCTCCTCCTGTACCCCTCCTCCTCCTGCACCCCCTCCTCCTCCTGCACCCCCTCCTCCTCCTGCACCCCCTCTCCTCCTGTACCCCCTCCTCCTCCTGAACCCCCTCCTCCTCCTGCACCCCCTCCTCCTCCTGCACCCCTCCTCCTCCTGCACCCCCCCATCCTCCTCCCTGCACCCGTGGGACACACTCACGGCTCTGCGTGCCGTGCTTAGGGGCGGCCGACAGGCCGGCTGTCCCGGCGATGGGCCCGGGTGTCTGTGGGTGCCCGGGGTGTCCCCCATCCCTGCCCTCCGAGACGTCCTGGGGTTTCTGGGCGCTGACGCGGGGTGTCCGTGCCCAGCTGTGGGTAGCCTGCGTCAGGCGGCGGCCGGCGAACCTGGGGAGGAAGGTCTCGCTGGGCCCGTGGCGGCTCCGTGAAGGGCGGGCACGGGGACTGTGAATTCACGCGTGTCTGGGGGCCCCCGGCACGGAGCCCCCGGAACCATTCCCCGCCGCCCCCTCCTCCAGGCCCCGGGTCCTGGCCCTTCTCCGGCCTCGTGGCTGGTGAAGGCCCGACGCCCCGTTCCCGTGTGCTGGTCCGTGATAGCTGGGCAGACCTCACTGGATGCACACGCATGTCCACGTTCATGTCACTGCGCTGGGCCCCGGGGGCTTCCCCGTGGGTTAGTCCCACGTCGGCCCGGCCCCCCGTGCATTCCCGTCTCTCAGACGTAGCTCAGTCCCTACTCACTCACTCACCGGGCACCAGCTTCTTCAGGAATGCTAACTTAGGTGGTTTTAAAATTGCTTAAAATATATATATTAGAGGCCCGGTGCATGAGTTCGTGCATGGGTGGGGTCCGGCCAGCCTGGCCAGGGGGAGGGGACGTGGGCGGTTGGCGGCCTGCCTGTTGGTCGAACTCCTGGTCGAGGGGACCATTTGCCTATTAGCCTTTTATTCTATAGGACAGACACGGAGTGGCTGGATTGTTATGCGTTCAGAGATCATCATCATCTGGCCACTCCGTGTATGTTTTTACTGATTTTTTAGAAAGAGAGGAAGAGAGAAGGAGAGAGAGAGAAACATCCATGAGGAGAGAGAATCACGGACCGGCTGCCTCCTGCACGCCCCCTCCTGGGGATGGAGCCCACAACCCAGGCATGTGCCCTTGACCGGGAATCGAACCCGGGACCCTTCCGTCCGCAGGCCGACGCTCTATCCACTGAGCCACACCGGCCAGGGCACGTTGTGGACTTTTAACTCTTTTTTTTAAAAAAAAGTCCTTTGAGCCGAAACCGGTGTGGCTCGGTGGATTAGAGCGTCGGCCTGCGGACTGAAGGGTCCCGGGTTCGATTCCGGTCAAGGGCATGGACCTTGGTTGCGGGCACATCCCCAGTGGGGGGCGTGCAGGAGGCAGCTGATGGGTGTTTCTCTCTCATCGATGTTTCTAACTCTCTATTCCTCTCCCTTCCTCTCTGTAAAAAATCAATAAAATATATTTAAAAAAAAAAAAAGTCCTTTGAGCCCTGGCCGGAGCTGTACGGCGGTTAGAGTGTCGCCCCCAAGGGTTGCGGGTTCGATTCGCCGTCCAGGGCCTGTACCTGGGCTGTGGGTTCGATCCCGGGCCCCCGTCGGAATGCGTGTGGGAGACAACCCATCCATGCGTCTCTCTCTCTCTCTTTTCTCTCTCTCTCTCTCCTCTCTCCTCTCTCCCTCTCGCTCTAAAATATCCAACGGGGAAAACTATCCCGGGTGAGGATTAACAACAACAGAAAAAGGTCCTTTTTTTAAAAAAAAGGTGCACGTTCCCTGCACGGGGTCCCGACGCGGAAAAAGCGTTAAAGGGACAGGACAGAGACACCCAAACCCGGCCGTCAGCCCGTCTCCAGCCGGCCTGACAGCCGCCCGGGGCTCGGGAAATATCGAACCATGAACAGCCGGCCCGGCCGCCCGGCCGCCCGGATCCATAAAAGGCCTCGGAACAGGTCGCCCCGGAGGCCCGGTTCCCAGAGTCAGAAACATCGATGAGAGAGAAACATCCATCAGGCGCCTCCTGCACGCCCCCCACTGGGGATGTGCCCGCCACCCAGGTCCATGCCCTTGACCGGAATCGAACCCGGGACCCCTCAGTCCGCAGGCCGACGCTCTATCCACTGAGCCACACCGGCCAGGGCCGTGGTCGGCAAACTCATGAGTCCACAGAGCCAAATATCAGCAGCACAACGATTGAAATTCCTTTGAAGAGCCACATTTTTTAAGCTTATAAACGTCTTCGAACGCCACGTCTTCAATATAGACTCGCCCGGGCCGTGGTGTTTTGTGGAAGAGCCACCCTCCAGGGGCCGGAGAGCCGCACGTGGCTTGCACGCCGCGGTTTGCGGGCCACGGGGTCGGGGCATCCCCCTTTTCTGAGAGGCTCATCCCGCAGCCCCAGTCTCTGCCCCCAGCTCGAGCAGCGGCCCGGCCTGTCCGGGCGGGCGGGGGGGGCCGGCCTGGCCTTGAAGGCGGAGGGAGAGGGAAGGGTTTTACCATCGACCCCCGAACAGCCCTGACAATAACCGTACGATTAAGTAGAGAAAGAAAAAGCAACTCGTTCAAAGGGCTTTCCTGAAGCTCAGGGATTCGTGGGCCCCAACCCCGATCTTCACGGAAAAGCCCCAGAATCCCCTCGCTCTCTCCTTCATGGGGGCGTTCCCGTTCACGGCGAGCCTGCGGGTCCGCCAGCGACCAAGCGACCAATTCCCTTTTAACGTTTACTTCCCCCAAACAGAGACCACCTGTTTTTACAGGAACGTCTCGCTTGCCACAGATGCGTGAGGCCGGTTTTACGCTTTTTCTTTTTCGAGGTGAATACCATGTGTGGATATTTTTAAAAAAAATATATATTTTTATTGCTTTCAGAGAGGAAGGGAGAGGGCGAGAGAGAGAGAGAAACATCCATGATGAGAGAGAATCACGGACTGGCTGCCTCCTGCACGCCCCCGACTGGGGACCGAGCCTGCAACCCGGGCCTGTGCCCTTGACCGGGAATCGAACCCTGACCTCCTGGTTCCTAGGTCGATGCTCAACCCCTGAGCCACACCATCCGGGCACGAGAGATCTTATTTATCACTGGTTTCCAGCTGGTATTGAACAATCAGGGTGTCCCCCTCAAAAGGCATACACACGTTCACAGCCGGGAGTTCAAATTTGAGAATGAAATGCATCCTATAGAATAAAAGCCTCATATGCTAAGTGTCCGGTCGACCGGTCGGCCGTTCAACCAATCAAAGCGCCGTATGCTAATGATATGCTAATGCCGCTCAACCGCTTGCTATGACGTGCACTGACCACCAGGGGGCAGACTGTCGACCGGTCGACCAGTCGCTATGACGTGCACGGACCACCAGGGGGCAGACGCTGCTGGGGTCCGGCCGATCGGGACTGAGCGAGACGGGCCGGACACGCCCTGGAGCCCTCCCGCGGTCCCTCCCCGGCTGGCCAACCTCCCGCGTCCCTCCCCGGCCCCGATCGTGCACCGGTGGGGTCCCTCGGCCTGGCCTGCGCCCTCTCGCCATCCGGGCTCAGGAATCCACCCGGCGCTGTGCATGAATTTCATGCACCGGGCCTCTAGTTTTAATAATCACGGCCTTCATAATTATTCCAAGCGCGTGGACACATTTTGGGGGGGACTCCGTATACTCACCACGGGCACAGAGACCCGCAATTCCGTCTCCCGCTGGGTGCGTGCGGGGGTTCCCACGGCCGCCCCTCTCCCGGGATTTCAGACCCATCGGCCCCCGCGGCTCCCGCCCACCTCCGGCTCGTCAACGCCACCCGCAGCGGCGCCGACGGGAGCGTGACGGTCACGCTGGCCTGGGACGGCCCCGAGGAGCCGGACGTCCCCGTGCACCACTACAGGGTCTTCTGGAGCTGGGCCGCCCGCGGCTCGCCCGTCCCCGCGAGGAGGAAGCGCAGGACGGCGGCGGACGGGGTAAGGGCCCTGAGCAGCCGCCCGCCCGCGGAGCGAACGCCCGGCGGGTGTCCCACCGTCCGTGCGTGCCTCTAGCCCCGGGGTGTATTTCTGATCATCAGGGAAGGCAGGGGCGGGTGGGAGGGCGGAGATCAGCCAATGAAGGTGTGTGCCTGGATGCATCGCCGAGGACACAGACGATGGGGTGGGGGGGGCCTGGGGGGGGGGAGACAGGGAACAGGAGTGGGTGGACCAGGCCAATGGGGGGAGAAGGAGGAGGAGGACCTGTGTGATACCTTCAGCAACAAAGATTAAAGGAAAAAGTACACTCAGTGGCCAGATTATGATGATCTCTGAACGCATAATAATCTGGCCATTCAGTATATATACTTATCTATCTATCTATCTATCTATCTATCTATCTATCTATATCTAATCTATCTATCTAATCTATCATCTATCTATCTATCTATTCAGTATACTATCTATATCTATCTATCACTATCTATCTATCTATCTTATCTATCATATCTATCTAATCTATCTATCCATCTATCTATCTATCTATCACTATCTATCTTATCTATCTATCTATCATCTACTATCTATCTTATCCTATCTATCTATCTATCTATCATCTATCTATCTATTTATCTATCTATCTATCTATCTATCATCTATCTATCTACTATCTATCTATCTATCTATCTATCTATCTATCTATCTATCTATCTATCTATTATCTATCTATCTATCTATCTATCTATCTATCATCTTCTATCTATCTATCTATCTATCTATCTATCTATCTATCTATCTATCTATCTATCTATCTATCTATCTATCTATCTATCTATCTATCTATCTATCTATCTATCTATCTATCTATCTATCATATCTATCTATCTATATCTATCTTATCTATCTATCATTATTAGAGCCCGGTGCATCTAATTCTGTGCATGGTAGGGTCCGGTCCAGCCTTGGCATGGGGGCAGGGGGACATGGGCGGTTGGCCGGCCTGCCTGCTGGTCGAACTCCTGGTCGAGGGGACCATTTGCATATTAACCTTTTATTCTATAGGACAGACACGGAGCGGCCAGATGGTTATGCGTTCAGAGATCATCATACTCTGGCCACTCAGTGTGTATATTTTTACAGCAAACGAGAGAGAGAGAGAGAGAGAGAGAGAGAGAGAGAGAAGGGTGGATGGAGGGACGGCTCCCCCCTCTCCCTTTATATTCTCACCCAGGGGGGTCAGAGCGTCCCGATGCCTTATTATTATTTTTTTAAACAACTAGCAGTAACTGTGCCTCGGATAAACCTCCTCGGCTACGGCACGGCCACTGCTCACGGCGAGGACGACGCCTTTGACGTCGCCAGTGCAAACGCCTGGATTTAGCCCAGTGAGCCGCTCATGCCCAAAAGGCCTCACTCTGTGTCCCTTATGCTCGCTCAGGTCTGTGCATTCGGCCAGGTGTTCTCACTTCGGACCCCGTCCGTGGGCCAGGGCGGAGCGGAGCCCACGCAGGTGCCGCGGCTTAGTCGCCTCCCCGAGGGGGACAGCGAGGGGGGGGCGTGCTTGCTCTCCCACCCAGTGCCTGGCGAGAGACGTCACTTCCTCTCCTTGCGGCCGATACAATGTTGCATCGAGGTGTTAGCTGTCACTTCCTCTCCTTGCGGTCGATACAATGTTGCATCGAGTTGTTACAATGTTGCATCGAGTTGTTACAATGTTGCATCGAGTTGTTACAAAGTTGCCTCAACGCGGTTGCCATGGCTACAAAGCTGCACTCCGTAAGCGCACGTGTGAACGTCTTTCAACCAGGAGAACAACACTGTTTCTCTATTTTCCTTATTTTTTTTTTTGCACCGAAGATGCATGATCTGTGCCATGTGTTTGTTTATTTTTTTAAATATTGCCGAAACCGGTTTGGCTTAGTGGATAGAACGTCGGCCTGCGGACTGAAAGGTCCCAGGTTCGATTCCGGTCAAGGGCACATACCTTGGTTGCGGGCACATCCCCGGTAGGGGTGTGCAGGAGGCAGCTGGTCAATGTTTCTCTCTCATCGATGTTTCTAGCTCTTTATCCCTCTCCCTTCCTCTCCGTAAAAAATCAATAAAATATTAAAAAAAAAAAATTAAATACATTTTTATGGATTTCAGAGAGGAAGAGAGAGAGAGAGAGAGAGAGAGAGAGAGAGAGAGAGAGGAACGTCAATGAGGAGAGAGAATCATGGACCGGCTGCCTCCTGCACGCCCCCGACTGGGGATGGAGCCTGCAAACCAGGCATGTGCCCTTGACCTTGACTGTGACCTCCTGGTTCATAGGTCAATGCTCAACCACTGAGCCACGCCGGCCGGGCATCTGTGCCATTTAGAATTATAAACTATGTCCCCAAAAGCCATCATTGATATTTAGATACATCTTCTACACTAATAAAAGGGAAATATGCAAATTGGCTGTAATTCCACGACGTCCGCCAGCCAATCAGGAGCGAGTATGCAAATCAACCCAACAAAGATGGCGGGTGTTATATTAATTTAATTTAACTTAATTTAATTTATTATTTTAGTTCATAATAATAATTATTATTATTAAAAATAAATATGCTTGTTGATTTTGAGAGAGGGAGGAAGGGAGAGAGAGAGAAACATCGATGGGTTGCCTCCCGTACCTGCTCCAACGAGGGATTGAACCCGGAACCCGGGCAGGCACCCAGACCAGGAAATCGAACCCGCAGCCTTTCGGGGGCTCGGGATGACGCTCCAACCGACCGACCGGGCCCCCGGCCAGGGCTCTCCCTCCGTTATTTTTAAAAACCGCCCTTGCAGCTTCCTCTCTTGCGGCCCCGTTTTCTCCGCGAGCCGGGATCTAGACGGGGTGGGGGCAGCATCGTTCATGTCCGAGCCCCCTGGCAGGATGGGGGACGCTACCTCAAACGAGCAAGCGAACGGGTTTGGGGCTTTCCCAGAATGTGGTTTTGCCCCACAGTCAAGCTGGATTTGCAGCTGGTGTGGCTCAGTGGATAGAGCATCGGCCTGTGGGCCGCAGGGTCCCGGGTTCGATTCCGGCCAAGGGCACGCACCTCGGGGGCAGGCTCCTCCCCGGCCCGGGCCCTGGTCGGGGCGCGTGCAGGAGGCAGCCGATCGATGGGTCTCTCTCCCATCAAGGTTTCTCTCTGTCTCTCCCTCTCTCTTCCACTCTCTCCCTAAAAACCAATGGAAAAATATCCTCGGGTGAGGATTAAAAACTATGTACATCTACACTAATAAAAGGGAAATATGCAAATTGGCTGTAACTCCACGACGCCCGCCAGCCAATCAGGAGCGAGTATGCAAATTAACCCAACAAAGATGGCGGGCTAATTTGCATACGTAGGCACGGAGCGAAGACTGAAGATTGAAGACTGAAGACTGAAGAGGACTGGCTTCTCTGCTACGGCCGGAGGGAAGGCCTGGGTCCCGGGTGCCGGCAGCCAGGGGAAGGAAGGGCTATTGCAGGAATCTTCGTGCACCAGGCCTCTAGTTAAAAATAAAAACTAAAAAAAAAAAAGAGGAAGACAGGAGTGAGCTTAGACAGTTATCCGTGAGCGTGAGGAGACCGTGGTCTGACTCCGGGGATGGAGGAGCAGCATCCTGCCGGGGGCGCCGGGAGGCGGGGTGGCCTGTGACCGGGGCGGCCCGTGACGGGGTGCCCCTCCCTCTGTCTGTCCCCAGTCCCAGAACTCGTGGTCCTGGAGGGCCTGCAGCCAGACACCGACTACAGCGTGGAGCTGCAGGCCGTGGCCTACTGGGGCAGACGCGGCTCAAGAGCGCCAAGGTCCGCTGACTTCACCCGACGCCCGCGCAGCAACAGTAAGTGTCTCCTGGCTCACGGCCACTCGACCCTGCCCAGCAACCACAGGAGTTACCTGCACAGAGAGTATTTCATTTGCAACCTGCACGTGGCCAATTTTTATAATATATACACATGAGTGGCCAGATATGATGATCTCAGAACGCAGAAGAATCTGGCACTCAGATATATTTTTGGAGGCCCGGTGCATGAATCCGTGCATGGTGGGGTCGCCCAGCCCGGCCAGGGGAGGGGACGTGGGCGTTGGCTGGCTGCCTGCTGTCGAACCCTGGTCGAGGGGACCATTTGCATATTAGCCTTTTATTCTATAGGATAGACACGGAGTGGCCAGATGATTATGTGTTCAGAGATCATCATATCTGGCCATTCAGTGTGTTGTGTGTGTGTGTGTGTGTGTGTGTGTGTGTGTATTAGAGGCCTGGTGCATGAATTCGTGCATGGGTGGGGTCCGGCCAGCCTGGCCAGGGGGAGGGGACATGGGCAGTTGGCCGGCCGGCCTGCTGGTCGAACTCCTGGTCGAGGGGACCATTTGCATATTAGCCTTTTTTTAAAAAAATATATATTTTATTGATTTTTTACAGAGAGGAAGGGAGAGGATAGAGAGTTAGAAACATCGATGAGAGAGAAACATCGATCAGCTGCCTCCTGCACGCCCCCTACTGGGGATGTGCCGCAACCAAGGTCCATGCCCTTGACCGGAATCGAACCTGGGACCCTTGAGTCCGCAGGCCGACGCTCTATCCACTGAGCCAAACCGGTAAGGGCCATATTAGCCTTTTATTCTATAGGATCGACACGGAGCGGCCAGATGGTTATGCATTCAGAGATCATCATCATCTGGCCACTCTGTGTATATATTTTTTACTTCACAGAGGAAGGGAGAGGGAGAGAGAGAGAATCATGGACCGGCTGCCTCCTGCACGCCCCCTACTGGGGATCCAGCCCACAACCCGGGCAGGTGCCCCGACCGGAATCGAACCCGTGACCTCCTGGTTCCTAGGTCGACGCGCCGACCACGGAGGCGTGCCGGCCGGGCCGCCCCCTCTTTTGTGTAAAATTAAAGTTACATCCAAACTAGGAATTCTGTGTCTGTTGCTTCTCAAACACCCATTTGGGAGCAAATGTCCTTTGGGGGAGACGTGAATCGTCCAGGAGATTTCTCCCTCTTTGGAGTCCTGCCCGCCACGTCCCCACCTGCCCGTCTTCCCGCCTCCCTGCGCGCCCTCCCTCCGCCCGCCTCCTCCTCAGCCCCGCCCTCTCAGCCCCTCAGCCCCGCGGTGCATGTTCACGGGCGTGGACACAAGGCCGCCTTCTCCTCTCCTTCTGCTTTTTCCCCAACAAGCAAACCACATTCCTTCCCGCTGAGAGACTGGGTGGGACTGCAGACTCCCGTCATGTCGTGTATTTCTTCCCACAGCCAGGAGCCAGGAGGGAAAACCCCCTCTGCTTGCTGAGGCTCGTCATCTGGAGCAGCCGGGGGTGGGGTGGGGACCCATACATTTCTGATTTATGTACTGAGGCCCGGCGCTGAAATCCGTGCAGGGCAGGGTCCTGAGGCCGGGCCACCCCGTCTCCCCGCCTCCTCCTTCCCCCTCTCCCTCAGCACCCCGCCCCGCCGCTGGTCGCCCGCCGTGGTCTGTGCTGCCCCCTGGTGGCCCGCGCACGGCATAGCGAGCGATCGAACGCCCGCTCTCCCGGTCGAACTCCCGAGCGGACAATTTGCATATTAGCCTTTATATATAATATTTTAGATTATTGGCCCGGTGCACGGATTCGTGCACTGGTGGGGTCCCTCGGCCTGGCCTGCAGGGATCGGGCCAAAACCGGCTCTCCGACATCCCCCGAGGGGTCCCGGATGACTGAGAGGGCGGTTCTCGGGGGCCGCACCCCAGATTCGGGCTCCCTCCTCTCTGGTTCCGGGTGCGTCACCCAAGAACCACAGCTGCCAAGTCATCGCAGCTCGGCAGCTGCTGCGTTGAGCGTCTGCCCCCTGGTGGTCAGTGCACGTCACAGCTACCGGTCGGAGCGTCTGCCCCCTGGTGGTCAGTGCACGTCAAGCTACGGTCGGTCAGTGTCTGCCCGGTGTCATGAGGTAAGTACCAGTGAACGTCTGCCCCCTGGTGGTCTGTGAGGGTCATAGCTACCGGTTGGAGCGTCTGCCCCCTGGTGGTCAGAGCGCGTCATAGCTACCGGTTGGAGCGTCTGCCCCCTGGTGATCAGTGAGGGTCATAGCTACTGGTCGGAGCGTCTGCCCCCTGGTGGCGTGTGCGCGTCACAGCTACCAGTCGGAGCGTCTGCTCCCTGGTGGTCAGTGAGGGTCATAGCTACCGGTCGGAGCGTCTGCCCCCTGGTGGTCGGTGCGCTCACAGCTACTGGTCGGAGCGTCTGCCCCTGGTGGTCAGTGAGGTCATAGCTACGGTCGGAGCGTCTGCCCTGGTGGTCAGTGAGGGTCATAGCTACGGTCGGAGCGTTGCCCTGGTGGTCAGTGAGGGTACAGCTACCGGTCGAGTTTGCCCTGGTGGTCATCGTCATGCATAGCTACGGTCACGGTTCAAACGGTTCGGACGGTCGCTTAGGCTTTTGTATAGATAGATTGTTTTGTTGTTTTTAATCCTCACCGAGGATACTTTTCATTGATTTTTTTAGAGCGAGTGGAAGAGAGAGGGAAAGACAGAGAGAGAGAGACATCGATGTGAGAGAACGTCGACGGGTTGCCTCCGGCTTGCACCCCCTCAGGGCCGGGGGGACCTGCCACCAAGGTACCCGCCGCCCGGACCGGATCGAACCCGGGGCCCTTAGCTCAGGGCCGGCGTTGCTGCCACACTGAGCCACTTAAAAAACGAGCCGGTGGCCTTTGGACAGACGGTGGATTGAACTCCCCCTGAGTCAGCGGCCCAGAGGGCCCGCGGGCCGGGCCAGACGTTCCCCACCCCCGTGGGCGGGGGCCCCCAGACCGACGGGGCTTGGCCGGGACGCGGTGTCTCCTAGCGGCGAGGAGGTCGGCAAACTCATCGTGTCCACAGAGCCAAACACCAACAGCACAACGACGGACATTGCTTTGGAGAGCCGCATTTTTTAAACGTCAACGTCTCCGAACGCCACGTCTCCAACACAGGCGCGCCCGGGCCGGGGTGTTTTGTGGAAGAGCCACCCTCCAGGGGCCAGAGAGCCGCCCGCCTGTGGCTCGCGAGCCGCCGTTTGCCGGCCCCGGTCCTAGCCCATCTCAGCTCCTCACAGCCCGGGACCCCCTGAGGTCCCTCCCATCTCTGTCCCACCTTCACCCACACTGAGCAGGGTGGTCTGACACCCCCCCACCCCCCAAACCCGGGTGCCCCTCACAGGCCCCGTATCCGAAAAGCAGGCTTGGGTGCCCCCAGGCGGACACCCCGGGCGGGCGGGGGCTCACTCTACTCCTCGGAGGCTGGGGAGAGGGCTGCCCTTTGACCTTGGCACTGAGCTGGGTGCTGGTCTGCCCCTCCCCGCCCCCGACCCTCACCCCCCCCCCCCCAGCCTCCTCGGGCCCAGCTGCTGGCTCCCCAGCTGTTTGCAGGGGGCACCTGCCAGGTTGTGACTGAGAATAAGAAACTCTGTGCCAGCAGCTCCTGGAATGCCCTCAGGGGTGGGAGGAGGGTGAAGGCGTCTTTGTGGTGTTCCTGCCGGGAATTCTGGATCTGGGGGGCGGGGGGGGGGGGGGGCGGAAAGGGGGGGGCTGGTCTGCACCCACCTGGGTGTTAGAGGTCCAGGCTGTCAGCCCCACCCTCCCCTCCCCTCCCTCCCCAGCTGGGGGCGGGGGGCGGGGCTCCGTCGTGAGTGGCTCCTCGGATGACCAATGGCAAACAGTCGCACCTGCATTCGACAGCCTCCTTATGCACCGAGCGGAGGGGGTTGGAGAGCTGGGGGTGGGTGCCCGGGAGTCGACTGGGGGCCGACTGGGGGCCCGTGGGGTGCCTGGCGAGGACGAGGAGCTGTACCCCCCACAACTCCCCCTGCTCCCCACCCCATTGGCTATGCGTCTCTCCCATCTGCCTGTTCCTAAGTGTTTTTTTTTATTTCATTTTTAAAAAATTTTTAAAAATATATATATTTTATTGGCTTTTTACAGAGAGGAAGAGAGAGGGATAGAGAGCTAGAAACATCGATGAGAGAGAAAACATCCATCAGCGCCTCCTGCACGCCCCCCACTGGGGATGTGCCCGCAACCAAGGTCCATGCCCTTGGCCGGAATCGAACCCGGGACCCTTGAGTCCGCAGGCCGACGCTCTATCCACTGAGCCACACCGGTTTCGGCTTAAATTTTTTTTTTATGAAGGTGTTCTATGTGTACCTATCTTACCATTGCCCCCCTGCACCCCACTCCCATCCATGCCCTCACCCCCCCGAGTTTTGCGTCCATTGGTGATGCTCATAGGCATGCAGACACGTCCTTCGGTGGATCTCTCATCTCCCCCACCTCTCCCTAGCCTTCCCCGCTGTCACCTGACGGTCTGCTGGATGCTTTACTGCCTCTGTATCTACCTTTTTGTTCCTCACTTTATAATGTTCTTTATTATCCACAAATGAGTGAGGTCATGTGGTATTTTTCTTTCACGGACTGGCTTATTTCACTCAGCATAATGTTCCTAAGTTGTTTATTTTATTTCATTTCTTAAAAAACTATATACTTTAATGATGTCAGAGAGGAAGGGAGAGGGAGAGAGAGAGAGAACCATCCATGAGGAGAGAGAATCATGCATCAGCTGCCTCCTGCACGCCCCACACTGGTGATCGAGCCCACAACCCGGGCCTGTGCCCTTGACCGGGATTCGAACCCTGACCTGCTGGTTCCTAGGTCGATGTTCACCCACTGACCTTTCTCCTTTATAATAAACCTGTGCCCTGGCGAGGAAAGGGTTCCCCGGGTTCTGGGACGTGGGGTCCAGCGCCCCAGGTCTGGGGGCCTCTGATTGACAGCCCTGAGTCCCAGGATGGGGGTGGGTGGTGGTGTGGGATGGGGACCGAGCCCCTCACCTGGGGAGACCTCCCCCCCGCTCTGCAGGGGGACACGTCAGAGCTGAGGTGAATGGCAGGGCAGCAGCTGGGGTGCAGACCCGCCCGGGACGGGGGGGGGGGTGCGGGAGACACCCCGTCACACCCGGCGTTCAGGTGAAGGGCCCTCAAGCCGAATGCACGCTCCTCGCTCTGCAACGGGCCCCCAGCATGAGCTGAAATATCCATATGTCTGCGGTTTTCTCCTGCCTACCCTCCATGGGCTATATCCGCCGCCTTCCCGCTCTCCCCAGGCGGCTCCCCCCTCACCCCCAACCTTTCCCTCGCTCCCCAGCACTCCCACCCCCCGGGCGAGGCCACCCTCTCAGCTCCATCAGAAGATTCCCACAGCCCCCTTCTCTTCTCTTATTAAATATCTTAAAAATATATTTTATTGAATTTTTACAGAGAGGGAAGGGAGAGTTAGAAACACGATGAGAGAGAAACACCCATCAGCTGCCTCCTGCACGCCCCCTACTGGGGATGTGCCCGCAACCAAGGTACATGCGCCGGAATCGAACCCGGGACCCTTCCGTCCGCAGGCCGACGCTCTATCCACTGAGCCACACCGGTCAGGGCAAAGTTTACTTTTTTTAAAATATATTTTTATTGATTTTCTACAGAGAGGAAGGGAGAGGGAGAGAGTTAGAGACATCAATGATAAAAAAAAAAAAATCGATGAGAGAGAAACATCCATCAGCCGCCTCCTGCACGCCCCCTACTGGGGATGTGCCTGCAACCAAGGTCCATGCCCTTGACTGGAATCGAACCCGGGACCCTTCAGTCCGCAGGCCGACGCTCTATCTGCTGAGCCACACCAGCCAGGGCTATTTTTATTTATGTTTTAAGTATATTTGTATTGATTTCAGAGAGGAAGGAAGAGGGAGAGAGAGAGAGAAACATCCATGAGGAGAGAGAATCATAGATCGGCTGCCTCCTGCACGCCCCCCCTGGGGATGTGCCCGCAACCCAGGTCCATGCCCTTGACCGGGAATCGAACCCGGGACCCTTCCGTCCGCAGGCCGACGCTCTACCCACTGAGCCACGCCGGTCAGGGCTCTTATTAATATTTTTATTGACCTCGGAGAGGAAGGGCGAGGGAGAGAGAGAGAGAGACAGAACCTTAAATGATGCCAGACAACCATGGGGATACGACGTGGGCCCTGCCCGGGACTCGAACCCTGACCTCCTGGTTTGTTGCTGGCGCTCAGCCCCCCGAGCCGGGCTCCACAGCCCACTTCTTATCAGCATTCGATCAACACGGTGCAACCCCTCACCTCTCCAAGGGCCACGTGAGGCCCAGCCGGCCTCAGACACGTCTTACATCACCCGGGGAGGGGGGCGGGGATGGGGAGAGGGGGGAAGGCCGGGGCGCTTGCTGGCGTCCTGGTTTTGAGCCCACCTGGACCCCCAAAAGGAAGGGAGCGAGGTCAGCAGGAACATGCTGGGGGCCTGGGGGCCAGGGGTTAGTCCCAGCTGCATTTCTGCCTCCATTGGGGAAGCTGGACCCGAACCTCAATATTGCTCTCTTCTTCTCTCCTCTCTCTCTCTCTCTCTCTCTCTCTCTGCAAGCTGTGCCTCAGGCCAAATCCTGCCCCCCCCCCCCGTCTGTTTTTGTTTGCTTTTTAAAAATATATTTTCATTCATTTTTAGAGAGAGAGGAAAAGAGGGAGAGAGAGAGAAACATCCACGATGAGAGGGAGTCAGGGATCGGCTGCCTCCTGCACGCCCCCTAGTGGGGATCGAGCCCGCAACCCGGGCCTGTGCCCTTGACCGGGGATCGAACCGTGACCTCCTGGTTGCTAGGGCGATGCTCAACCACTGAGCCACACCAGCATATATATATATATATAATATATATATATATATATAATTTTATTGATTTTTTACAGAGAAGAAGGGAGAGGGATAGAGAGTCAGAAACATTGATGAGAGAGAAACATCGATCAGCTGCCTCCTGCACACTCCCTACTGGGGATGTGCCCGCAACCAAGGTACATGCCATTGACCGGAGTCGAACCCGGGACCCTTGAGTCCGCAGGCCGACGCTCTGTCCACTGAGCCAAACCAGTTAGGGCCAACTATATATTTTTATTCATTTCAGAGAGAAGGAGGGAGAGGGAGAGAGAGAATCGTGGACCGGCTGCCTCCTGCATGCCCCCGACTGGGGATGGAGCCCGCAACCCCGGGCGTGTGCCCTTGACCAGGAATCGAACCCTGACCTCCTGGTTCTTAGGTCGACCTTGCCCCCTGAGCCCGCCGGCCGGGCTCAGCGTAATTTCTGGCATAACGTAGACCCGCGGTCGGCAAACCGCGGCTCGCGAGCCACAGGCGGCTCTCGGGCCCCTGGGGTGTGGCTCTTCCACAAAACACCACGGCCCGGGCGCGTCTGTGTTGAAGACGTGGCGTTCGAAGACGTTACATTTAAAAAATGTGGCTCTCCAAGAGATGTCCGTCGTGGTGCTGTTGATGTGTGGCTCTGTGGGCTCACGAGTTTGCCGACCGCTGACGTAGACCGTTGTCCTCGGTTGTAGAAGAGCCGCTTGGGAAGAGTGGAGAAGGGGAGACTCGGCCGCAGCCCCCTGCTCCTGAGCGGCGCCGGCCCGCCCGCCCGCTGGAGATGGGCGCCCCCTTCTACCAGGACGGCCGGCTGCAGGCGAAGGTCTACTGGAAAAGGACGGCAGGTGCGTGGGCCGGCTCCGTGCCGCTTGTCCCGGTCCCCAGGATCGGCTTTCGGGGAACACGGCTGCTCCTCACGGCGCTGCCTTTTTGCTTGTCATCCTCACCCGGGGATATCTGTTCTGTTGAATTCTTACACCAGTGCACGGGGCCGGGGAGGAGAGAGAGAGAGAGAGAGAGAGAGAGAGAGAGAGAGAGAGAGAGAAACGTGGATGTGAGAGAGGCACGTGCATGGGTTGCCTCCTGCAGGCGCCCTGACTGGGGCTGAGATCCAACCTGCAACACGTGTACGTGCCCTTGGCCGGCAGTCGAACCCGGGACCCTTTCTGGTATGCAGCCGGAGCTCTGACCATTGGGCTGCACCGCCGGGGCTGCTCCGTCCTGGTTACGCCCCGGCAAAGCCGCTGCTCGTGTGAGGCGGCCTCACGCCGGCCGGCGCCTGGAACAGCATCGCTGAGGGGAGGGACCTGCACTCGCTCCTTGCTGGTGCGTAGTCCGGAAAGCTTTTTTTAAAAAAACCAGCCAACTGCCCTGGGGGTGTGTGCGTCAGAGCCAAGCCTTCTGCCCCGGCCGGTGTGGCTCAGCGGAAGGAGCGTCCGCCGGAGGACCGAAGGGTCCCGGGTTTGATTCTGGCCAGGGACACGCACCTCGGTGGCAGGCTGGATCCCGGCCCCGGTCGCAGGGCGCGTGTA
The DNA here is from genome assembly GCA_030846915.1 of Cnephaeus nilssonii. Classification (NCBI taxonomy): domain Eukaryota; kingdom Metazoa; phylum Chordata; class Mammalia; order Chiroptera; family Vespertilionidae; genus Cnephaeus; species Cnephaeus nilssonii. The sequence continues at coordinate 133,611,431 of JAULJE010000001.1, forward strand.
GGAGGCCACCCATAGACACGTCTCTCTCTCTCATTGATGTTTCTCTCTCTGCCCCTCTCCCCCTCCTTCCACTCTCTCTAAAAGAATCAAAAGAAAAATACAACAACCACAAAGTAAAGGCTCCCTCGGTGGTTCCCCTCGAACCCAGCACCATCGGTGTCTGCCTGCTGTCCCTTTAGTTCTCTGATGGGAGTTCTTTTTTCCTCCCAAAGTGCCCAGGGGTAGCTCCCAGGTCCCAGTCAGGCACCCAATTCCATCAAACACTCTCCCCTTGGAAGCCCCGTCAGACACTGGGCACGAGCTCAGAAGGACCCCTCTTCCCCTCAATGCCCTGGGGCAACTCGTACCCAGGGGGCTCCCCGCCTCCTTCACCACCCCCTCTTCTTTCCTCCCGACGCCCCCATGGAGGCCCCGACCAGAACATGAGGGTGTACAGAGCAGGGGCGGGGCAGGTCCAGCTCTCCAGCCATAGGAGGCCCAGGGAAGTCAAGTTAGGGCCGAGTTCATCACATGTGTGACCCCAGAGAGCAGGCTGGGCAGGCGCGACGCCCGTCCTTCAGGAACACCCACCCCACCTGAAAGGGCTCGGCATTCCTTGTAATTGGACAAAAGCTTTGAATTGTCCTCAGAATGCTGATTTGGCTGCACGTCAATTTAAAAAAAAATTTTTTTTAATTGATTTCAGAGAGGAACGGTGCCGGATATTGGGGCATCATTTAACGCCGGTGGGTCTTGATCCGGCATCTAGAAGGGTTCTGGAATCTGGGGAAGGCTGTGGTAGATTAAGAAAGAGTCCAGTGATGAAAGATAATTTTGAAAGGCATTGGGGCTCAGAGGAGCCTAGCTTCTCCTTGTCTCAGGACCCCTTGCTTTTTATTAACACAATTTGTCCTAAGGCAAGGTGGAGATAATACACTTCAAATGTTAGGGTTTACAGAAGCATTGTCAGATTGGGGAACAGCCTACAGCTGTTCAGGTGTTTGGCCAGTAGGAGGCAATAGCATGTAGATTGAGATGCCCTGAGCTGTCTGGCAGCAAACAATCATCCTTTTCAGGTTTGGGGAAATGCCTTTAGCCATTCCCAACAGGCGATAACATATGTGACTCAGCCCTTGTTGAGTCCCCAAGTTCCATCAACCTTTCGATGAAACTCTTGCAATTATGACATGCTGGAACTGGCTTCCTGCAGAAGAGAGAGAGAGAGAGAGAAACACCCATGAGGAGAGAGAGATCATGGACCGGCTACCTCCTGCACCCCCCTCCTGTGGATGCAGCCTGCAACCTGGGCATGTGCCCTTGACCGGGAATCGAACCCTGATCTCCTGGCTCCTAGGTCGATACTCAACCACTATATCCTGAAATAATAGTCGGGATCTGCAATACCCACAGGCCCCCTTTGCATGCATTTGGGGGTCACCTGTGGAATTTCACTTCCTTCCTTCTGTTTGGCCACATGTTGGGGACCTGGGTCTGTTCTCAATGTGACCCGGACTATTCTTCATTGCAGACCCCGGCGCCAGTGGCTACCACGTGCAGTGGGTCCCGGAAGCCTGTGCCCACAATGACACCGCCCGGCCAGCGGCGGCGGCGTCTGCCACGACGCAGGTGAGTCCGCGACCCCGCGGCTCCATCCCGAATAGACAGTAGACTCATCCGGAAAGGGGAAAAATAGGCCGAGAGGGATCCTCACTTTTTAAAAAATAAGAAGCACGTGCATGCACGCGGCCTGGGTCCCGGAGGCGCCGCGTGAGCTCTCTTCCGTTCCAAAGGGTCAGCGTCCACAGCCCACACTCGCGGGAAGGTGCGTGGCGGCTGCTTCCGTGCAATTCCAGAGGCGGCGGCCCAGGCCGGGGAGGGCTTTGTTGTGACTCCTCAAAGCCTGGACAGGGCCCTGGCCGGTGTGGCTCAGTGGATAGAGCATTGGCCTGCGGACCGAAGGGACCCGGGTTCGATTCCAGGCAAGGGCACCTGCCCGGGTTGCGGGCTCCATCCCCAGTAGGCGGCATGCAGGAGGCAGCCGATCCATGATTCTCTCTCCTCATGGATGTTTCTCTCTCTCTCTCTCCTTCTCCCTTCTTCTCTGAAATCAATAAATATCCTATCTAATAAAAGAGTAATATGCAGATTGACCATCACTCCAACACACAAGATGGTTGCCCCCATGTGGTCAAAGATACTGCCCCCATGTGGACACAAGATGGCCACCACAAGATGGCCAGCAGGGGAGGGCAGTTGGGAGGGACCAGGCCTGCAAGAGAGGGCAGTTGGGGGCGATCAAGCCTGCAGGGGAGAGCAGTTGGGGGTGACCAGGCCTGCAGGGGAGGGCAGGTGAGGGGCAAACAGGCTGCAGGGGCAGGGGTAGCAGTTAGGCATCGATCAGGTGGCAGGGGAGTGGTTAGGGGGTGATCAGGCTGGCAGGCAGAAGCGGTTAGAGGCATCAGGAAGGCAGGCAGGCGAGCATTGGGAGCCAGCAGTCCTGGATTGTGAGAGGGATGTCCGACTGCCCGTTTAGGCCCGATCCCACCAGACATCCCTCGAGGGGTCCGAGATTGGAGAGGGTGCAGGCTGGGCTGAGGGATACACCCTCCCTCTGTGCATGAATTTCGTGCACCGGGCCTCTAGTATATCTATATAATAAAAGGGTAATATGCAAGTAGACTGAACGGTGGAAGCACCTATTGCCATGACATGCACTGAGCAGGCAGGCAGGCACGCGGTTAGGGGCGATCAGGCGGGCAGATGAGTGGTTAGGGGCAATCAGGCAGGCTGGTGAGCGGTTAGGGGCGATCAGGCAGGCAGGTGAGCGGTTAGGGGCGATCAGGCGGGCAGGTGAGCGGTTAGGGGCAATCAGGCAGGCAGGTGAGCGGTTAAGGGCAATCAGGCAGGCAGGCAAGCGGTTAGGGGCAATCAGGCAGGCAGGTGAGCGGTTAGGGGCAATCAGGCAGGCAGGCAGGCAGAGGCCAGCGGTTAGGAGCTAGCATCCCAGATTGCAAGAGGAATGTCTGACCGGCAGTCAGACATCCCCCCGAGGGGTCCCAGATTGTGAGAGTGCACAGGCTGGGCTGGGGGACACCCCCCCATGCACGAATTCCGTGCACCGGGCCTCTAGTATATTCATAAAATAAAAAGCCCGGACAGGATGCCTGGTGCTCCTTGCAGAAGCCACATGACACCACCCCCACCCCCCCGATGTCGGGCAACACCCCGGTGCGGGGACCCTCTCGCCTCCTGCCGGGTTTCCACGTCTGGCAAGAGGTCTCGCCGCCACATTCCTCTCTCTCTCTCTCTCTAGGAAAACTACATGATCCTCCGAGACCTGGCGTTTGCCTGCAAGTACAAGGTGACCGTGCAGCCGGCACGGCCGCGGGGCCACGCCGAGACGCTGTTCTTCCGGACCCCGCCCTGCGCCGCGCTGCGGGGAAGAGCCGGCCGCACGCCAGCTGCCCCGGGGAAGCAGGTGCGGGGACCGGAGCTCCCAGGTGCAGGCCGGAGGTCGGCCGCGTCGCACGTATTTCCAAGCTGCTTTGCGCAGCGCCCTCAACCCAGGCAGCATCCTCTTGTCTACCTGGGACGTGCTGTGTACAGGCCGTCCCGAAAATGTACACACACACTTTTAAATATCCTATAGAATAAAAGGCTAATATGCAAATCGACCGAACGGCAGAAAAACCGGTCGCTATGACACGCACTGACCACCAGGGGGCAGACGCTCAACGCAGGAGCTGCCCCCTGGTGGTCAGTGCGCTCCCACAGGGGGAAGCGCCGCTCAGCCAGAAGCCGGGTCACGGCTGGCGAGCACAGCGGCGGTGGTGGGAGCCTGTCCTGCCTCCGTGGCAGTCGGACATCCCCCGAGGGCTCCCGGACTGCGAGAGGGTGCAGGCTGGGCTGAGGGAACCCCCCCCCCCCCCAGTGCACAAATTTCATGCAGTCAGCTTCTAGTAGTGTATATATATATATATATATGTATTGATTTCAGAGAGGAAGAGACAGGGGAAGGGATAGAAACATAATGATGAGAGAGAATCATGCATTGGCTGCCTCCTGCACGCCCCCTAGTGGGGATGCAGCCTGCAACCCGGGCATGTGTCCTGTAGACGGACAACCATCCCAGGCCTCTCCCATGCAGTCCCCTAACCTCCTTCTAGAAGCTTCTAACAACCTCCACATCGACCCTCCCCACGGCAATCCTTCTCTTCTCCGAGAAACGGCCACCTCCTGGCAGATTTCGAAATCCTTCCTCCGTCTCCCAGCCCCGGATTCTGAGAATAACCTCCAGGGGTTATTCTGACCATTGAGAGGTTATGACCATTGCTCTGACCACTGCACGGGGTGGCGTGACTCGGGGCCGGCTCCATCGCAATCCCTGTGTGTCACAGAGCTGGTCCTTGGAGACCGCGCTTAGAGACGAGCCGAGACGCAGGTCACACCACATCAGTCTTCCCCACACAAGGCCGCCTACACCCCCCGTCCAAAAGGCACCCGCTGTGCCCGGTACCCCTTGCGAAGACCCATGTCCCGCGTGGTTCAGGGTTTGGGATCTGGAGAAGGGTCCGCACGCCAATGACAGAGATGAGACAAGAAATCATAATTTGGCTCTGACCGGTTTGGCTCAGTGGATACAGCGTCGGCCTGTGGACTGAAGGGTCCCAGGTTCGATTCCAGGGCAAGGGCATGTACCTTGGTTGTGGGCACATGCCCAGTAGGAGGTGTGCAAGAGGCAGCTGATCGATGTTTCTCTCACATCAATGTTTCTAACTCTCTACCCCTCTCCCTTCCTCTCTGTAAAAAATCAATCAAATATATATATTTTTAAAAGAAATAATAATTTGGAAATATTAGGGGCCAGGTGGGCAAGCCCAGTGCAAGAGAAAGGACTTCCCTGGTGCCAGGTCTCGCCAACCTTTTATTCAATTTTGGATGCACATCTAGCTCTTAGGCAGGCAGGAAATTGCGGTAACAGACAGACTATCTTAAAGGTCAGTAAATATTAGAAAGATTTACTCTGAGACTATTTGGTCAGGAAACAACTTGAGCCCTTTGTCTGGATTAAGCAACCGGTGCATAGCTCTGGCCCTTGCCAGGGCTTAAGGTCCACCAGCGATCCTTTTGGTCAGAAATAGCGTGAGCCCCCATTGTCTGGACGACTAAACAATCGGTGCATAGCTCTGGCCCTTGCCAGGGGCTCAAGGTTCACCAGCGATCCTATTTGGTCAGGAAATAACTTGAGCCCCCATTGTCTGGATGACTAAACAACCAGTGCATAGCTCTGGCCCTTGCCAGGGGCTCAAAGTTCACCAGCGATCCTATTTGGTCAGAAAATAGCTTGAGCCCCCATTGTCTGGACGACTAAACAATCGGTGCATAGCTCTGGCCCTTGCCAGGGGCTCAAAGTTCACCAGCGATCCTATTTGGTCAGGAAATAGATTGAGCCCCCATTGTCTGGACGACTAAACAATCAGTGCATAGCTCTGGCCCTTGCCAGGGGCTCAAAGTTCACCAGCGATCCTATTTGGTCAGGAAATAGATTGAGCCCCCATTGTCTGGACGACTAAACAATCGGTGCATAGCTCTGGCCCTTGCCAGGGGCTCAAAGTTCACCAGCGATCCTATTTGGTCAGGAAATAGCTTGAGCCCCCATTGTCTGGACGACTAAACAACCGGTGCATAGCTCTGGCCCTTGCCAGGGGCTCAAAGTTCACCAGCGATCCTATTTGGTCAGGAAATAGATTGAGCCCCCATTGTCTGGACGACTAAACAACCGGTGCATAGCTCTGGCCCTTGCCAGGGGCTCAAGGTTCACCAGCGATCCTATTTGGTCAGGAAATAACTTGAGCCCCCATTGTCTGGACGACTAAACAACCGGTGCATAGCTCTGGCCCTTGCCAGGGGATCAAAGTTCACCAGCGATCCTATTTGGTCAGGAAAATAGCGTGAAGCCCCCATTGTCTGGACGACTAAACAACCGGTGCATAGCTCTGGCCCTTGCCAGGGGCTCAAAGTTCGCCAGCGATCCTATTTGGTCAGAAATAACTTCAGCCCCCATTGTCTGGACGACTAAACAACAGGTGCATAGCTCTGGCCCTTGCCAGGGCTCAAAGTTCACCAGCGATCCTATTTGGTCAGGAAATAACTTGAGCCCCATTGTCTGGATGACTAAACAACCGGTGCATAGCTCTGGCCCTTGCCAGGGGCTTAAGGTCCACCAGCGATCCTATTTGGTCAGGAAATAGCGTGAGCCCCCATTGTCTGGACGACTAAACAATCGGTGCATAGCTCTGGCCCTTGCCAGGGGCTCAAGGTTCACCAGCGATCCTATTTGGTCAGGAAATAACTCGAGCCCCCATTGTCTGGACGACTAAACAATCGGTGCATAGCTCTGGCCCTTGCCAGGGGCTTAAGGTCCACCAGCGATCCTATTTGGTCAGAAATAGCGTGAGCCCCCATTGTCTGGACGACTAAACAACAGGTGCATAGCTCTGGCCCTTGCCAGGGGCTCAAAGTTCACCAGCGATCCTATTTGGTCAGGAAATAGCTTGAGCCCCCATTGTCTGGACAACTAAACAACCGGTGCATAGCTCTGGCCCTTGCCAGGGGCTCAAGGTTCACCAGCGATCCTATTTGGTCAGGAAATAACTTGAGCCCCCATTGTCTGGACGACTAAACAATCGGTGCATGGCTCTGGCCCTTGCCAGGGGCTCAAAGTTCACCAGCGATCCTATTTGGTCAGGAAATAGCTTGAGCCCCCATTGTCTGGACGACTAAACAACTGGTGCATAGCTCTGGCCCTTGCCAGGGGCTTAAGGTCCACCAGCGATCCTATTTGGTCAGGAAATAGCGTGAGCCCCCATTGTCTGGACGACTAAACAACCGGTGCATAGCTCTGGCCCTTGCCAGGGGCTCAAGGTTCACCAGCGATCCTGTTTGGTCAGGAAATAACTTGAGCCCTTTGTCTGAACTAAACAACCGGTGCATAGCTCTGGTCCTTGCCAGGGGCTTAAGGTCCACCAGCGCTCCGGGATCCTTGTTTTTCACTTCTCTGATAGCTTCCCACACCCCCTACCTCACGGGCTCCACCTCCCCACCCCTACAGGTCACGTCCTCCCCAAAGTGCTGGCCACGCCCGAGGACCTCTCCGCCTCCTTCACGGTCCAGGACGGGAACGTCACGGGCCACTTCGCCTGGAAGACGGCCAAGGCCAACCTCTACCAGCCCGTGACCGGCTTCCAGGTCACGTGGGCCGAGGTGACGACGGAGAGCCGGCAGAACAGCCTGCCCAACAGCATCATCTCGCAGTCCCAGATCCTGCCCGCGGTAGGTGCCCCCGGCATGTCCGTGTCCCCACCCCGCCATGTCCGTGTTCCCCCCATTTCTCTGCCCCCCGCACACTCACCACGCGGTTCTAATGGCAGCCAGGGTTAGGCATGTCCGCCATGCCTTGTGCTGTATGACGGAGTCTTATTCCCACCTTTCTCCTTCTGAATGTTTCGCTTACTTATTTATTTATTGTCGATAATCCTCACCCAAGGATATTTTTCCATTGATTTTTTAAAATATACATTTTTATTGATTTTAGAGAGAGAAAGGGAGAGAGAGAGGAGAGAGAAACATCCATGAGGAGAGAGAATCATGGATCGGCTGCCTCCTGCACGCCGCCTACTGGGGATCGAGCCTGCAACCCAGGCATGTGCCCTTGATCAGGAATCGAACCATGACCACCTGGTTCCTAAGTTGATGCTCAACCACTGAGCCGAGTCTGCCAAGCCCATTGATATTTAGAGAGAGTGGAAAGGAGAGAGAGAGAGAGAGAGAGAGAGAGAGAGAGAGAGAGAGAGAGATGGATTGGTGACCTCCCACATGCACCTCAACCAGGGCCGGTGCTGGACCCTGTAACCCAGGCACGTGCCCTTGACTGGAGGTAGAACCCAAGACCCTTGATGGCACGGGCCGATGCTCTAACCACGGAGCAACACTATCCGGGCATGAGTGTTTCATTTTGCAAGAAAACGGTCAACCCGGTCGGCGTGGCTCAGGGGTTGAGCATCTACCCATGAACCAGGAGGTCATGGTTTGATTCCATGTCAGGGCACATGCCCGGGCACACTGGATCCCTGGTGTGGGGCGTGCAGGAAGCAGCCGACCATAATTCTCTCTCATCATTGATGTCTCTATCTCTCCCTTCCTCTCTGAAATCAATAAAAAATATATATATTTTTAAAAAAGAATATAACTGCCCTCTAGATAGGTTCTGGGACCCGAGCCCCTTCTCCCATCGTTACTGTACGAGAGTTAGACTCTTTCTTTCTACCGTTACTCTCCCGCGTCCCTCTCGCCCCAGTGCACAAACACACAGCGAGTGGTCTAAATTGGGGAGAAAAGAGCAAAAAGAAGCTGTTGTCTCTCTTCCTGTGCCCCCTTCCGATCCGCTCTGGCCCCTAAATGAGCTGGCCCGTCTCCCACACACTCGGTGACTTGGCTTGAAAAACACCCCCCACCCCCCTGTGGGCTTTCACCCTCTTCACAAATGCCCTCATTATTGCCAACGCCAGGTCCAAATGAAAAGAAAGAACCCAAATCCCAGAAGGAAAGTCCCACGGCGTGAGAAGGCAGGGATGCTGGGAGATGGCTGGGTGTGGGTGAGACATGAGAAAGGGATGCTGGGAGTGGGCTGGGTGTGGGTGAGGCGTGAGAAGGCAGGGATGCTGGGAGTGGGCTGGGTGTGGGTGAGGCATGAGAGAGGGATGCTGGGAGTGGGCTGGGTGTGGGTGAGGCAGGAGAGAGGATGCTGGGAGGGGGCTGGGTGTGGGTGAGGCATGAGAAAGGGATGCTGGGAGTGGGCTGGGTGTGGGTGAGGCATGAGAAAGGGATGCTGGGAGTGGGCTGGGTGTGGGTGAGGCAGGAGAGAGGGATGCTGGGAGTGGGCTGGTGTGGGGTGAGGCATGAGGAAGCAGGGATGCTGGGAGATGGCTGGGTGTGGGTGAGGCAGGAGAGAGGGATGCTGGGAGATGGCTGGGTGTGGGTGAGGCATGAGGAAGCAGGGATGCTGGGAGGGGCTGGGATGTGGGTGAGGCAGGAGAGAGGGATGCTGGAGTGGCTGGGTGTGGGTGAGGCAGGAGAGAGGGATGCTGGGAGTGGGCTGGGTGTGGGTGAGGCAGGAGAGAGGGATGCTGGGAGTGGGCTGGGTGTGGGTGAGGCATGAGAAGGGATGCTGGGAGTGGGCTGGGTGTGGGTGAGGCATGAGAGAGGGATGCTGGGAGTGGGCTGGGTGTGGGTGAGGCATGAGAAAGGGATGCTGGGAGTGGGCTGGGTGTGGGTGAGGCAGGAGAGAGGGATGCTGGGAGTGGGCTGGGTGTGGGTGAGGCAGGAGAAAGGGATGCTGGGAGTGGGCTGGGTGTGGGTGAGGCAGGAGAAAGGGATGCTGGGAGTGGGCTGGGTGTGGGTGAGGCAGGAGAGAGGGATGCTGGGAGTGGGCTGGGTGTGGGTGAGGCAGGAGAGAGGGATGCTGGGAGTGGGCTGGGTGTGGGTGAGGCAGGAGAAAGGGATGCTGGGAGTGGGCTGGGTGTGGGTGAGGCAGGAGAAAGGGATGCTGGGAGTGGGCTGGGTGTGGGTGAGGCATGAGAAAGGGATGCTGGGAGTGGGCTGGTGTGGGTGAGGCGTGAGGAAGAGGGATGCTGGGAGTGGGCTGGTGTGGGTGAGGCAGGAGAAAGGGATGCTGGGAGTGGGCTGGGTGTGGGTGAGGCATGAGAAAGGGATGCTGGGAGTGGGCTGGGTGTGGGTGAGGCAGGAGAAAGGGATGCTGGGAGTGGGCTGGGTGTGGGTGAGGCAGAGAGAGGGATGCTGGGAGTGGGCTGGGTGTGGGTGAGGCAGAGAAAGGGATGCTGGGAGTGGGCTGGGTGTGGGTGAGTGGCATGAGGAAGCAGGGATGCTGGGAGTGGGTTGGGTGTGGGTGAGGCAGGAGAGAGGGATGCTGGGAGTGGGCTGGGTGTGGTGTGAGGCAGGAGAAAGGGATGCTGGGAGTGGGCTGGGTGTGGGTGAGGCAGGAGAAAGGGATGCTGGGAGTGGGTTGGGTGTGGGTGAGGCATGAGAAAGGGATGCTGGGAGATGGCTGGGTGTGGGTGAGGCAGGAGAGAGGGATGCTGGGAGATGGCTGAGTGTAGGTCAGGCATGAGAGAGGGATGCTGGGAGTGGGCTGGGTGTGGGTGAGGCATGAGAGAGGGATGCTGGGAGTGGGCTGGGTGTGGATGAGGCAGGAGAGAGGGATGCTGGGAGTGGGCTGGGTGTGGGTGAGGCATGAGAAAGGGATGCTGGGAGATGGCTGGGTGAGGTTGAGTCATGAGGAAGCAGGGATGCTGGGAGTGGGTGGGTGTGGGTGAGTTTGAGAAGCACGTGTTGACATAAAAATACACCCTCTTGGCCGTGGGGGCTGATGGGTATCGTGTGTTCCGAGGAACGCAGTTGGCTGGCTCCCGGAAGTCGGGATGGTCAGGAATTCCCATGGCGAGACCTGCCCGTGATCGCGAGAGGCCGTGGGCAAGTCTCCGGTCCAGACCTGGGCCGTGGGGTCCCAGGGTGACCCGGGAGTGGCCCCAGGGCTGAGCTCTGCCAACGGTGTTGGGCTGCCAGGGTGTGAGCTTTTATTTTTTAAATATATTTTATCCATTTTTTACAGAGAGGAAGGGAGAGGGAGAGAGAGTTAGAAACATCGATGAGAGGGAAACACCCATCAGCTGCCTCCTGCACGCCCCCACCTGGGGATGTGCCTGCAACCAAGGTCCATGCCCTTGGCCGGAATCGAACCCGGGACCCCTCCGTCCGCAGGCCGACGCTCTATCCACTGAGCCACACCAGTCCAGACTAATTCTTCTTTTAAATGTATTTTTATTGATTGCAGAGAGGAAGGGAGAGGGAGGGAGAGAGACAGAAACATCCATGCGGAGAGGGAATCATGGGCCGGCTGCCTCCTGCACGCCCCCTTGGGCATCGAGCCGTGACCGCCTGGTTCCCAGGTCGATGCTCAACCCACTGAGCCACACCAGCCGGGCGGGCCGTGGTGTATTTTCCTTCCCAGCCATCTCTGACGAGCCTCTCGCTCGGTGTCCCCCTCAGAGCCACCCCGTCCTCACGGTGCCCAACCTGAGGCCGGCCACCCTGTACCGGCTGGAGGTCCGGGTGCTGACCGCCGCGGGGGAGGGGCCGGCCACCCTGCAGACCTTCCGGACCCCCGACCGCCCGCCCCCGGTGCACGGTAAGAGCCGCCTCCCTTCCCCACACGGGGACGGTCCTGGGGGAAACCCAGCACCCATCGCAGCAGGCCTGGGAGATGGGGTTCGAGTCCCCCGGGAGTCCTTCTCCCCATTCACGTCTGCTCACGGGGGTTTATTTTAGCATCCATCGTAGGGTCGAAGTTTAACTCCTTTTCCCCGCCCTCTTCTTCGTCTTCCTTCCTGTCTTCTCCTTTTTACCCTTCCTTTCATTTTATATAGAATGCATGCTTTTCTTTGTCTTTTTAAAATATATTTTTATTGATTTCAGAGAGGAAGGGGGAGAGAGAGAGAGAGAAAAACATCCACGATGAGAGAGAATCACGGATCGGCTGCCTCCTGCACGCCCCCTACTGGGGATCGAGCCCGCAACCCGTGCATGTGCCCTTGACCGGGAATCGAACCCGGGACCCTTCAGTCCGCAGGCCGACGCTCTATCCACTGAGCCACACCGGCTAGGCCTTGTTTGTCTTTTAAACCATAAATACATATGGGAAAAAAAAATCTATAATCAACAGGAATCAGAAATGTTCTCGAAATTAAGATTTTCACATATGAAGTACAGGAGATAATATTCGGCAAAGAAGCTTATTTTCTTATTAAGTACATTTTACTGTAATATATGATGTGCGTTTTCTTCAAAATATGACCCTAATTGAATTAGCCGAATCCAGTAACATTGTCGATAAATAGTGTTACCGACTATTTAATGAGCATCTTGCTGATTTTTCAACACACGTTTTGCTGTCATCCAGGTAACCTTAAGAACCATGTCTAGCCCTAGCCGGCTTGGCTCAGTGGATAGAGCGTTGGCCTGCGGACTGAAGGGTCCCGGGTTTGATTCCGGTCAAGGGCACATGCCCGGGTTGCGGGCTCGATCCCCAGTTGGGGGCGTGCAGGAGGCAGCCGGTCCATGATTCTCTCTCATCATTGATATTTCTCTCTCTCTCTCCCTCTCTCCCTCCCTCTCCCTTCCTCTCTGAAACCAATAAAAAATATATATATATAAAAAAAGAACCATGTCTAAAGGTGTGTGTGGATCCTGTATAATAAAAGGCTAATATGCAAATAGACTGAATGGCAGAATGACCGGTCGCTGTGACGCGAACTGACCACCAGGGGGCAGACGCTCAATGCAGGAGCTGCTGCCTGGTGGTCAGTGTGCTCCCACAGGGGGAGCGCCCCTCAGCCAGAAGCCCTGAGCTGGTGCCCGGGGGGAGGGGGCCTAAGCCGTCAGTCGGACATCCCCTGAGGACCCCCGGACTGCGAGAGGGTGCAGGCCAGGCTGAGGGACCCCCACCCCCACCCGAGTGCACGAATTTCGTGCACCGGGCCTCTAGTTTAAAATCATGGAGAAGTAATCCTAGATTAACTTCTGACGTTTTAAAAATGACGGATCAGTCCGGCCGGCGTGGCTCAGTGGTTAAGGGTCGACCTATGACCCAAGGGGTCACGGTTGGATTCCCGGTCAAGGGCACACGCCCCGGTTGTGGGCTCCATCCCCAGGTGGGGCGTGCAGGAGGCAGCTGGTCCATGATCCTCTCTCATCATTGCTGCTTCTATCTCTCTCTCCCTTTCCCTTCTTCTCTGAAATTAAAAAAAAAAAGTATATTAAAAGAATCTGCATTTGCTTTTTGCAAATTGGTTCATTTTTAAACGTCTGAGCCGGACGAAGAATTTGGGGGGGTCGCTGATGGAAGCGTAGGGTCCCGGGAAGGAGCTGGTCTCCCCTTTCCTGCGACTCATGCTTTTACCCAACAAAGAAGGGACGTGGGGAGACCCGGGCAGGGAGAGGGGGGACGGAGCGGTCTGTGTCCTTCCGGGGTCAGGGCGGGAACCGAGGGGGGCGCAGGGACTCACAGGTGTTTCCGTCTCTCCCCAGGGCCCCCCCTGAAACACCGCCACCCACACCACCACCACCGCTCGGCTCCCCGGAGGCCCTAAGCCGCCCTGGGCCTGTAGCCACAGGCGTGCCCCGGACTCACCCCCAGGCACCTGCTCTCCACTGAGGCCTCGGGACACAGCGCCCCACGGAGGTCTGCGTCGGCGTCAGCCACGGCCCAGCCAATTGCGAATTCCGTGTCCACGCGTGGCGTGGCCAGCCGACTCCGTGTCGTCTCAGAACCGCGGGCTCCCGGGACCGACATCCAGCTCATCCTCACTCCAGGCGTCGCGTTCACCAGGGCAACGTTTTCATTTACTAACATATTCCTTTATTTCAGAGAGGAAGGGAGAGGGAGAGAGAGAGAGAAACATCCATGAGGAGAGAGAATCCTGGATCATCTGCCTCCTGCACGCCCCCTACTGGGGATCGAGCCCGCAACCCGGGCATGTGCCCTTGACCGGGAATCGAACCCTGACCTCCTGGTTCACAGGTCGACGCTCAACCACGGAGCCACGCCGGCTGGGCGCCGATGGAACGTCTTACACTAAATGACCGATTCCATTCGCAAAGCTCACTACGCGTAGGCCCCCTGGAGAAACGAAAACTCCTTCCCCGGCTGCATTTTTACAATTTCAGCCTAGAGTGTGGCGAGAGAGAGGGTCCCGATTTCTTGTTTAGATCTCCCCCCTTCCTTCACGAGACCCCGGCCGCTGGGTGTTGTGAACGCTCTCACGTGACTCTGAGAATTCACCCAGCCTCTCGCTGGAATGGAAAGCCTCCCAGCGAATGCATGTTCTCACATCTCTACCGAGATGGGCCTGTTCTTTTTAAAAAATATATATTTTTATTGATCAGAGACGGGGAGAGAGAGAGAGAGAGAGTGAGAGAGAGAGAGAGAGAGAAACATCCATGATGAGAGAGAATCAGGGACCGGCTGCCTCCTGCACCAGGAGGTCACGGTTCGATTCCCAGTCAAGGGCACATGCCCGGGGTTGTGGGCTCGATCCCCAGTCGGGGGCGTGCGGGAGGCAGCCGATCCGTGATTCCCTCCATCATTGATGTTTCTCTTTCTCTCCCTCTCCCTTCCTCTCTGAGATCAATAAAAAATACACGGAGTGGCCAGATGATGATGATCTCTGAACGCACAATCATCTTGCCACTCCGTGTCTCTCCTATAGAATAAAAGGCTAATATGCTAATGGTCCCCTCGACCGGGAGTTCGACCAGCAGGCAGGCCGGCCAACCACCCATGTCCCCTCCCCCTGGCCAGGCTGGCCGGACCCCACCCGTGCACGGATTCATGCACCGGGCCTCTAATATATATATACATATACACACTGAGTGGCCAGATTATGATGATCTCTGAACGCATAATCATCTGGCCACTCCGTGTCTGTCCTATAGAATAAAAGGCGAATATGCAAATGGTCCCCTCGACCGGGAGTTCGACCAGCAGGCAGGCCGGCCAACCGCCCATGTCCCCTCCCCCTGGCCAGGCTGGGTGGACCCCACCCATGCACGGATTCATGCACCGGGCCTCCAATATATATATATATATACACACTGAGTGGTCAGGTTATTATGCGTACAGAGATCATCATCATCTGGCCACTCCGTGTGTATATCAAACAACAAGAAAAAACACCACCAAACTCAGAGACGGCGACTTCCTCTGTGCTTCCGTTGGCCAGACTCCCGGTTTACCGTCTAACGAATATCTCGGCAGGTCCCCCCGCGGCCAGAGCGGCTAACCGAGCCTTAAACGTCCTAACTCCCTTTCCTTTACTTAATCGTAGCGCGCAGGTCACCGCCGGCCACCGCCCACCAAGAGAGTCCACGGGACTCTCGTCCCTCCCAGGGGCCACGTAAACGCCGTAATTTATTTATGTCTGTAATTAGAATGTTCCGTGTGTGTGTGCGTGTGTGTGTGTGTGTGTGTGTGTGTCATGTTATCTAGAGACGTCATCTTGTAAAAAAAAAAAATTGTAAAAAAAACCCCACAACAACCCAAAAAGTTATTGTAAATAGCCCGATGTGCTCTGATACGTTATTTTCACGTTGGAGAGTTTGTACATACGGACGCCGCAATAAAGTCTCCTGCAACCGCACGGTGGGCTGTATCCATTTATTGGCTAAAAAAAAAAAAAACACACAAAAAACGCCCGGCCAGCGTGCTCAGTGGTTGGGGATTGACCTCAGAACCAGGAGGTCACCGTTCGATTCCCGCTCAGGGCACAGGCCCGGGTTGTGGGCTCGATCCCTAGTAGGGGGCATGCAGGAGGCAGCCGGGCCATGATTCTCTCTCCTCATGGATGTTTCTCTCTCTCTCCCCTCCCTTCCTCTCTGAGATCAATAAAAACTCGTTTTTAAAAAGCGGTAATATCTAACAAACCAAGACCCCGTGAGAAACGCCAGAGACGTGGGTGGGAGGAAGAAGGAAAGAAGATAGTTCATGGCTGCAGAGACTCGGTCCGGAGTCTCCCATTCATGTGACGCTGGAAGGTGGACGTTTGACCCCTGACCTGGGCAGGTCAGAGGCTCCCCACACCGCGGCCCCCCGGGTCGGGGAACTTTGAGGAAGAGCCGTGACTCCCGCCTCCTCCGGCTCTGAGTGACGCGTGGAGCCCTCGCTGTCCCGAAGGGTCCAGGGCCTGTGGTCGGCAAACCGCGGCTCGCGAGCCACAGGCGGCTCTTTGGCCCCCAGAGGGTGGCTCTTCCACAAAATAACCACGGCCTGGGCGAGTCTGTGTTGAAGACGTGGCGTTAGAAGAAGTTGAAGTTGCCGAAACCGGTGTGGCTCAGTGGATAGAGCGTTGGCCTGCGGACTCAAAGGTCCCAGGTTCGATTCCGGTCAAGGGCATGTACCTTGGTTGCGGGCACATCCCCAGTAGGGGGTGTGCAGGAGGCAGCTGATCGATGTTTCTCTCTCATCGATGTTTCTTTCTATCCCTCTCCCTTCCTCTCTGTAAAAAAAATCAATAAAATATATTAAAAAAAAAAAGAAGTTGAAGTTTAAAAAATGTGGCTCTCCAAAGGAATGTCAGTCGTTGTCCTGTTGATGTTTGGCTCTGTGGACTCATGAGTTTGCCGACCTCTGGTCCAGGGTAATTGGAACACGCGGGCAGGGCTGCAGGCCGCCAAGAGAGACGGGGCGGACGGTCGGTCACACACACGTCCCCCCCCTGCAGACCGAGGAGGCTCAACGTCGCACGGAAGCGTCTGTTTGGGCCCCAGTGACTTGGACCTCCCCCCCCCCCCCCGCTCGCCCCCCAGCCGTGGGCTCCACTAAACGATGCCTCCAGATCCAGCTGTGGCTCTGAGTGTGGACACAGACGTCGCCACGCCGTGTGCCTGCGGGTGGAATGGATCGAGGGGGATACGGACACACGGGGGCCAGGCAGAGGCAGGCTCGGATATTCCAGTTTTTTAAAAAAACGTGTCTTTATCCTGAAAGGATGGCGGGTGTTTCCCCATCAGGCCCGTCGAGCCCACGCCGAGCCCTCCCCAGGCCTTCCCCACCCCGTTGTCTGGGTCCCTGTTTATCTCCTATCTCTTCGATTCCCCAGCCCCTCTCCTGAGATGGGTCTGTTCTTTTTTAAAAAAAAACAAAAATAGCCCTGACCGGTGTGGCTCAGTGGAGAGAGCGTCGGCCTGCGGACTGAAGGGTCCCGGGTTCGATTCCCGGTCAAGGGCATGTACCTTGGTTGCAGACACATCCCCAGTCGGGGGTGTGCAGGAGGCAGCTGATCGATGTTTCTCTCTCATCGATGTTTCTAACTCTCTATCCCTCTCCCTTTCTCTCTGTAAAAAATCAATAAAATATATGTTTTTTAAAAATACACTAAGTGGCCAGATGATGATGATCTCTGAACGCATAATCATCTGGCCACTCGGTGTCTATCCTGTAGAATAAAAGGCTAATATGCAAATTGTCCCCTCGACCAGGAGTTCGACCAGCAGGCAGGCCGCCAACCGCCCGTGTCCCCTCCCCCTGGCCAGGCTGGCCGGACCCCACCCATGCACGAATTCATGCACCGGGCCTCTAATTATATCTATATCTATATATCTATATATCTATATATCTATATCTATATCGATATCGATATCTATATCTATATCTATATCTCTATATATGTATATGTATATGTATATGTATATGTATATGTATATCTATATCTATATCTATATCTATATCTATATATCTTTATCTATATCTATATCTATCTATATCACCTATATCTATATCTATATCCATATAATCTATTCATCTATATCTTTATCTATATCTATCTATCTATCTATCATCTATCTATCTATCTATCTATCTATCTATCTATCTACTGAATGGCCAGATTATTATGTGTTCAGAGATCATAATAATCTGGCCACTCAGTGTATATTTGTATTGATTTCAGAGAGGAAGGGAGAAGAGAGAGAGAGACAGAGACAGAGAGAGAGAGAGAGAGAGAGAGAGAGAGAGAGACAGAGAGAGAGAGAGAGAGAGAGAGAGAGAAACATCCATGATGAGAGAGAATCCTGGATCGGCTGCCTCCTGCACGCCCCCGACTGGGGATGGAGCCCACAACCCGGGCATGTGCCCTGACCGGGACTCGAACCCTGACCTCCGGGTTCATAGGTCGACGCTCAACCACGGAGCCACGCCAGCCGGGCCGTTCTCGGTTTCCTCACCCGTCTATTCTGGCCTGAGTTTATGGCTTCAGCTGTACACCCCCGAGGGTCGCGATGCCCCCTCACCTCCCTTGTCAGTATGTTTCCAGCTGTTTTTTTTTTCCCTCCAGATGAATTTTAAAAAATCCACAAAGGGAATGTGCTGCCGTGGTCTGGGGTGTTTATAAATTAATTCAGGGAGCATCCGCATTTTGTAGCCACGTGACAATGAGACCTCCGTTCCCCAGGCACCTCGCTTTTCCTCACTTTGGGGGGTGGGGTGGGGTGGGGGGTGCCTGTCACGAATTGAGACAATTCAGCAGAGACAGGGTTGGATCCTAGACGGGCCTTGATTCACCCACAAAATCTGCTCTTCCCCCGCCCCCCACCCCATACGCCAGCTGCTCCTATTGGGCAGCAGGACAAAGATTACACGGGGGAAGCAGGAATTACAGGCCTGGGGAAGGAGGCAAGGCGGGCTGGGGCCTGGTTCCATCGTTTGGGCAACAAGGTTACTGTTTCCATGACAACAGGCAGCTCTGGAGTGAGAATGGACAATATTCCGAGGCGCTGACGCCCAGGTCCGAGGCTGACTCCCAGGTGAGAGGCTGACTCCCGGGTCCCAGGCTGACTCCCTGGACCCAGGCTGATGACTCCCAGGTCCCAGGCTGACTCCCTGGACCAGGCTGATGGCTCCCAGGTCCAAGGCTCTGACTCCCAGGTCCCAGGCTTATGGCTCTCAGGTACCAGGCTGGCTCCCGGGTCCAGGGCTGATGGCTCCCAGGTACCAGGCTGACTCCAATGTCCTAGGCTGACTCCAATGTCCTAGGCTGACTCCCAGGTCCAAGGCTGATGACTCCCAGGTCCCAGGCTGATGGCTCCCAGGTACCAGGCTGACTCCCAGGTACCAGGCTGACTCCCAGGTACCAGGCTGACTCCTAGTTCCAAGGCAGATGTCTCCCAGGTCCAAGACTGACTCCCAGGTCCAACGTGGACTCCCAGACCAGAAGCTGACCCCCAGGTCCAAAGCTGAATCCCGGATGAAAGGCTCTGACTCCCAGGTCCCAGGCTGATGACTCACAGGTCCAGGATGACTCCCAGGTAAGAGGCTGACTCCCAGGTAAGAGGCTGACTCTGAGATCCAAGGCTGATGACTCCCAGTACCAGACTGAATCCCAGGTCCTAGGCTGACTCCCGGGTCCCAGGTTGATGACTCCCAGGTCCAGGCTGTCCAGGAAAGAGGCTGACTCCCAGGTAAGAGGCTGACTCTGAGGTCCAAGGCTGATGACTCCCAGGTCTAAGGCTGACACCCAGGTCCAAGGTTGACTCCTAGGTCCGAAGTTGACTCCTGGGTCCGAGGCTGACTCCCAGGTCCAAGGCTATGACTCCCAGATACAAGGTTCTGACTCCCAGGTCCAAGGCTGATGACTCCCAGGTAAGAGGCTGGCTCCCAGGTACCAGGCTGGCTCCCAGGTCCAAGGCTGACTCCCAGGTTGGAGGCTGACTCCCAGGTCCAAGGCTCTGACTCCCAGGTCTGAGACTGATGACTCGCAGGTCCCAGGCTGATTCCCAGGTGCCAGGCTGACTGCCAGGTCCTAGGCTGATGGGTCCCAAGTCCAAGGCTGACTCCGAGGTCCAAGGCTGACTCCCAGGTCCAAGGCTGACTCCCAGGTCCAAGGCTGACTCCCAGGTCCGAGGCTGACTCCCAGGTGTGAGGCTGATGACTCCCAGGTCGAAGATTGACTCCCAGGTCCGAGGTTGACTCCTAGATCCGAAGCTGATGCCCAGGTAAGAGGCTGACTCCCATGTCTGAGGCTGATGACTCCCAGGTCCAAGGCTGACTCCTTGGTCCAAGGCTGACTCCCAGGTCCGAGGCTCTGACTCCCATGTCTGAGGCTCTGACTCCCAGGTCCAAGGCTGATGACTCCCAGGTCCAAGAATGACTCCCATGTACAATGCTGATGCCATGGTCCGAGGTTGACTCCCAGGTCCAAGGTTCTGACCTTCAGGTCAAATATTCTGATTCCCAGGTCCAAGGATTATGACTTCGAGGTCCAAGGCTGACTCCAAGGTCCAAGGCTGATGAGTCCCAGGTCAGAAGCTGACTCACGGGTCCGAGGCTGACTCCCAGGTCCAAGGCAGACTCCCAGGTCCAACGCTGACTCCCAGGTTCAAGTCTGACTCCCAGGTCCAAATATCTGACTCCCAGATCCAAGGCTCTGACTCCTAGTTCCAAGGCTGATGGCTACCAGGTCCAAGACTGACTCCAAGGTCCAAGGCAAACTCCCGGATGAAATGCTCTGACTCCCATGTCCAAGGTCCTGACTCCCAGGTCCAAGGCTGATGACTCCAAAATCCAAGGCTGACTCCCACGTCCAAGACTGAATCCCAGGCCTGAGCTCTGACTTCCAGGTACGAGGCTGATGACTCCCATGTCCGAGGCTGACTCCCAGGTCCAAGGTCCAACTCTGACTCCCGGCTCCAATGCTGACTCCAGGGTCCAATGCTGACTCCCACGTCCAAATCTCTGGCTCCCAGGTCCAAGGCTGATGACTCCCAGATCCAAGGCTGTCTCTCAGGTCCAAGGCTGACTCTCAGGTCTGAGGCTGAATCCCTCGTATGAGGCTAATGACTCCCAGGTAGGAGTGTGACTCCCAGGTTCAAGGCTGATGACACTCAGGTCCAAGGCTGACTGCCAGGTCCAAAGCTGACATCCAGGTCCAAAGCTGAGGACTCCCAGGTCCAAGGCTGATGACTCCCAGGTCCCAGGTTGACTCCGAGGTCCAGGGCTGACTTCAAGGTCCAAGGCTGACTTCAAGGTCCAAGGCTGTCTCCCTGGTCCAACTGACTTTCAGGTCTGAGGCTCTGACTCCCAGGTCCAGGGCTCTGACTCGCATGCCCAAGGCTGATGACTCCATGGTCCAATGCTGACTCCCAGTCCAAGGCTGACTCCCAGGTCCAATGTCCTGACTCCCAGGTCCAAGCCTCTGACTCCCAGTCCAAGGCTCTAACTCCCAGGTCCAACGTTCTGACTCCCAGGTTGAACACTGATGACTCCAAAATCCAAGGGTGACTCCGAGGTCCAAGCCTGAATCGCTGGTCCAATGCTGACTCCCAGGTGCAAGGCAGACTCCCAAGCCCGAGCTCTGACTTCCAGGTATGAAGCAGATAACTCTCATATCCGAGGCTGATGACTCCCGGGTCTGAGACTGATGACTCCCAGGTCCGACTCCAACTCCCAGGTCCGGGGCTGGATTCCAGGTCCGAGGCTGACTCCCAGGTCCAAGGCTGACTCCCTGGTCCAACTGACTTTCAGGTCTGAGGCTCTGACTCCCAGGTCCAAGGCTCTGACTCGCATGTCCAAGGCTGAAGACTCCATGGTCCAAGGCTGACTCCCGGGTCAGATGCTGACTCCTGGGTCCAAGGCTGACTCCCAGGTCCAAATCTCTGACTCCAAGGTCCAAGCCTGACTCCCAGGTCAAAGGCTCTGACTCCCAGATCCAAGGCACTGACTCACAGGTCCAAGGTTGACTCCCATATCCAAGGCTGACTCTCATTTTCAAGGTTGATTCTCAGGTCCAAGGCTGACTCCCAGGTCCGAGGCTGATGACTCCCAGGTCCGAGGCTGATGACTCCCAGGTCCGAGGCCAACTCCCAGGTGTGAGGCTGGCTCCCATGTCCGAGGCTGACTCCCAGTTCTGAGGCTGACTCCCAGGTCCAAGTGTGATGACCCCCTGCTCCAAGGCCGACTCCCTGGTCCAACTGACTTTAAGGTCCGTGACTCTGACTCCCAGGTCCAAGGCTCTGACTCCCAGGTCAAAGGCTGACTCCCAAGTCCAAGGCTCTGACTCCCAGGTCCAAGGCTGATGACTCCCAGGTCCCAGGGCTGACTCCCAGGTCCAAGGCTGACTTCAAGGTCCAAGGCTGACTCCAGGGTTCATGGTGACTCGCAGGTCCGAAGCTGATGACTCCCAGGTCCGAGGCTGATGACTCCCAGGTCCGAGGCTGCAGACTCCCACGTCCAAGGCTGACTGCGAGGTCCAGGGATGACTCTCAGGTAAAGGCTTTGACTCTCAGTCCAAGGCTGAAGACTCCATGGTCCAAGGCTGACTCCCAGGCCAGAAGCTGACTTCCAGGTCCAAGCCTGACTCCCAGGTCCCAGGCTGACTCCCAAGCCTGAGCTCTGACTTCCAGGTACGAGGCAGATGACTCCCAGGTCCAAGGCTGTCTCCCTGGTCCAACTGACTTTCAGGTCCGAGGCTCTGACTCCCAATCCAAGGCTCTAACTTGCAGGTCCAATGTTCTGACTCCCAGGTCGAACACTGATGACTCCAAAATCCAAGGGTGACTCAGGTCCAAGGCTAACTCCTAGGTCTGAGGCTGACTCCAAGGTACAAGGCTGATTCCCAGGTTCAAGGCTGAATCTCTGGTCCAAGGCTCTGACTCCCAGGTCCAAGGCTCTAACTCCCAGGTGCAAGGCTGACTCCCAGGTCCAAGGCTGACTCCCAAGTCCAAGGCTGATGACTCCCAGGTCCAAAGTTGACTCCCTGGTCCAACTGACTTTCATGTCCAAATCTCTGACTCACAGGTCCAAGGCTCTGACTCCCAGTCCAAGGCTCTGACTCCCAGGTCCAATGTTCTGACTCCTAGGTCCAAGGATGATGACTCCAAAATCCAAGGCTGACTCCCAGGTCCAAGGCTGCATCTCTGGTCCAATGCTGACTCCCAGGTCCAAGGCTGACTCCCAAGCCCGAGGTCTGACTCCCAGGTCCGAGGCCCACTCCCTGGTCCAACTGACTTTCAGGTCCAAGGCTCTGACTCGCATGCCCAAGGCTGAGGACTCCATGGTCCAAGGCTGACACCCAGATCAGAAGATGTCTCCTGGGTCCGAGGTCCAAGGCTGACTCCCAGATCAGAAGATGACTCCTGGGTCCGAGGATGACTTCCAGTTCCCAGGCTGACTCCCAGGTCCGAGGCTCTGACTCCCAGTCAAAGGCTCTGACTCCCAGGTCCAATGTTCTGACTCCTAGGTCCAAGGATGATGACTCCAAAATCCAAGGCTGACTCCCAGGTCCATGGCTCTGACTCCCAGGTCCATGGCTCTGACTCCCAGGTCCAAGGCTCTGACTCGCATGTCCAAAGCTGAAGAATCCATGGTACAAGGTTGACTCCCAGATTAGAAGCTGACTCCCGGGTCCAATGCTGACTCCTGGAGTCCAATTCTGACTCCAGGGAGTCCAAGGCTGACTCCCAGGTACAAATCTCTCATTCCCAGGTCCATGAATGATCACTTCGAGGTCCAAGGCTCTGACTCAAGGCCCGAGGTCTGACTTCCAGGTCCAAGGCTGATGACTCCCAGGTCCGAGGCTGACTCCTAAGTCCAAGGTTGACTCCCTGGTCCAACTGACTTTCAGGTCCGAGACTCTGACTCCCAGTTCCAAGGTTCTGACTCGCATGTCCAAGGCTGAAGGCTCCATGGTCCAAGGCTGACTCCCAGATCAGAAGCTGACTCCTGGGTCCGAGGCTCAAGGCTGACTCCCGGTCCAAGGCTGACTTCCGGGTCCAAGGCTGACTCCCGGGTACTAGTCTCTGACTCCCAGGTCTAAGATTCTGACTCCTAGGTCCAAGGCTGACTCCCAGGTTCAAGTCTGGCACCCAGGTCCGAGGCTGACTCCCAGGTCCGAGGCTGACTCCCAGGTCTGAGGCTGATGTATCCCAGATCCAAGGCTAAATCCCAGGTCCAAGGCTGACTCCCAGGTCTAAGGCTGACTCCTAGGTCTGAGGCTGACTCCTGGGTCCAAGGCTGACTCCCAGGTCTGAGGCTGACTCCTGGGTCCAAGGTGGCTCCTGGGTCTGAGGCTGACTCCATGGTCCAAGGCTGACTCCCAGGTCTGAGGCTGACTCCTGGGTCCAAGGCTGACTCCCAGGTCTGAGGCTGACTCCTGGGTCCAAGGTGGCTCCTGGGTCTGAGGCTGACTCCCTGGTCCAAGGCTGATGACTCCCAGTTCCAAGGCTGACTCCCAGTTCCAAGGCTGACTCCCAGTTCCAAGGCTGACTCCCAGGTTTAAGGCTGACTCCTAGGTCAGGAGCTGACTCCAGGTTCCAAGGCTGATTCCCGGGTCTGAGGTTGGCTCCCAGGTCCGAGGCTGGCTCCCGGGTCCAAAGCTGACTCCAAGGTCCAGGGCTGATGACTCCCAGGTCCAAGGCTGACTCCTAGGTCCAATGCTGACTCCCAGATCCCAGGCTAAATCCCAGGTCTAAGGCCTGGCTCCCAGGTTCGAGGCTGATGACTCCCGTGTCCAAGGCTGGCTTTCCAGGTAAGAAGCT
The DNA here is from genome assembly GCA_030846915.1 of Cnephaeus nilssonii. NCBI lineage: Eukaryota > Metazoa > Chordata > Mammalia > Chiroptera > Vespertilionidae > Cnephaeus > Cnephaeus nilssonii. The sequence goes on from JAULJE010000001.1 coordinate 133,635,569, forward strand.
GACTCCCTGGTCCGAGGCTGACTCCCAGGTTCAAAGCTGACTCCAAGGTCCAAGGCTGATGACTCCCAGGTCCAAGGCTGACTCCTAGGTCCAAGGCTGACTCCTAGGTCCGAGGCTGACTCCCAGGTCCAAGGCTGACTCCTAGGTCCGAGGCTGACTCCCAAGTCCGAGGCTGACTCCCAAGTCCAAGGCTGATGACTCCCAGGTCCAAAGTTGACTCCCTGGTCAAACTGACTTTCAGGTCCAAATCTCTGACTCCCAGGTTCAAGGCTCTGATTCCCAGTCCAAGGCTTTGACTCCCAGGTCAAAGACTCTGACTCCCAGGTCCAATGTTCTGACTCCAAAATCCAAGGCTGACTCCCAGGTCCATGGCTCTGACTCCCAGGTCCAAGGCTCTGACTCCCAGGTCCAAGGCTCTGACTCGCATGTCCAAGGCTGAAGAATCCATGGTACAAGGCTGACTCCCAGATCAGAAGCTGACTCCCGGGTCCAAGGCTGACTCCCAAGTACAAATCTCTGATTCCCAGGTCCATGGATGATTACTTCGAGGTCCAAGGCTCTGACTCAAGGCCCGAGCTCTGACTTCCAGGTACGAGTCTGATGACTCCCAGGTCCAAGGCTGACTCCCAGGTCCAAGGCTGACTCCCTAGTCCAACTGACTTTCAGGTCCGAGACTCTGAATCCCAGTTCCAAGGTTTTGACTCGCATGTCCAAGGCTGAAGACTCCTTGGTCCAAGGCTGACTCCCATTTCAGAAGCTGACTCCTGGTCCAAGGCCCAAGGCTGACTCCCAGGTACAAGGCTGATTCCCAGGTCAAAGGCTCTGACTCCCAGGTCCAAGGCTCTGACTCCCAGGTCAAAGGCTCTGACTCCCAGGTCAAAGGCTCTGACTCCCAGGTCCAAGGCTCTGACTCCCAGGTCCATGGCTGACTCTTAGGACCAAAGTTGACTCTCAGATCCGAGGCTGAATCTCAGGTATGAGGCTAATGACTCTCAGTTACGAGGCTGACTCCCAGGTGCAAGGCTGATGGCTCCCAAGTCCCAGGATGACTCTGAGGTCCAGGGCTGACTCCCAGGTCCAAGGCTGACTTCAAGGTCCAAGGCTGACTCCCGGGTCCATGGTGACTCCCAGGTCCGAAGCTGATAACTCCCAGGTCCGAGGCTGATGACTCCCAGGTCCAAGGCTCTGACTCCAGGTCCAAGGCTGACTCCCAGGTCCCAGGCTGGCTCCCAGGTCCGAGGCTGACTCCCAGGTCCCAGGCTGACTCCCAGGTCCCAGGCTCTGACTCCCAGGTCCAAGGCTGACTCCCAGGTCCCAGGCTGGCTCCCAGGTCCGAGGCTGACTCCAGGTCCAAGGCTCTGACTCCCAGGTCCCAGGCTGATGACTCCCAGGTCCCAGGCTGATGGCTCTCAGGTCCCAGGCTGACTCCCAGGTCCCAGGCTGATGACTCCCAGGTCCCAGGCTGATGGCTCCCAGGTCCCAGGCTGATGGCTCTCAGGTCCCAGGCTGACTCCCAGGTCCCAGGCTCTGACTCCCAGGTCCCAGGCTGATGGCTCCCAGGTCCCAGGCTGACTCCCAGGTTCCAGGCTGATGGCTCTCAGGTCCCAGGCTGACTCCCAGGTCCCAGGCTGATGGCTCCCAGGTCCCAGGCTGATGGCTCCCAGGTCCCAGGCTGATGGCTCCCAGGTCCCAGGCTGACTCCCAGGTCCCAGGCTGATGGCTCCCAGGTCCCAGGCTGACTCCCAGGTCCCAGGCTGATGGCTCCCAGGTCCCAGGCTGATGGCTCCCAGGTCCCAGGCTGATGGCTCTCAGGTCCCAGGCTGACTCCCAGGTCCCAGGCTGATGGCTCTCAGGTCCCAGGCTGACACCCAGGTCCAAGGCTGACTCCCAGGTCCCAGGCTGATGGCTCCCAGGTCCCAGGCTGACTCCCAGGTCCCAGGCTGATGACTCCCAGGTCCCAGCTGATGGCTCCCAGGTCCCAGGCTGATGGCTCTCAGGTCCCAGGCTGATGGCTCTCAGGTCCCAGGCTGACACCCAGGTCCAAGGCTGACTCCCAGGTCCCAGGCTGATGGCTCCCAGGTCCCAGGCTGACTCCCAGGTCCCAGGCTGATGGCTCCCAGGTCCCAGGCTGATGGCTCCCAGGTCCCAGGCTGATGGCTCTCAGGTCCCAGGCTGACTCCCAGGTCCCAGGCTGATGGCTCTCAGGTCCCAGGCTGACTCCCAGGTCCCAGGCTGATGGCTCTCAGGTACCAGGCTGACTCCCAGGTCCCAGGCTGATGGCTCTCAGGTACCAGGCTGACTCCCAGGTCCCAGGCTGACACCCAGGTCCCAGGCTGACTCCCAGGTCCCAGGCTGACACCCAGGTCCAAGGCTGACTCCCAGGTCCAAGGCTGACTCCCAGGTCCTAGGCTGATGGCTCCCAAGTCCAAGGCTGACTCCAAGTTTCAAGGTTGGCTCCCAGGTCCTAGGTTGGCTCCCACATCCCAGGCTGATGACTCCCAGGTCCAAGGCTGATGACTCCCAGGTACCAGACTGAATCCCAGGTCCTAGGCTGACTCCCGGGTCCCAGGCTGATGACTCCCAGATCCAAGGCTGACTCCTGAGTCTGAGACTGACTCCCAGATCAGAAGCTGACTCCCGGGTCCGAGTCTGACTCCCAGGTCCAAAGCTCTTACTCTCATGTCCAAGGCTCTAACTCCCAGGCCCAAGGTTCTGACTCCTAGGTCCAAGGCTGAGTTCCAGGTCCATGGCTGACTCGCAGGTCCGAGGCTGGCTCCCAGATCCAAGGCTGAGGACTGCCAGGTCTAAGGCTGGCTCCCAGGTCCAAGGCTAACTCCAGGGTCCAAGGCTGACTCCGAGGTCAGATGCTGACTCCCAGGTCTGAGGCTGATGACTCCCAGGTCTGAGGCCAACTCTCAGGTCTGAGGCTGACTCCCAGGTCTGAGGCTGACTGCCAGGTCTAAGGCTGGCTCCCAGGTCCAAGGCTAACTCCAGGGTCCAAGGCTGACTCTGAGGTCAGATGCTGACTCCCAGGTCTGAGGCTGACTCCAAGGTCCGAGACTCTGACTCCCAGGTCCAAGTGTGATGACTTGCATGCCCAAGGCTGAAGACTCCATGGTCCAAGGCTGACTCCCAGGTAAAAGGCTCTGACTCCCAGGTCCAAGCATGATGACTCACAGGTCCAAGGTTGACTCCCATATCCTAGGTTGACTCTCAGGTTCAAGGTTGATTCTCAGGTCCGAGGCTTAAGACTCCCGGGTCAAAGGCTCTGACTCCCAGGTCCGAGGCTGAAGACTCCCAGGTCAAAGGCTCTGACTCCTAGGTCCAAGGCTGACTCTCAGGACCAAGGTTGACTCTCAGATCCGAGGCTGAATCCCAGGTAAGAGGCTAATGACTCCCAGGTACGAGCCTGACTCCCGGTGCAAGGCTGATGACTCCCGGGTCCATGGTGACTCCCAGGTCCGAAGCTGATAACTCCCAGGTCCGAGGCTAATGACTCCCAGGTCCACCTCTGATGACTCCCAGGTCCAAGGCTGACTCCGAGGTCCAGGGCTGACTCTCAGGTAAAGGCTTTGACTCCCTGGTCCAACTGACTTTCAGGTCTGAGGCTCTGACTCCCAGGTCCAGGGCTCTGACTCGCATGTCCAAGGCTGAAGACTCCATGGTCCAAGGCTGACTTTCATTTCAGAAGTTGACTCCTTGTCCGAGGTCCAACTCTGACTCCCGGGTCCAATGCTGACTCCGGGATCGAAGGCTGCCTCCCAAATCCAAATCTCTGACTCCCAGGTCCAAGGCTGACTCCCAGGTCCAAGGCTCTGACTCTGGGCCCGAGTTCTGACTTCCAGGTAAGAGGCTGATGACTCCCAGGTCCAAGGCTGACTCCCAGGTCCAAGGCTCTGACTCTGGGCCCGAGTTCTGACTTCCAGGTAAGAGGCTGATGACTCCCAGGTCCAAGGCACTGACTCCCAGGTCCTAGGCTGACTCCCAGGTCCAAGGTTGATGACTCCCAGGCCCAAGGCTGACTCCCAGGACCTAGGTTGACTCTCAGATCCGAGGTTGAATCCCAGGTATGAGGCTAATGGCTCCCGGGTCCGAGTCTGACTCCCAGGTCCAAAGCTCTTACTCTCATGTCCAAGGCTCTAACTCCCAGGCCCAAGGTTCTGACTCCTAGGTCCAAGGCTGAGTTCCAGGTCCATGGCTGACTCGCAGGTCCGAGGCTAATGACTCCCAGGTCCAACTCTGATGACTCCCAGGTCCAAGGCTGACTCCCAGGTCCAGGGCTGACACTCAGGTAAAGGCTTTGACTCCCTGGTCCAACTGACTTTCAGGTCTGAGGCTCTGACTCCCAGGTCCAGGGCTCTGACTCGCATGTCCAAGGCTGAAGACTCCATGGTCCAAGGCTGACTCCCAGATCAGAAGCTGACTCCTTGGCTGAGGTATAACTCTGACTCCCGGGTCCAATGCTGACTCCGGGGTTCAAGGCTGCCTCCCAAATCCAAATCTCTGACTCCCAGGTACAAAGCTCTGACTCACAAGTCCAAGGCTGAAGACTCCCAGATCAGAAGCAGACTCCCGGGTCCGAGTCTGACTCCCAGGTCCAAAGCTCTTACTCTCATGTCCAAGGCTCTAACTCCCAGGCCCAAGGTTCTGACTCCTAGGTCCAAGGCTGACTGCCAGGGCCACGGCTGACTTGCAGGTCCGAGACTGGCTCCCAGGTCTGGGGCTGAGGACTGCCAGGTCTAAGGCTGACTCCCAGGTCCAAGGCTAACTCCAGGGTCCAAGGCTGACTCTGAGGTCAGATGCTGACTCCCGGGTCCGAGGCTGACTCCCAGATCCAAGGCTATGACTCCGGGGCCCGAGCTCTGACTTACAGGTCTGAGGCGATGACTCCCAGGTCTGAAGCTGATGACTCCCAGGTCCGAGGCCAACTCCCAGGTCTGAGGCTGACTCCCAGGTCTGAGACCCTGACTCCCAGGTCCAAGTGTGATGACTTGCATGCCCAAGGCTGAAGACTCCATGGTCCAAGGCTGACTCCCAGGTAAAAGGCTCTGACTCCCAGGTCCAAGGATGATGACTCACAGGTCCAAGGTTGACTCCCATATCCTAGGCTGACTCTCAGGTTCAAGGTTGATTCTCAGGTCCGAGGCTGACTCCCAGGTCCGAGGCTGAAGACTCCCAGGTCAAAGGCTCTGACTCCTAGGTCCAAGGCTGACTCTCAGGACCAAGGTTGACTCTCAGATCCGAGGCTGAATCCCAGGTAAGAGGCTAATGACTCTCAGTTACGAGGCTGACTCCCAGGTGCAAGGCTGATGACTCCCGGGTTCATGGTGACTCCCAGGTCCGAAGCTGATAACTCCCAGGTCCGGCGCTGATGACTCCCAGGTCCAAGGCTGACTCGCAGGTCCGAGGCCATCTCCCAGGTCTGAGGCTGGCTCCCAGGTCCGAGGCTGACTACCAAGTCCGAGGCTGATGACTCCCAGGTCCAAGCTGATGACTCCCAGGTCCAAAGTTGACTTCCTGGTCCAACTGACTTTCAGGTCCGAGACTCTGACTCCAGGTCCAAGGCTCTGACTTGCATGCCCAAGGCTGAAGACTCCATGGTCCAAGGCTGACTCCCAGATCAGAAGCTGACTCCTGGTCCAAGGCCCAAGGCTGACTCCTAGGTACAGGCTGACTCCCAGGTCCAAAGCTCTGACTCCCAGGTCCGAGGCTGACTCCCAGGTCCAAGGCTGACTCCCAGGTCCGAGGCCATCTCCCAGGTCCAAGACTAATGACTCCCAGGTCCAAAGTTGACTTCCTGGTCCAAATGACTTTCAGGTCCGAGACTCTGACTCCCAGGTCCAACGGTCTGACTCGCATGTCCAAGGCTGAAGACTCTATGGTCCAAGGCTGACTCCCAGATCAGAAGCTGAGTCCTGGTCCGAGGTCCAACTCTGACTCCTGGGTCCAATGCTGATCCGGAGTCCAAGGCTGACTCCCAGGTCCAAATCTCTGACTTCCAGATCCAAGGCTGAATCCCAGGTCCAAGGTTCTGACTCCCAGGTTCAAGGCTCTGACTCCCAGGCCCAAGGCTTTGACTCCAAGGTCAAAGGCTCTGACTCCCAGGTCCAAGGCACTGACTCACAGGTCCAAGGTTGACTCCCATATCCAAGGCTGACTCTCAGGTCCAGGTCTGACTCTCAGGTAAAGGATTTGACTCCCATTCCAAGCCTGACTCCCATGTCCCAGGCTTACTCCCAGGTCTGAGGCTGACTCCCTAGCCGACCTCTGACTTTCAGGTACGAGGCAGATGACTCCCAGATCCAATGCTGTCTCCCTGGTCCAACTGACTTTCAGGTCCGAGGCTCTGACTCCCAGGTCCAAGGCTCTGACTCTCATTTCCAAAGCTGAAGACTCCATGGACCAAAGCTGAGTCCCAGAAAAAAGCTGAGTGTTGGCCCGAGGTCCAACCCTGACTCCCGGGTCCAATGCTGACTCTGGGGTCCAAGGCTGACTCCCAGGTCCAAGGCTGATGACTCCCAAGTCCAAGGCTGATGACTCCCAGGTCCCAGGCTGACTCCGAGGTCCAGGGCTGACTCCCAGGTCCATGGCTAACTTCAAAGTCCAAGGCTGACTCCCGGGTCCGAGGTGATAACTCCCAGGTCTGAGACTTATGACTCCCAGGTCCTAGGCTGATGACTCTCAGGCCCAAGGCTGACTCTCTGGTCCAACTAACTTTCAGGTCTGAGGCTCTGACTCCCAGGTCCAAGGCTCTGACTCGCATGTCCAAGGCTGAAGACTCCATGGTCCAAGGCTGACTCCCAGATCAGAAGCTGACTCCTGGTCCAGGTCCAACTCTGACTCCCGGGTCCAATGCTGACTCCGGGTTCCAAGGCTGACTCCAGGTCCAAATCTCTGACTCCAAGGTCCAAGGCTGACTTCCCAGACAGAAGCTGACTCCCAGGTCCAATCTCTGACTCCCAGGTCCAGGCACTGACTCCACAGGTCCAGGTTGATCATCCCATATCCAAGGCTGACTCTCATGTTCAAGGTTGATTCTCAGGTCCGAGGCTGACTCCCAGGTACGAGGCTGACTCCCAGATCCAAGGTCCTGCACCCAAGTCCAAGGCTGACTCCCTGGTCCAAAGCTGTTTCCCAGGTCCTAAGCTAGACTCCCAGGTCTGGGCTGATGACTTTCCCCGGTCCAAGGCTGGCTCCCAGGTCCAAGATGACTCCAAGTCCAAGGCTATGACTTCCACGTCCAAGGCTGATGACTCCCAAGTCCCAGGTGACTCCCAGGACTGAGGCTGACTCCTAGCCAAGCTCTGACTTTCCAGTACGAGGCAGATGACTCCAGATCAATGCTGACTCCGGTCAATGACTTTCAGGTCCAGGCTCTGACTCCCAGGTCAATGCTCTGACTCGCATGTCCAGGCTGAAGACTCCATGACCAAAGCTGAGTCCCAGAAAGAAGCTGATCCTGACAGGTCCAATCTGACTCCTAGTCCATGCTGACTCCGGGTTCCAAGGCTGGACTCCCAAGTCCAAATCTCTGACTCCAGGTCCAAGCTGACTTCCAGTACCAGAAGCTGACTCCCAGGTCCAAAGTCTTGACTCCCAGGTCAAAGCTCTGACTCCCAGGTCTAAAGCTGACTCCCAGGACCAAGGCTGACTCCAGGTCCAAGGCTGACTCTCAGGTATGAGGATAATGACTCCCAGGTACGAGGCTGACTCCCAGATCCAAGTCTGATGACACCCAGTCCAAGGCTGACTCCCAGGTCCAAAGTGACTCCCAAGTCCAAGGCTGATGACTCCCAGGTCCTAATTGAGGACTCCCAGGTCCAAGGTTGACTCCCTAGTCCAACTGACTTTCAGGTCCGAGACTCTGAATCCAGTTCCAAGGTTCTGACTCCATGCCAAGGCTGAAGACTCCATGGTCCAAGGCTGACTCCCAGATCAGAAGCTGACTCCTGGTCCGAGGTCCAACTCTGACTCCCGGGTACAGGGCTGACTCTGGGGTCCAAGGCTGACTCCCAGTCCAAATCTCTGACTCACAGGTCCAAGGCTGACTCTCAGGTTCACGGCTGACTCTAAAGTTCGAGGTTGATTCTCAGGTCCCAGGCTGATGGCTCCCAGATCCAAGGCTGACTCCCAGGTCCAAGGCTGACTCCCATGGTTGGCTTCCAGGTCCGAGGCTGCCTCCCAGGTAAAAGGCTCTGACTCCCAGGTCCAAGATTCTGACTCCTAGGTCCAAGGCTGACTCCCAGGTCCAAGGCTGATGACTCCCAGGTCCAAGGCTGACTCCCTGGTCCAACTGACTTTCAGGTCCGAGACTCTGACTCCCAGGTCCAAGGCTCTGACTCGCATGGTCCAAGGCTGAAGGCTCCATGGTCCAAGGCTGACTCCCAGGGCAGATGCTGACTCCTGGGTCCGAGGCCCAAGGCTGACTCCCGGGTCAGATGCTTACTCCCGGGTCCAAGGCTGACTTCCGGGTCCAAGGCTGACTCCCGGGTACTAGTCTCTGACTCCCAGGTCTAAGAATCTGACTTCTAGGTCCGAGGCTGACTCCCAGGTCCGAGGCTGACTCCCAGGTCTGAGGCTGATGTATCCCAGATCCAAGGCTAAATCCCAGATCCAAGGCTAAATCCCAGCTCCAAGGCTGACTCCCAGGTCTGAGGCTGACTCCTGGGTCCAAGGTGGCTCCTGGGTCTGAGGCTGACTCCCTGGTCCAAGGCTGATGACTCCCAGTTCCAAGGCTGACTCCCAGGTTTAAGGCTGACTCCTAGGTCAGGAGCTGACTCCAGGTTCCAAGGCTGATTCCCGGGTCTGAGGCTGGCTCCCGGGTCAAAGCTGACTCCAAGGTCCAAGGCTGATGACTCCCAGGTCCAGGGCTGACTCCCAGGTCCAAGGCTGACTCCTAGGTCCAATGCTGACTCCCAGATCCCAGGCTAAATCCCAGGTCTAAGGCCTGGCTCCCAGGTTCGAGGCTGATGACTCCCGTGTCCAAGGCTGGCTTTCCAGGTAAGAAGCTGACTCCCTGGTCCGAGGCTGACTCCCAGGTTCAAAGCTGACTCCAAGGTCCAAGGCTGATGACTCCCAGGTCCAAGGCTGACTCCTAGGTCCGAGGCTGACTCCCAAGTCCGAGGCTGACTCCCAAGTCCAAGGCTGATGACTCCCAGGTCCAAAGTTGACTCCCTGGTCAAACTGACTTTCAGTTCCAAATCTCTGACTCCCAGGTCCAAGGCTCTGATTCCCAGTCCAAGGCTTTGACTCCCAGGTCAAAGACTCTGACTCCCAGGTCCAATGTTCTGACTCCAAAATCCAAGGCTGACTACCAGGTCCATGGCTCTGACTCCCAGGTCCAAGGCTCTGACTCCCAGGTCCAAGGCTCTGACTCGCATGTCCAAGGCTGAAGAATCCATGGTACAAGGCTGACTCCCAGATCAGAAGCTGACTCCCGGGTCCAAGGCTGACTCCCAAGTACAAATCTCTGATTCCCAGGTCCATGGATGATTACTTCGAGGTCCAAGGCTCTGACTCAAGGCCCGAGCTCTGACTTCCAGGTACGAGTCTGATGACTCCCAGGTCCAAGGCTGACTCCCAGGTCCAAGGCTGACTCCCTAGTCCAACTGACTTTCAGGTCCGAGACTCTGAATCCCAGTTCCAAGGTTTTGACTCGCATGTCCAAGGCTGAAGACTCCATGGTCCAAGGCTGACTCCCAGATCAGAAGCTGACTCCTGGTCCGAGGTCCAACTCTGACTCCTGGGTCCAATGCTGACTCCAGGGTCCAAGACTGACTCCCAGGTCCAAATCTCTGATTCCCAGGTCCAAGGCTCTGACTTCCAGGTCCAAGGCTCTGACTCACAGGTCCAAGGCTCTGACTCACAGGTCCAAGGCTGACTCTCAGGTTAAAGGCTGACTCTTAGGTCCGAGGTTGATTCTCAGGTCCGAGGCTGATGACTCCCAGGTCTGAGGCTGATGACTCCCAGGTCCGAGGCAAACTCCCAGATCCGAGGCTGGCTCCCAGGTAAAAGGCTCTGACTCCCAGGTCCAAGGCTGACTCCCAGCTCCAAGGTTAACTCCAAGGTCCAAGGCTGACGCCCAGGTCCAAGGCTGATGACTCCCAGGTCCAAGGCCGAGTCCCAGGTCCAAGGTTGACTTCCTGGTCCAAGGCTGACGCCCAGGTCCAAGGCTGATGACTCACAGGTCCGAGGCTGATGACTTCCGGGTCCGATGCTGACTCCCAGGCCTCGGGGTGCACAACTCCCAGGCTAGAATATGCCCTCTGTCACCAGCACGGGGCAATCCGGGTGAACAGAGCAGGCCTGACACATCTTATTTCACTTCCTAGCTCGTCCCCAATATTCCATTTCTGCCTCCAACCCTCCTTTTCATTGGCGGAACTTGCCAGGTGTAACCCGGGAAATGCCTCGGTTGTGCTTTCTGCCAGGAAAGCAGCGTTTCTTGCACGCGTCCTGTTCCTGAGTGTGATTTGAGCCTGGAAACTTTTATTTCGTGGATTCCGCTCAGGAGCGAGTTCTTGTGTTTTTCTCACCCCCTCGCACCCCTCTGTGACACTGTGAGGTGACGGCTCGTGCCCGGGGCTGTGCACACGGGCGACCACAGGGCAGGTCTCCCCGGACCTTCTCAGCTCCACGCCCGCTGCTGCCGGCCCAGCTCCAGGCCCGGGCACCTCCCCGATGAAGAAGCAGGAATCCCCTCTGATTTCACCCAGGACTTTACTCCAACCAGCGCCGGCCTCTCCCAGAGGTCACAGTGTGCAGGGGCGACCGCAGCTGGTGGCCTTGATGGGGTCCTCAGGGCCAGGCTCCCCAACCTGTGGACCGACATTAATCCGGACCCTCCTAGGTCTGCACAGCGGGCAGTCGGGGTGGGGTGTGAACGGGCAGGCAGGTGCATCCGGCATTGACGCGGCCACCTGCACACACGGTTCCATCCCAAGGCCCGCGGGCAACGGGAGGTCGTGCAATGTGGTGACGCCATGCAATGGGAGGTCATGCAACATGGTGACGCCATGCAATGGGAGGTCATGCAACATGGTGACGCCATGCAATGGGAGGTCATGCAACATGGTGACGCAATGCAACGGGAGGTCATGCAACGTGGGGACGCCAGGCAACGCAATGCAGCCTAACCAACCGCATGAGACGTAAGGCAACCTGATGCCATCTAATTAACATAACGTAAAGTAACTTCAGGGGACGTAACAGCATAACGTAAAGTAACCGAATTAACGTAAAGCGATGTGACTTAAACGTAAAGTGATGAAACTTAACTAAAGCCACGTGATATATAGCAACACGTAAAAATCAACGTAAAATGACGGGACCTAAGGACAAGTAATCTGATTGACGTAAAGTAACGTAACACAACGTAAATGAACCCGCATTAACGTAAAGCGATGTGGCATAACCTAAAGGAGTATAATCAACGTAAAAGGACGGGACCTGAGGACAAGTAATCTGATGGACGTAAAGTGACGTAACACGACGTAAATGAACCCGCTTTAACGTAAAGCGACCTGGCGTAACGTAAAGGAGTATAATCCACGTAAAATGACGTGACATAACGTAAATGACCTTAATTAACATGATGTAACGTAAAGTGATAGAACATACCGTAAAAGTAATCTTATTAATGTAAAATGACGGGACCTAATGAAAAAGCAATCTAATAGTCATAAAGTGACATAATTAAATAAACCTACTTTAACGTAAAGTGATGTGGTATAGTAACGTAAAGTAATAAACATAAATTGGTGTGACAAAACGTAAATGAACCTATTTCCACGTAAAGCAATGTAGTATGACGTAATTAACATAAAATGACGTGCCATAACGTAAAAGCAATCCAATTAACGTAAAGTGACGTGACTTAACGTAAAGTAACCTAATTAACGCAGAGTGGCGTGACACAACGTAAATAAACCTGCTTTAACGTAAAGTAACTTAATTAACGTAAGATGACGTGTATGACGTAAATGAAACTAGCTTACCTAAAGCGATGTGGTATAACGCAAAGTAACTAACGTAAAATGACGTGACATGACGTAAAGTAATCTAATTAAAGTGACCTAACGTAATTAATTAACATAATGTAACTTGTTAGAACCTGACATAATGTAATCTAGTTAAAGTAAGGCAAGCTAATCTAAATAATAGTGACGTAAGTGGCGGAATGTGACCAAAGCTAATTAATGTGCTGGGAACAGGTTGCAGAATCACCCAGGGTCCCCAGGTGGCCTGGGCACGGGGCAGGTGAGGGTGCATTGGGTGTGGGTGCATTGGGTGGGTGCATTGGATGAGGGTGCATTGGGTGTGGGTGCATTGGGTGAGGGTTCATTAGGGGTGGGTGCATTGGGTGAGGGTACATTGGGTGTGGGCGCATTGGGTGAGGGTGCATTGGGTGAGGGTACATTAGGTGTGGGTACATTAGATGAGGGTGCATTGGGTGAGGGTACATTAGATGAGGGTGCTTTGGGTGAGGGTGCATTGGGTGGGTGCATTGGGTGTGGGTGCATTGGGTGTGGGTGCATTGGGTGAGGGTGCATTGGGTGAGGGTGCATTGGGTGAGGGTGCATTGGGTGTGGGTGCATTGGGTGAGGATGCATTGGGTGAGGGTGCATTGGGTGCATTGGGTGCGGCCCGGGCCCGGCTCTGGGCACGGGGACCTTCCAGGCGCAGGAGGAGCGGGTGCTGCCCGGAGCTGGGGGCACCTGCCTCCATCAGGTTGGCTGCTCCGTGGACGGAAACTTCCTGTCTGGCCCGAGATGACCTGTTAACACAGCGTCGCGCTTATCATGAAACCCAGGATCTCCAGGCTCCTCCCAGGCCGAGACCTGCCCACCCCGCCCCCGAGTTCAGATGCCGCGTTTCACGTTCGATCATGGACGGCAGGTCTGGCTGCGCCGAGGAGTCACTCGTTCCCTGAGGACAATGAGGGATTCACAGAGCGGTCCTCGCCCCCGCCCCCCCCCACACACACGTACAAATGCACTTTATGTTTACAACAGTTTTAGCTCACAGAGCAAAACCAAGTGGCAAATAGAGATTTCCCATGGAACCCTCCCCCACATGCTCAGCCCCTCCCCCGCTCATGCACAGCCCCCTCCCCCCCTCACGCACAGCCCCCCTCCCCCACTCATGCACAGCCCCCCTCCCCCCCACTCATGCACAGCCCCCCCACTCATACACAGCCCCTCCCCCCGCTCATGCACAGCCCCTCCCCCACTCATGCACAGCCCCTCCCCCCGTTCATGCACAGCCCCTCCCCCACTCATGCACAGCCCCCCCCGTTCATGCACAGCCCCTCCCCCACTCATGCACAGCCCCTCCCCCCACATGCACAGCCCCTCCCCCGCTCATGCACAGCCCCTCCCCCCGCTCATGCACAGCCCCTCCCCCGCTCATGCACAGCCCCCTCCCCCGCTCATGCACAGCCCCTCCCCCACTCATGCACAGCCCCTCCCCCACTCATGCACAGCCCCTCCCCCACTCATGCACAGCCCCTCCCCCCACATGCACAGCCCCCTCCCCCACTCATGCACAGCCCCTCCCCCACTCATGCACAGCCCCTCCCCCACTCATGCACAGCCCCCTCCCCCGCTCATGCACAGCCCCTCCCCCACTCATGCACAGCCCCTCCCCCGCTCATGCACAGCCCCTCCCCCGCTCATGCACAGCCCCCTCCCCCCGCTCACGCACAGCCCCCTCCCCCACTCATGCACAGCCCCTCCCCCACTCATGCACAGCCCCCCCACTCATGCACAGCCCCCTCCCCCGCTCATACACAGCCCCTCCCCCACTCATGCACAGCCCCCTCCCCCCGCTCATGCACAGCCCCTCCCCCACTCATGCACAGCCCCCTCCCCCACTCATGCGCAGCCCCTCCCCCGCTCATGCACAGCCCCTCCCCCACTCATGCGCAGCCCCTCCCCCACTCATGCACAACTCCCCCACAATCAGCACCCCCACCGGATGGCACATTGGCGACCAAGGCCGTCCCTGCAGGGACACGTCCCCCTCACCCCAAGCCCACAGCTGACCCCGAGGGGTGGGAGCAAACATCCAACCTTTCAGCATCACCAGTCGTCCCCCGGCCCTAAGAGTCGCCTGCGCTCGGCTGGCTCAACCTGCCCCCCCGTCCCCAACCCCCCCACCCCCCAGTCATATTTTCAAAAGATCCTTCTCGCTGCTTCCAGGGCAGCTGATCACGGAAGGCAATGCTCCCATGAGCTCACGTTGTGTTTTGCTTCTTGCACTCATTAAAAAAAAAAAAAGTGCAATGAATGTTGAAGGTTGTTAGATGTGACACTTGAAATATGTTTAAAAGTTGGAACGTTAAGCCCTTTCCTCGAAACAAGGCTGCCTCCCCGAGACGTCTGGCTTCGTGGCATCGAGAGCGCATTTTGAGCCGCCATTCCAGTGGGCACAGCGGCCTGCCTCGCCTTGGCCAGCCACGGGCTAAGCTAGTTCCAAACTTTAAAAAAAAAAAAAGTCTTTATGGATTTCAGAGCGGAAGGGAGAGGGAGAGCGAGAGAAACATCCATGAGGAGAGAGAATCACGGATCGGCTGCCTCCTGCACGCCCCACACTGGGGATCGAGCCTGCAACTGGGGCATGTGCTATGACAGGGAATTGAATTGTGACCTCCTGGTTCCTAGGTCGATGCTCAACCACGGAGCCACGCCGGCCAGGTTCGAACTTTTTAAAAAGTATAGAGTTCTCGCCCTGGCCTGTTTGGCTCAGCGGATAGAGCGTCGGCCTGCGGACTGAAGGGTCCTGGGTTCGATTCCCAGTCAAGGGCACATGCCCAGGTTGCGGGCTCCATCCCCAGTAGGCGGCATGCAGGAGGCAGCCAATCCATGATTCTCTCATCATGGATGTTTCTCTTTCTCTCTCTCTCCCTCTCCCTTCCTCTCTGAAATCATTAAAAATATTTAAAATAAAAAAATTACAGAGTTCTTTTTATTTTAATTTTTTTCAAACCTGAGGCCCAAATGAAACAGACGAACTTGACCCAGGCGAGTTTTGTCGGCCGGATCTGTGTGCTCACCCCCCCCCCCCCTTGTCCCTGGGGTCGCAGGGCTGGTCGAGGTCAAAAGCAGACGGCAGGGCTCAGAATCCTGCTTTTCCCATCCTCGCATCGGAGCTCAGGGCATGCTTCCTTGCCCCACGCCGCCCCCTCCCAGGAGCGCGGCCAGGCGAACACCCCGATATCTCCCCTCCTCGGAAACCAGCCACCAGGCTCCGTGCACCCCTCGCAGCCACGCGTGCTGGCCGAGCTGCCTGCAGCGCAAACGCGTCTAATGCAAAGCCAGCTGGTCCCCCACACGAGCATTTATTTCCCTGCAAACTGCCACTCTCCAGGCGGCATTCCCAAGCCACCCCTCCCACCGGGCCTTACGTGGGAAACCAGCCTCCTGGGAATAATTCACCCGAGACCCGTGTCCCTCACGTCACCGTGGACGCGGGTCGGTCGCCTGCGGCCCTGCCCACACGTGTTTGCCCGATCCCTCGCCCTCTGCCGTGGGAGGAGGCCCGAGCTCCACTCCCCCAGGTGCCCTCCCGTCCATCCAAGCAAAGGGACACCTTCCCACGTGGTGCCCGGTCCTGGCAGAGAGTCAGAGGCCCGTGGCCAGCAGCTGGCCTCTCTACCTGCCCTGTTTCCCTTTGCCAGGGAGCCCTGTTCCCAGGGTCCCAGGCTCCAGAACCTGTCGGTGGGCACAGGCCCCCCAACCCAGGCCCCTAGTGCGCGGAGACACCCTGACGCGCCCCACGTGAGGGCCGGAGAGATGACCCCCGAGTCGATCAGGCCGCCCGTCGCCTATCAATCCAGGTGAGGAGGCCCCTGAGGGTTGGAAATTCGAGGAATCGGTGGGCGTGAATGGCACAGAGGGAAGACCAGGAGCTGATGGAGGGAGGATGGGGGAGTCAGGGGGTCCGTGGGGAGAGGCAGGCCTGTGCGCCCACTCATTGCACTTTTAACAAATATACACGGAGTGGCCAGATTACTATGATCTCTGAATGCGTAATAACCTGGCCACTCAGTGTGTGTGTGTGTGTGTATATATACTGAGGCCCGGTGCATGAATTCGTGCATGGGTGGGGTCCGGCCAGCCTGGCCAGGGGGAGGGGACATGGGCGGTTGGCCGGCCTGCCTGCTGGTCGAACTGCTGGTCGAGGGGACAATTTGCATATTAGCCTTTTATTCTATAGGACAGACACGGAGCGGCCAGATGATTATGATCTCTGAATGCATAATAACCTGGCCACTCAGTGTATATATATACTGAGGCCCGGTGCATGAATCCGTGCATGGGTGGGGTCCGGCCAGCCTGGCCAGGGGGAGGGGACATGGGCCGGCCTGCCTGCTGGTCGAACTCCCGGTCGAGGGGACCATTTGCATATTAGCCTTTTATTCTATAGGATAGACACAGAGCGGCCAGATGGTTATGCGTTCAGAGATCATCATCATCATCTGGCCACTCCGTGTATATACTTATATATAAGTATATATTTTTTGTTGTTGTTTTTGTGTGTGTTTTTAAAATCTATTTTTTTACTGATTTCAGAGAGGAAGGGAGAGGGAGAGGGAGAGAAACATCCATGATGAGAGAGAATCACGGATCGCCTGCCTCCTGCACGCCCCCTACTGGGCATGGAGCCCACAACCCGGGCGTGTGCCCTGACCGGGAATCGAACCCTGACCTCCTGGTTCATAGGTCGACGCTCAACCACGGAGCCACACCAGCCTGGCAAGAGCTCCTCCCTTACATAGACAGACCATGGGACCCAGACCTGTGAACCAGGGGGTCAGGGTTCGAGTCCCGGGCTCAGTCCCCAGTGGGGGGGCGTGCAGGAGGCAGCCGGTCCATGATTCTCTCCCCTCATCAATGTTTCTCTCTCTCTCCCTCTCCCTTCCTCTCTGAAATCAATACAGATATATATATATATTTTTTTAAAAAAAAAGCATTAAAAGGTCTGGGTAAACGAAGACACGCTGTTAAGGCTGGCGGAAAGAAGCAGGAACACCCACCTGTGTGAGGACCATTTCAGAATTTGTCTCTGAAACGCGCTCGGCTCAGCCAGCTCTGAGACGCCTGGTGCCCACGTCGGCATTGCTTGGACTTCGGACCGGAGAGGACTTTCGGGAAATGTATATCGGATGGCACGCATTCCTCCGCCCGACTCAGAAAAAAAAAAAATATATATATATATTTATAAGCGGCTCAATGTCCAAAAATTGTCCACATGTGATTTATTACAGTCGGCGGGTTCCGTTCGCCAGGAATCCATCCAACGCTACGGCCACGGTGTGGGTTGGGCTTCCACGCCGAACCTGCTTGGGAACTCGTTCTTCCTTTTATTTAAAACATTTTTTTAAATTTATTTTTTAAAATATATTTTATTGATTTTTTTACAGAGAGGAAGGGAGAGGGAGAGAGAGTTAGAAACATCGATGAGAGAGAAACATCCATCAGCCGCCTCCTGCACGCCCCCCACTGGGGATGTGCCCACAACCAAGGTCCATGCCCTTGACCGGAATCGAACCCGGGACCCTTCAGTCCGCAGGCCGTCGCTCTATCCACTGAGCCACACCGGTCAGGGCCCCACGGTAGTTCTTGACCGATTCCGCGTCTCCTCAAAACCCTCCTGGGAGACCTACACGTGTTCTCTCCCTTCGGAGAAAAAACAGGAACAAAAATGAAACGCGAACAAAATACCCGAAACGATCCAGACACATAAATCCCTGGGAAAGTGACACGTGAGAAATAGAAAAACCCCACACAGAGCCCATCCCTCTCAAGGCCACCTCCCGGGACCTCCACGGATGGCCAATGCCCTTGTCTCAGGGATGATGTTTGCATCTGGACAGAGAGAGAGAGAGAGAGAGAGAGAGGGAGAGGAGAGGGAGAGGGAGAGGGAGAAAGAAACATTGATGAGAGAGAGACACATTGATTGGTTGCCTCCTGCATGGGCCCCTATCAGGGCCAGAGATTGAACCTGCAACTGAGGTACGTGCCCTTGACCGGGAATCGAACCCGGGACCCTTCAGTCCGCAGGCCGTCGCTCTATCCACTGAGCCACACCGGTCAGGGCCCCACGGTAGTTCTTGACAGATTCCGCGTCTCATCAAAACCCTCCTGGAGACCTACACGTGTTCTCTCCCTTCGGAGAAAGAACAAGAACAAAAATGAAACGCGAACAAAATACCCGAAACGATCCAGACACATAAATCCCTGGGAAAGTGACACGTGAGAAATAGAAAAACCCCACACAGAGCCCATCCCTCTCAAGGCCACCTCCCGGGACCTCCACGGATGGCCAATGCCCTTGTCTCAGGGATGATGTTTGCATCTGGACAGAGAGAGAGAGAGAGAGAGAGAGAGGGAGGGAGAGGGAGAGGGAGAGGGAGAAAGAAACATTGATGAGAGAGACACATTGATTGGTTGCCTCCTGCATGGGCCCCTATCAGGGCCAGAGATTGAACCTGCAACTGAGGTACGTGCCCTTGACCGGGAATCGAACCCGGGACCTTCAGTTTGCAGGCCGACACTGTATCCACTGAGCCAAACTGGCTAGGGCTGTTGTCATATTTTAAAATATATATTTTTATTTATTTCAGAGAGGACGGAAGAGGGAAAGAGGAAGAGAGAGAGAGAAAGAGAGAGAGAGAGAGAGAGAGAAACATCCATGATGAGAGAGAATCATGGATCAGCTGCCTCCTGCACGCCCCCTACTGGGGATCAAGCCTACAACCCAGGCGTGTGCCCTTGACCGGGAACCGAACCCTGACCTCCTGGTTCCTAGGTTGATGCCCAACCACTGAGCCACGCCGGCCGGGCTGTTGTCATATTTTTATTTGACAATTTAAGATTCTCTGTCATCATGGATGTTTCTCTCTCTCTCTTTCCCTCTCCTTCCCTCTCTGGAATCAATCTACACTAATAAAAGAGAAATATGCAAATTGACCGTACCTCCGTGACATTCATCGGCCAATTAGGAGTGAGTATGCAAATCAACACACCAAAGATGGTGGGTTAATTTGCATACACAGGCACGGAGCAGCCAGGCGGGGCGGGACACCTGCTATCAGGGGAAGAGCCGGGGGGGGGGAGGGGCGGAGGGAGCTACAGGAGTGGGCGCTCAGTCTGGGAGCGAGGACCTGCAGGCTCCGGGGCGGCCGGGAGCAAAGCCAGGGGAAGGAATTTCTATTCTTGCACGAATTTTCGTGCAACGGGCCTCTAGTAAAAACATATTTAGCAAAGAAAGCCACCCAACAGCCTCTGCCGTGCTCACCACCCTGCCCTCGGAGATGCCCTCGCACGCCTGTGCCTCAGCAGTGACTCCCAGAAGGTGGCCCGTGCCTGGCCCTCGTACCCACCTCGCAGCCACCTGCAGCCTCTCTCTCATGCACCTGCCCCGCCCCCCCCCCCCGCCTCCCTGCCTTGCTCACCTCCAGGGTCCACCACCCATACTCCACGTCCTGTGTGGTACCACCTAGACGTGTTCCTGCACCCCATGCCCACCCTGGTAGTGAATGAAAGGGGCGCCTGTCTGCACCCCTCACCGGCGTGTCAGCGTGCCGGGGAGCGGGCCAGCACCCGGACACAGCGCACATTCAGCCCCGCTGGCCGGGAGACAGGCTTCTGGGTTTCAGGCCAACGGAATGGGAGGCCAACGTGCTGGCTGGGAGGCTGGGAGCTGAGGGGGGGCTGTGGAGCTTGGCGGTGCCCTGTGAGGTGGGAGCCAACGTGCCCCCCAGCCTTTTGCATAGCCCCAGCCCTTTGCAGACCCCCAGCCCTTTGCAGACCTCCAGCCCTTTGCAAACCCTCAGCTCTTTGCAAACCTCCAGCCCTTTGCAAACACCCAGCCCTTGCGACCCCCAGCCCTTTGCAGACCTCCAGCCCTTTGCAAACCTCAGCTCTTTGCAAACCTCCAGCCCTTTGCAAACACCCAGCCCTTTGCAGACCCCCAGCCCTTTGCAAACACCCAGCCTTTGCAAACCTTCAGCCCTTTGCAGACCCCAGCCCTTTGCAGACCCACCAGCCCTTTGCAGACCCCAGCCCTTTGCAAACCCTCAGCCCTTTGCAAACCTCCAGCCCTTTGCATACCCCCAGCCCTTTGCAAGCCCCCAGCCCTTTGTATACCCCAGCTCTTTGCAGACCCCCAGCCCTTTGCAAACCCCCAGCCCTTTGCAAACCCCCAGCCCTTTGCAAACTCCAGCTCTTTGAAAACCCCCAGACCTTTGCAAACACCCAGCCCTTTGCAGACCCCCAGCTCTTTGCAAACCCCAGCCCTTTCTTACCCCAGCCTTTGCAAACCCCCAGCCCTTTGCAAACCCTCAGCCCTTTGCAAACACCCAGCGCTTTGCAAACCCCCAGCCCTTTGCAAACCCTCAGCCCTTTGCAGACCCCCAGCCCATTGCAAACCCCCAGACCTTTGCAAACACCCAGACCTTTGCAAACACCCAGCCCTTTGCAAACCCCCAGCCCTTTGCAGACCCCCAGCCCATTGCAAACCCCCAGACCTTTGCAAACACCCAGACCTTTGCAAACACCCAGCCCTTGCAAACCCCCAGCCCTTTGGGGTCCCCACCACAAGGCCGCCATTGTCAGCCACGGCCGAGTTCCGTGAAACGCTGGTTTCCAACATTCCCAGTCAAAATCCGTCCGGAGCCCGGGACGTTGGCAGGCGCCTGATGAATGGGACCGGGACAGAGACAATGCCCGGGCGGCCGAGAGGAGGGGACGCGTGGAAAATGAAGGAGAGCTGAAACGGGCGGGCGTGAGCCAAGGCCAGGGACGCCAGAGCGTACCCAGCAGAACAAGGCCATCATCCCGGGAAGAAAATACAGCTGGGCGGCAAAGTGCTCGGGGGGATTGAAGAGAAGACACGTAGCGACGTCCTCGTAGGAGAACCAAGAAGTACAAAGTTAGAGTCCTCATTCTCAGAATTGGAGCTCGTGGAATTGTGACCCGACAGTCAGTGGATCCGGGCCTCCTGTCGCTACCTGAGACGATTCAGCAGAGACGGGGTGCAGTCCCATAGGAGCGTTGATTCCAGTCCTGCCGGCAGCTGGGAGGGCAGCAGGTCACCCACAAACACCTGCTCTGCAGCCCCCCCATAAGCCAGCTGCTTATATGGGTAGAAGGAGAAAGATGACATGGGGAAGTGGGCAAAGGGGATAGGAATGGGTGTGCAAAATGGGCAGTTTACAGGGAATGCGGGGCTGTGGTATGCAAAGGGCTGGGGGTCTGCAAGGGGCTGGGTGTTTGCAAAGGGCTGAGGGTCTGCAAAGGGCTGGGGGTCTGCAAAGGGCTGGGGTCTGCAAAGGTGGTCTGCAAAGGGCTGGGTGGTCTGCAAAGGGTTGGGGTCTGCAAAGGGCTGGAGTTTGCAAAGGGTCTGGGCGGTTGCAAAGGGCTGGGGGTTTGCAAAGAACTGGGGTTGCAAAGGGCTGGGGTTTGCAAAGGGCTGGGGGTTTGCAAAGAAGCTAGGGGTTTGCAAAGGGCTGGGGGTCTGCAAAGGGCTGGGGTTTGCAAAGGGCTGGGGTCTGCAAAGGGCTGGGGGTCTGCAAGGGCTGGGTGTTTGCAAAGGGCTGAGGGTCTGCAAAGGGCTGGGGTTGCAAAGGACTGGGGTTGCAAAGGGCTGGGGGTTGCAAAGGGCTGGGGTTTGCAAAGGGCTGGGGTTTGCAAAGGGCTGGGGGTTGCAAAGGGCTGGGGTCTGCAAAGGGCTGGGGGTTTGCAAAGGGCTGGGTATGCAAAGGGCTGGAGGTTTGCAAAGGACTTGGGGGTTCTGCAAAGGGCTGGGGTTGCAAAGGGCTGGGGGTCTGCAAAGGGCTGGGGGTTTGCAAAGGGCTGGGGGGTGTTTGCAAAGGGCTGGGGGTTTGCAAAGGGCTGGGGGTTTGCAAAGGGCTGGGGGTTTGCAAAGGGCTAGGTGTTTTGCAAAGGGCTGGAGGTTTGCAAAGGGCTGGGGTTTGCAAAAAAGCTAGGGGTTTGCAAAGGGCTGGAGGTTTGCAAAGGGCTGGGGGTTTGCAAAGGGCTGAGGGTTTGCAAAGAGCTGGGTGTTTGCAAAGGGCTGGGGGTCTGCAAAGCGCTGGGGTCTGCAAAGGGCTGGGTGTTTGCAAAGGGCTGGGTGTTTGCAAAGGACTGGGGGTTTTCAAAGAAGCTAGGGGTTTGCAAAGGCCTGGAGGTTTTCAAAGGCTGGAGTTCTGCAAAGGGCTGGGGGTCTGCAAAGGGCTGGATGTTTACAAAGGACTTGGGTCTGCAAAGGGCTGGGGGTATGCAAAGGGCTGGGTGTTTGCAAAGGGCTGGGGGTTTGCAAAGGGCTGGGGGTTTGCAAAGGGCTGAGGGTCTGCAAAGGGCTGGGGGATTTGCAAAGGGCTGTGGTATGCAAAGGGCTGGAGGTTTGCAAAGGACTTGGGGGTC
>JAULJE010000001.1:133662998-133685498 GCA_030846915.1 Cnephaeus nilssonii
GGACAGAGAGTCAGAAACATCGATGAGAGAGAAACATCCATCAGCTGGGCAGGGCTGTTGGGACCGAGCACAATTCTTCACGACTCCCCCAAAACCAGAGACACACGTGAAGACAGGGAGAGGGGGGCGGGCACGTCCGTAGCAGACACTGCGGCCAGAGCCGACGTCCACCAGGCGGTGAATTCCCCCCCTTGGGACATTCCCTGGCAGGATCTCCAGGATTCTGGGGCTCGTGAAACGGACGCCAGCGCTTTCCCGGATTCCCGCATCCCAGCGGCGCCTTTGATGGGGTGTGACAGGGCCGCCGCCTACCTCCCTCCACGGGGCTGGCTCCTGTCACAGACGCCCTGTTCTGTTCGCCGCCCCACAGTCCTCTGGGTGTGAACACACCCGCCCACGTGCCGCAGCGGATCCTTATCGTTTCACACCCTCGGTGTTACAGACTGAGCTGCCCGAGTGCTGGTGACCGAGATAAACCCTGAGGGAGGGGGCGGGGGAGTCATCTTCTGGACCTACTGTGTGCTGGTGACTGATAGATGCTGACGGGGGAGAGAGTCATCTTCTGGACCTACTGTGTGCTCACACCTGTGATAAACCCTGACGGGAGAGAGTCATCTTCTAGACCTACTGTGTGCTGGTGACTGATAGACCCTGACGGGGGAGAGAGTCATCTTCTGGACCTACTGTGTGCTGGTGACTGATAGACGCTGAGGGGGGAGAGATTCATCCTCTGGACCTACTGTGTGCTGGTGACTGATAGACCCTGACGGGGGAGAGAGTCATCTTCTGGACCTACTGTGTGCTGGTGCCTGATAGACGCTGAGGGGGGAGAGAGTCATCTTCTGGACCTACTGTGTGCTGGTACCTGAGATAGACACTGACGGGAGAGAGAGTCATCCTCTGGACCTACTGTGTGCCGGTGCCCGAGATAAACCCTGACGGGGGAGAGAGTCATCTTCTGGACCTACTGTGTGCTCAGACCTGTGATAGACCCTGAAGGGGGAGAGAGTCATCTTCTGGACCTACTGTGTGCTGGTGCCTGAGATAAACCCTGAGGGGGAAGAGAGTCATCTTCTGGACCTACTGTGTGCTGGTGCCTGAGATAAACCCTGAGTGGGGAGAGAGTCATCTTCTGGACTGACTGTGTGCCGGTGCCTGTGATAAACCCTGACGGGGGAGAGAGTCATCCTCTGGACCTACTGTGTGCTCACACCTGTGATAAACCCTGACGGGGGAGTCATCTTCTGGACCTACTGTGTGCTGGTGCCCGAGATAAACCCTGACAGGGAGAGAGTCATCTTCTGAACCTACTGTGTGCTCACACCTGTTATTAAGCCTGATGGGAAGAGAGTCATCCTCTGGACCTACTGTGTGCTGGTACCTGAGATAGACCCTGATGGGAGAGAGAGTAATCCTCTGGACCTACTGTGTGCCGGTGCCTGTGATAAACCCTGACGGGGAGAGAGTCATCTTCTGGACCTACTGTGTGCTGGTGCCTGAAATAAACTCTGAGGGGGGGAGAGAGTCATCTTCTGGACCTACTGTGTGCTCACACCTGAGATAAACTGATGGGGAGAGAGTCATCCTCTGGACCTACTGTGTGCTGGTACCTGAGATAGACCCTGATGGGGGAGAGAGTCATCCTCTGGACCTACTGTGTGCCGGTGCCTGTGATAAACCCTGACGGGGAGAGAGTCATCTTCTGGACCTACTGTGTGCTCACACCTGAGATAAACACTGATGGGGAGAGAGTCATCTTCTGGACCTACTGTGTGCTCACACCTGTGATAAACCCTGACGGGGGAGAGAGTCATCCTCTGGACCTACCGTGTGCTCACACCTGTGATAAACCCTGACGGGAGAGAGTCATCTTCTAGACTGACTGTGTGCCAGTGACTGTGATAAACCCTGACGGGGGAGAGAGTCATCTTCTGGACCTACTGTGTGCTGGTGACTGATAGACCCTGATGGGGGAGAGAGTCATCTTCTGGACCTACTGTGTGCTGGTGCCTGTGATTAATCCTGATGTGGAGAGAGTCATCTTCTGGACCTACTATGTGCTCACACCTGTGATAGACCCTGAAAGGGGGAAGAGTAATCTTCTGGATCTACTGTGCACCAGTGGACTGTGATAAACCCTGACAGGGAGAGAGTCATCCTCTGGACCTACTGTGTGCTCACACCTGTGATAGACCCTGATGGGAGAGAGAGTCATCTTCTGGACCTACTGTGTGCCGGTGCCTGAGATAAACCCTGAGGGGGGAGAGAGTCATCTTCTGGACCTACTGTGTGCTGATGCCCGAGATAAACCCTGAGGGGGGGAGTCATCTTCTGGACCTACTGTGTGCTCACACCTGTGATAGACCCTGACGGGGGAGAGAGTCATCCTCTGGACCTACTGTGTGCTGGTGCCTGATAGACCCTGAGGGGGGAGAGAGTCATCTTCTGGACCTACTGTGTGCTGGTTCCAGGAATTAGAAATTAAATGTTTGTTGTTGCTCTTCATGCTTAGTCTGTGCAAAACGAATGCCACGGCCCCGTGGGCCAGGAGAAGGCAGCTGATCCTGTACCTCGGTCCCGTCGCTCTTCGAAGCGTAGAAACTGGGACCCTCAAGCACGCTCACCCCGTGGACACCTCCCTCTCTTCCCGGGTGCCTGAGCAACGTTGACCGTCTCATCCAACGTTGAAAAGAGAGAGAGGACTCGGGACAAGAAAATTCTGTGTCGAATTGGGTCAGATCCAAAATATCATTTCCCAGCCAAGCGAAGGCGGGGGAAGGCATTCGGCTAACCCAGCATTTTCTGAATTTCATGTAAGACTCACTTGTCTCTGCTGCTTGGCTCCGCTGGAACCTCCGGCAGCCAACAGCCATGAGAACACGAAAGAGGGTTTTGCGAATATTTGACGTTAATTCACAAAGCTGGACGCCCGTGGAACTTTATATAGAGTGGGAAGCCAGCCTGTGAGTAAGAAGTGAAAATATATCTGTAAAACGGTCCCCTTGAAATTTCCTACGGCCGCGGCCATCGTAAAAATCCCAAATTTCCTGACGCCAAAGGCAATACTCAGCACCTGGCGGGAAGGCCCCCGTGTTAAACACACCCTGATGTTTATTTTTTTTTTTTTTTGTAACGCCGAAGCAGGCCACGTCGGCACGGACCACTTAGGACATTCCAAAGTTACTTCACTTCGGAAACATGTCAGTGGACGTGTATCCAGTCCGACAGATGTTTGTATTATTCCTTTAAGCATCGCTGAAGACCTTTTTTAAATTTTTTAAAAAATATATTTTATTGATTTCTTAACAGAGAGGAAGGGAGAGGGATAGAGAGTTAGAAACAGCGATGAGAGAAAATCCGATCAGCTGCCTCCTGCACGCCCCCCACTGGGGATGTGCCCGCACCAAGGTACATGCCCTTGACCGGAATCGAACCGGGACCCTTCTGTCCGCAGGCCGACGCTCTATCCACTGAGCCACACCGGCCAGGGCTGAAGAAGCTAGCTTTCATGTAAAGCGTGAGCTCCCTAGGGCCCTGACTGCATAAACGCACTCCGCCGTGCTCACCCTCACCCCCACCTGTCCTCGCCCACTGAGACACAGCCTGTGGCCGCAATCCCACCACCGGGATGAAACTCTTCAATAAGACCCCGATGGTATCTGGGGGGGCGGGGGGGGGGCGCCTCGGATGGCTCCCACCCCGGATTGCTCGCTGCCAGGTGCGTGTCCCCGTATCCCCTTTCAGGGAGCAAAGAATTCCTCTCTGTCCCCACAGACACCCCGTTGACAGGCCTGCTCAGCGTCTCCTGGCCCCATGAATGGGTCCTCACAGCCGGCTTGTTTTTTTTTGGGGTGGGGGGCGGGCAGGTACATTCCTCGGGGGTTTAACTGTTATGAGAAGCCCGATGACAGATGGTACCCCCTTCTCTCTCAGCTCTGAGTCAGGAAGCCACGCGGGCCACAGAGCAATTCCGTCCTCCCTGAGCTCACGTCAGTCAATGTGTAATGAGTGTGACCCCCCGGGAGAGACCCCCCCCCCGCTCTCGCACCCCAATTTCTAATTCCTGGAACCAGCACACAGTAGGTCCAGAAGATGACTCTCTCTCCCCTGTCATAAAATTCACGGGGGAGGGAGTGCCCAGAGTCCCTGGGACCTACCCGCAGACGTGACACGGCCACGCACACGGCCGGACGAGAGGGGCCACCGGGCTCACGCACCATCCAGTCTGTCCACGCCTCGGGTCGGGGGAACGCAGGCCCGTTTTCGGGTGACCTCGGCGAGCGGGACCCACGTCTCTCCGTTCGCAATCACAGCCTCCTTCCCACCGGCACCTGCCCTCAGCCCACCACACGACCTCAGGGAACCAAGGCGTGACAAGGCCCGTAACGTTAAAAGGTTTTGTGGCCACAAAGGAGGCAGCTCGATCAAGCAATGGAAGGTAGACAAGATGCTGGAACAGCGTGGCTCAGGGGCTGAGCATCGACCTAGGAACCAGGAGGTCAGAGGTTCGATTCCTGCTCAGGGCACAGGCCCGGGTTGCGGGCTCCATCCCCAGGAGGGGGCGTGCAGGAGGCAGCCGGTCCAGGATTCTCTCTCCTCATGGATGTTTCTCTCTGTCTCTCCCTCTCCCTTCCTCTCTGAAATCATAAAAACATATATATATATTTTTTAAATATATTTTATTGATTTTTTACAGAGAGGAAGGGAGAGGGAGAGAGAGAGAAACATCGATGAGAGAGAAACATCGATCAGCTGCCTCCTGCACACTCCCACCTGGGGATGTGCCCGCAACCAAGGTACATGCCCTTGACCGAATCGAACCCGGGACCCTTCAGTCCGCAGGCCGATGCTCTATCCACTGAGCCACACCAGATAGGGATATATATATATTTAAAATGCAACTGCAAGGCCCTGATTGACTCACGCCTTGCTGAATCGTCGCTTCTTTTTCCTCCCCCGAGACTGTCCCGAAATCTCCTCGGGGATATTTTTCCCATTGGTTTTCAGAGAGAGCGTGGAAGAGCGAGAGAAACATCGATGTGAGAGAAACACACAGGACGGGTGGCCTCCTGCAACGCGCCCCCCCGACCAGGGCCCCGGGGCCGGGGAGGAACCCGCCCCCGAGGTGCGTGCCCTTGACCGGAATCGAACCCGGGACCCCTTGGGTCCGCAGGCCGGCCGCTCTACCCACCGAGCCGCACCGGCTAGGACCCCTCTCCTTGGCTCCCAAGCTGAGCGGACACGGCTCTGCTCGCCCCACCGAGGCCTGCCTCCTGCTCTCACCCTCCCTGGTAGCTGACCGCCTACTTGAAATGCATTTCCCAAACCCTTCTGTCTCCCCCCCCCCCCCACCCCAAATTAGGCAAATAATCGAATAAGAGCGATCTTAAAAGCCGGGTGGGAATTTCCAAAAGACCTGCCTGCGTGCTCGGCCACAAAATATGTGTGCAGGTATGTCGAGAGCCTCAACAAAGCAAACACTCGCAGGGCGGGCAAACAGCCCCTCAGAGAGTCCCCGAATTCCTTCCCCCCCCCAGCACCTGTGGCTGCCCCATGGCCGGCCGGCCCGAGAACGCAGCAAAGTCCCGGATACGATGATGGGCTCCCCCAACCCCTCCCCTCCGTGCACGGCAAATTCTGTAAAAATATTCCGCGGCCCGCCCTGTCCGGCGTGGCTCGGTGGATAGAGTGGCCGCCCACGCCACGAGAGGTGGAGGGTTCGATGCCAGGTCAAGGGCACATGCCCGGGTTGCGGGCTCGTCATACGTGCAGGAGGCAGCTGATGGATGTTTCTCGCTCATTGATGTTTCTCTCTCTCCCCCTATCCCTCCCTCTCTCTCTAAAAAAAATCAATAAAAACATATTAATACACACACACACACACACACACACACACCCCACACTAGAGGCCCGGTGCACGAAATTTGTGCACTGGGTGTGGGGGGGGTTGGGGTATCCCTCAGCCCAGCCTGCACCCTCTCCAATCTGGGACATCCCTCTCACAATCCAGGACTGCTGGCTCCCAACCGCTCGCCTGCCTGCCTTCCTGATTGCCCCTAACCCTCCCTGCCAGCCTGATGACTCCCTAACCGCTCCCCTGCCAGCCTGATCGATGCCTAACTGCTCCCCTGCCAGCCTGATTGCCCCTAACTGCCCTCCCCTGCAGGCCTGGTCACCCCTAACTGCCCTCCCTTGCAGGCCTGGCCCCCCAACTGCCTCCCCTGCAGGCCATGGGTCCATCTTCCAACTGGCCCCCCACTGTGTGTAGTGTGGTCAACCCTCAATGCCCTCCTTTGAGGCCTGGGTCGCACCAATACATCCCCCATTCCCTGCAGTTGCTGGTCACCCCTAACAGACCTGAAAATTGCCCTGCTGGCTGGCTCCACTGAAACTTGCCCTGCGCCCTGCAGGCCTGGTTAACTGCCCTCCCCTGCAGGCCTGGTCACCCCTAACTGCCCTCCCTTGCAGGCCTGGACCCTCCCAACTGTCCTCCCCTGCTGGCCATCTTGTGGTGGCCATCTTGTGTCCACATGAGGGCAGCCATCTTGTGTGTTGGAGTGATGGTCAATCTGCATATGACTCTTTTATTAGATAGGATATTCTGCGGTCCAGCAAGAGGGTTTTTTGGGGTAGTTCATACACACCCATTTCCAATTCTTTGCCGTTTGTTGAAGTTCAGGCCCCCGAGTGGTGAGTGGACAGAAGAGAACTGACAAAAGTTGCCCTGGCTGGTGTGGCTCAGTGGATAGAGCATCCGCCTGCGGACTGAAGGGTCCCGGGTTCGATTCCTGGTCAAGGGCCCATGCCCGTGTTGTGGGCTCGATCCCCAGGGTGGGGCGTGCAGGAGCAGCTGATCCATGATTCTTATCATTGATGTTTCTATCTCTCTCTCTTCTCCCTTCCTCTCTGAAATCAATAAAAACTTTTTTTAATATATATATATGTTTTTTTTAAAATGAAGAGAAATGATTCTTTGTCCAAACTCTGATAAAATTTAACAACCACAAAATAAAGTGTCATTCCTATAGCATCTCTTTTAATTATATGGAAAAGAAATTGAGAAATCTACCTTCAGAAATACGACAGTTTACAGCCAACTGGTCTTCTTTTCTCTTGAAAATTAGACTGAAAATCCAATGCATGTCATGCTGTCGATGTCAAAACTCTACTGGAACACATCACGTTATACAAAGCCTACCATTTGCTTCGTCGCGGTCAGCATTGTTTCTCCAGCCTTCCGTTCCCCGGGACGGGGCCTTATAACATATGGGATATTTTATTATTTTTTAAAAATAATGTTTTAAATATATTTGTATTGATTTCAGAGAGGAAGGGAGAGGGAGAGAGAGAGAGAACACATCCACGCTGAGAGAGAATCACGGATCGGCTGCCTCCTGCACGCCCCCTACTGGGATCGAACCCACAACCCGGGCACGTGTCCTTGACTGGGAATCGAACCCTGACCTCCTGGTTCACATGGTTGATGCTCAACCACTGAGCCACGCTGGATGGGGGGATGGGGGAAACATTTTCCTTGTCAGGACTGGGAGACGCCACTGGCAGGTGGTGGGTGGAGACCAGAGATGCAGCTAACCATCCTATGGGGCCCAGGATACCCCCCGGCCCCCCACAAACAGCCCCCCAGCCCCATCGCCCACAGTGTTCACTCAAGCAGCACGATTTCCTCTGAGCAAACGGGGAACACCTCACGACTACATTCACATGGAACATCCCTTCGTCTGAGCTTTTCCGAATGATGGGAATCTCCTCGATACGGATTAGGAATCCGTCTTTTGGAAAGTAGAGATTGCGGTATCCTTTTGCAAAACGTGGTTTCCTGTATTTAAAAAAAATAAAATAAAATAAAAATAAAAACTCAGGCAGTTCTTACTCCAAAGGCATCTCAGTGTGATGTGTTTTCCAGAAAAAGAAAGAAAAAAAAATAAAACTAAAAAAAAGATGGGAGAGTTCAGCGAAATGTCATGGGAAACACTCCAGGTTCTCTCGGCTTCTTTTCGAAGGCCACGTGGGTTTCAAAGTTCAGGGTGAGATGGCGACGAGGGGAGGCACATGCATAAGGTGTCACTGCACCTTCTATCGCGTGGGGCGGCCTTTTATCGAATATTAAAGGGGGGATCGACGTTTCCGTCTCTAAAACACGAAAAGCCAGACACGACAAGGTCACGCACGCGACCCCGTGCATAGAAGCTGTTCAGGGTACGGCCAACTCATGGTCCCCAGAGCCAAACATCCACAGGACGACGACGGACATTCCCTTTGGAGAGCCACGTTTTTTAAACGTAAACGTCTTCGAACGCCGCGTCTTCCACACGGACGCGCCCGGGCCGTGGTGTTTTGTGCAAGAGCCACCCTCCAGGGGCCAGAGAGCCGCCTGTGGCTCGCGAGCCGCGGTTTGCCGACCACGGGGCTAGGGGAACCGGTAGAGGGGGAAAAAAAAGCAGATTAGTGCCCTGGCTGGTTTGGCTCAGTGGTTAGAGCATCGGCCCGTGGAACAAAGGGTCTCGGGTTCGATTCCCGGTCAAGGGCACATGCCCGGGTTGTGGGATCCATCCCCAATGGGGACGGGGGGCGGGGGAGAGTGCAGGAGGCAGCTGATCCATGATTCTCATCATTGATGTTCCTCTCTCTCTCTCTCTCCCTCTCTGAAATCAATCCTCTGTACTAAAAGGCTAATATGCAAATCGACCCAACGGCGGAATGACCGGTCGCTATGACGCGCAGTGACCACCAGGGGCAGACACTCAACGCAGGATCTACAGCGGCGGTGGCGGGAGCCCCTCCCACCCTCCACGGCAGCATTAAGGATGTCCGGCTGACGGCTTAGACCCACTCCCCAGGCCTAAGCCGGCAGTCGGACATCCCCCGAGGGCTCCCGGACTGCGAGAGGGCGCAGGCCAGGCTGAGGGACACCCCCCCCCCAGGTGCCTGAATTTTGTGCACCGGGCCTCTAGTCAAAACAAATATTTAAACAATTTCCATTGCCTTAGAATGATGATAATGTTATTTCTTTTTTTTTTTAAAAAAAGTATATTTTAAAATATATTTTATTGATTTTTTTTTTTTACAGAGAGGAAGGGAGAGGGAGAGAGAGTTAGAAACATCGATGATGAGAGAGAAACATCCATCAGCTGCCTCCTGCACGCCCCCCACTGGGGATGTGCCCGCAACCAAGGTACATGCCCCTGACCGGAATCGAACCTGGGACCCTTCAGTCCGCAGGATGACGCTCTATCCACTGAGCCACACTGGTTTCAGCAAAAAAAAAAAGAAAAAGCATATTTTTAAAATTAATTTTAGAGAGGGAGGGAGAGAGAGAGAAACATCGATGTGAGAATGAGGCACTGATCCGCTGCCTCACGCTCGCCCCCTACTGGAGGGTCAGGAGAGTGCGTCCACAGCGAAAGCCCGCCCAGACCCAGGCAGCAGGGGGCGCTGTGTTCTGACGGAAGTGAATGCCCGGAGACTTGAGATCATGAGCACCACGCCCAGGCAGAGTCCCCGTGCTCGGGTGGGCGCTGGGATGAGGGTGGGGGGCTGGATTTGGAAATCCACGCTCTGGGGCGGGTGCACGCGAGCTGGGCGTGCACGGACGGCGGGGTGCAGGATGAGGACGGCTGGAAGGAGAGGAGACAGGATGCGTCTCCACCCCGTCTGGGAGCCTGGATTCCCAGGGTCCCACTCCCTGGGCCTGGGCGCCGGCCACGCCGATTTGCATTTGAATCCTCCGCTCACGTCAAGTGGAAATCCAAGTTGGCCGTGGAGTCCGAACTTGGGCCTTTCACGGGGGCAGACAGACAGACGGACGCCAGGTTTCAGGGGAGGATGAAGCTGCCCGGTCCTGGGAGGGGGCCAGAGCGAGCCCTCAGCCAAGGCGGCCGCCTCTGCAGCCGACCCGAGGCGGCCTCCTGCCCGGGACCAGGCATCCCAGCATCCCCGGCGTCTCTACCTGCAGGCCACAAACCAGCTACGTTCAGGAGGGCCCAGCACACCTGGGGAGCATTGCTTGAATAATAATAATAAAAGTCTATACATATAAAAGCCTAAGCAGCCGTCAGACCGTCCAACCGGTAGCTATGACATGCACTGACCACCAGGGGGCAGCTGATAGATGTTTCTCTCTCATCGATGTTTCTAACTCTCTCTCCCTCTCCCTTCCTCTCTGTAAAAAATCAATAAATATATATATTTTTAAAAAACAACTGAAAATAAGAATTTAATGAGCAGCATCAAAAGTTCAAACTATATATTTCTCCCAAAATATAAGAATGAGCCTGGCCAGTGTGGCTCAGTGGTTGAGCACTGACCTATGAACCAGGAGGTCACGGTTCGATTCCCGTTCAGGACACATGCCCGGGTTGTGGGCTCATCCCCATTAGGGGGCGTGCAGGAGGCAGCCGATCCGTGATTCTCTCTCATCATGGATGTTTCTATCTCTCTCTCCTTCTCCCTTCCTCTCTGAAATCAATAAAAAAAAACATAAAAAATTTAAAAAACATAAGTAAAATTCAGAAACCTGTACTAAAAATAAGAATGTGATGTTCAACCGCAAAAGTTCAAACGACATATTTTTCTAAAATATCGGAACGAGATGAGTCGCCAGGAGACGCTACCATGAACACGCGTGTTTTGCTGTCACAGTGGGGGAAATTTCAAAATTTTGTTTTAAATACATTTAAATTTAAAATAATGTTTAAAAAATTTAAAACATTAAATCAAGAAGCTTTGCATGAAGCCAGAGGGCAGGGCATAAAGGAAGCCTGCAGGGGAGGGGGCTGGCCTGTTACGCGATGGCACAGTGCCCCCTGCTGGACACACGGGGGCTCTGTGAGCTGCAGGAGGCTTTTCAGCAAATCTTTATTCATTTTGGGTTAGAGCTGGTTACGCATAAAGTAACAGAAGTCTGCAAGGATAGTTCGCATGGAAATCACGGTATCTCTGCAGCACGCATTCGGATGGCATACAATGTGGAAAACGTACATCTTCAGGTTTGTTTTATTTTTTATTTTTATTATTTTTAAATATATTTTATTGATTTTTTACAGAGAGGAAGGGAGAGGGAGAGAGAGTTAGAAACAGCGATGAGAGAGAAACACCCATCAGCTGCCTCCTGCACGCCCCCCACTGGGGATGTGCCCGCAACCAAGGTCCATGCCCTTGACCGGAATCGAACCCGGGACTCCTCAGTCCGCAGCCCAACACTCTATCCATTTAGCCCAACCAGCCAGGCCTCTTCAGGTTTGTTTTAAGAAGAAAATACTAGCCCAAACCGGTTTGGTTCAGTGGATAGAGCGTCGGCCTGCGGACTGAGGGGTCCCGGGTTCGATTCTGGTCAAGGGCATGTACCTTGGTTGCAGGCACATCCCCAGTAGGGGGCGTGCAGGAGGTGGCTGATGGATGTTTCTCTCTCGTCGATGTTTCTAACTCTCTGTCCCTCTCCCTTCCTCCCTGGAAAAAATCAATAAAATATATTTTAAAAAGGAGAATGAATTAAAACAGACCCGGGCCTGAGTGCCCAGTTGTCCTTGCTCTAAAACAGCAACTTACTTATCTACACTAATAAAAGAGAAAGATGCAAATTGACCGTACCTTCGCGACACCCAACAGCCAATCGGGAGTGGTTATGCAAATGAGCCCAACAAATATGGCGGGTTAATTTGCATAGGCAGGCGCCGAGCGGCCGGGGGTTGGGCAGGATGCTTGCGTCGTTACCATGGGGACAACGCAGGCGTTCCGCACCGCCCCAGCTGCTCCGGGCCTCTGGGCATCATGGGAAGGCGGGAAGGCGGCTCTGGCGTCGGAGCGAAGGCCGTGCCGGCAGCCAGGGGAAGGAAGGCCCGTTCTTGCGCGAATCTTCGTGCACCGGGCCTCTGGTGTTATCGGTACGTCACCCAGACGTTCTGCTATTCTAGGTACAATGATCTCACACGTCTACGCGGCTCTTGGTGCGGATAGTGGAATTCTGCAAGGGAAGGTTTTTGCCAACAGGTTGACAATAAGAAAAGTAGCTGGTCTCCCCCCAAATCCTGCTGCTTACCCAGCGTTTTTGTAGAGGGTGCATGCCACGGGTGGGGTTTGCTCGAAGCAGACGCCGAGGTGGCTCCTGGAGGAGGGGAGGGCGTGTGCTGTGGATCAGCCAATGCACTTGGAGAGGAGGAGGAGGTGGAGGAGGAGGGGGTAGGGGAGGAGGAGGAGGAGGAGGAAGAGAAAGAAGGGGAGATTGAGGAGGAAGGAGGGTGTGAGGAGGAGGAGGGGAATGTAAGAAGGGGGATAAGGACTCCTGTGACCCTCTCCTTGGAGACGGGACCGTATCCACAGGATTGACTGTGACCCCCACGTACAGAAGGAGGGCCCCCCAACTTCCCGGGCCGCCAGCCTGCTGCCTGACGTGCCCACTCATCTTGTCCTCGGACAACTGTGACTGTCCAGTTTCTGTCTGACACGGGTTCAGTGCTTAGCTTCTTACTCCCGAGCTCGGCTACGCTCAGATTCCTGTCCTGACACTGTTCTCTGTTGTTACCGAACAAGGGCCATAGCAGGAGGGTGCAACTCTGCATTCCCGGCACCAGGGGGAGCCGTTATACAGCAGGAGAGCATGCAACTTGTTCTCTCGGCTCCAGGGGGCACCGTTATACAGCAGGAGAGCATGCAACTGTGCTCTCTCGGCTCCAGGGGGCGCCGTTATACAGCAGGAGAGCATGCAACTGTGTTCTCTCGGCTCCAGGGGGCGCCGTTATACAGCAGGAGAGCATGCAACTGTGTTCTCTCGGCTCCAGGGGGCGCCGTTACACAGCAGGAGAGCATGCAACTGTGTTCTCTCGGCTCCAGGGGGCGCCGTTATACAGCAGGAGAGCATGCAACTGTGTTCTCTCGGCTCCAGGGGGCGCCGTTATACAGCAGGAGCCGGGCAACTGTGCACGCCCAGCACCAGGGGGCGCCATTACCCAAGATTCCTGGGAACAGTTGGGGTATTTTTTTAGGACACAGCACAATGCCATCCCTACTGAAAAAAAACAAAAAAACACTGTTAAGCCCATAATAGCAGCTCAGAGATGCCTTTTAATAGCGAGAGGCCGCGTGCTGAGAGAAAGAAACGATCATCATTCGGTGATTTTTTTTTTTTAATCCGGACACACTGTTATCCAATCTCTGGCAATTGGAAACGCTGTAGGATTTGTCCGTCTTTTGTATATAACTGAAGAAACACCACAGCCTTTGGTTATCATTATCTCCACGGCCATCTCAAAAATCAATATGTCACTTCACGTAGGGCCGTGGTCGGCAAACGGCGGCTCGCGAGCCACATGCGGCTCTCTGGCCCCTGGGGTGTGGCTCTTCCACAAAACACCACGGCCTGGGCGAGTCTATGTTGAAAAAGTGGCGTTCGAAGAAGTTTACGTTTAAAAAAAATTTGGCTCTCCAAAGAAATTTCAATCGTTGTACTGTTGATATTTGGCTCTGCTGACTCATGAGTTTGCCGACCACTGATGTAGAGAAAAAAAAGAGGTTTTTTTTTTTTTCTGAAGGTCCCTTCTTCCGGCACCAGGGGCGCCCTTATCCAGCAGTAGCCATGCAACTGTGTTCTCCCGGCACCAGGGGGCGCCATTACCCAAGATTCCTGGGAACAGTTGGTGTATTTTTTTAGGACACAGCACAATGCCATCCAACTTAAAAAAAAAAAGAACACTGCTAAGCCCATAATAGCAGCTCAGAGATGCTTTTTAATAGCGAGAGGCCGCGTGCTGAGAGAAAGAAACGATCATCATTCGGTGATTTTTTTTTTTTTTAATCCGGACACACTGTTATCCAATCTCTGGCAATTGGAAACGCTGTAGGATTTATCCGTCTTTTGTAGCTAACTGAAGAAACACCACGGCCTTTAGTTATCATAATCTCCACGGCCATCATAAAAATCAATATTTTACTTCATGTAGGGGAAAAAGAGTTTTCCCTGAAGGCCCCTTTCTTCGGGCGCGATAAGCATATTTTCTAAACAGAAAAGACGGTAGACTGGCTCTGTCGTTTTTAAGTGTGATGGTTGCCATTTCGTATGCTTTTTTTTTTTTTCCTCTCTGGTGGTTTGTAAGTGTCGTCAGACCTTGGTGAGATATCGAGGTGCTTCCACTGAGAAAAACGCCGCTGTTGCCCTGGCCGGTGCGGCTCAGGCGGTTGGCACGTCGCCCCGTGCGCCGAAAGGTCGCAGGTTCGATTCCCAATCAGGGCACATGCCCAGCGTGTGGGTTTGATCCCGAGTTGGAGTGCACGGGGGAGGCCACCTATCAATGTTTCTCTCTCACATCAATGTTTCTCTCTCTCTCTCACACACTTCCTGTCTCTCAAAAATCAATAAAAATATATCTATATCTACACTAATAAAAGGGTAATATGCTAATTAGGCCGGACATCTTCCGGATGACCTTCCGGACGTCCTTCTGGACAAAGCCACGATGGCGGGGGCCGAGGCAGAGGCAGTTAGAGGCGATCAGGCCCGCAGGGGAGAGCAGTTAGGGGGATCAGGCCGGCAGGAGAGCATGCTGTTCTACACTCCCGCCACCAGAGGGCGCCCTTTACAGAAATCTTAGGGCACCAGACCTCTGGGAGGGTGGGGAGGGGACAGTGTCCTCCTGTGGCAGCGAGGAGATGGGTGCAGGGGTGGGAACCGGTTTCCTGCCAAGGGCCCTTGGGTATATTACATCACTCACGGCCGTACAAAATCATCAGCTTACACACGAGCCTGCTCTGCTTGGTCCCGCACGGCACGAACTCACCCCTAATGCCTTGGCTGGGGCCAGACCCAGTGATTTCCTGTTCCATATACGGCCCGAGGGCCGGGCGTTCCCTATGCCTGGAGCCCCCACCCCTTCGGGGACCCACAACCTGGGGACGTGGCCTGACCCGGAATCAAACCCGCAACCTTTCGGGTGTGCGGGACGATGCCGCAACCCACTGAGCCACACTGGCCAGGGCAGAGTTAGAATGTTTTTTAAAAAACATATATATATATTTTATTGATTTTTTTTTCTTTAAACATGTTTTATTGATTTTTTTTTTTTACAGAGAGGAAGGGAGAGGGAGAGAGAGTTAGGAACATCGATGAGAGAGAAACATCGATGAGCTGCCTCCTGCACGCCCCCTACTGGGGATGTGCCCGCCACCAAGGTACCTGCCCTCGACCGGAATCGAACCCGGGACCCTTCAGTCCGCAGGCCGACGCTCCATCCACGGAGCCACACCGGTTTGGGCTATTGATGTTTTACAGAGAGGAAAGGAGAGGGATAGGAGAGTTAGAAACATCGATTCAGCTGCCTCCTGCACGCCCCCCACTGGGGATGTGCCCGCAACCAAGGTACACGCCCTCGACCGGAATCGAACCCGGGACCCTTCAGTCCGCAGGCCGACGCTCTAGCCACTGAGCCAAACCAGTCAGGGCTAGAATTTTTTTTAAAAAATATTTTTAATTGTTACTTTAAAAACATCAAAAGATTCTCTGACCCATGAGCATGATTTGCATTCACATTTCAGGATCCGAAACACACGCTTGCTTAAGGCTTGCCTCTGGCAGGGGCTGGGGTTTCCACGCCTGTCAATTTATTTTTATTTTTATTTTTATTTTTTTACTCCCTGAGGCTCTGCAGAAACCCTTTGCTATCTCAGCAGCAGCTGCAGGAGGAAGGAGCTGACCCCTGCCTGGCCTCTCTCCCTCTGTTCTAGGGCTTACGTGAGGCCTGATGTTCCTCCTTTGATACGGAGACCCGGCTATCCATGCCCTTTTTTCTGGGATAAAGCCTGACTTTCAAGATCTGGCGGCTTCTCCTCAGGTTCTCAAAAGAAGAGAGAGGGCGTCGGGAACCCAGAGAACAATGACCTCATTATCTCTGCTTCCCTCCACGGCCTCCCCCCCAATCCCGTAGGCCTTTCAGATAAAGGATGACCCTGCTTCACGAGGGCGGGAACGCTGGGCCCAAGGGTTCCCTAAGGCACAGGAACAGCATTCAAACAGGATCAGAGAGGGCAGCGAGCCGGCACCACCCCAAGCAGATGCAGGGATGTGGGGACAAAGGGGGAGGACAGATGGGAAGGAGCGAGTTGTCTGAGGGGCCCTTTGAGGGTCGGGTGTTGGTGAGAGGAGCTGGGAGGAAAGCTTAGGGTCACTAACGCGGGCTCAGGCCTCCACACCTGGGGGCTCAGCCTGTTCCCCCGTCCGCCTGAGGTGTGGGGACACATGCCAGGGGCAGGAAGAGAAAATTAGCGGGGAGCCGCTATGGTGATAAGAAATATTCGTCACGCTCTGTTCTCCGTGAAAGCACCTGCTCACTTGGCTGGGAGGTGCACGCGGGACCTGGGGGCTCACCTCCGTGGAAATGCGGCCCATCCTGCCCCCCCTCCGCCCCCAAAATCTGGGAGCTGCCTGTGATGATGGAGAGATTAAATGAGGTCATTGCCAGAGTACAAATGCCTTGGACTCCAACCAGAGTTGCAGAAACCAGAGCCGCCAGCCCTTTGCAGACCCCCAGCCCTTTGCAAACCCCCAGCCCCTTGTATACCCCAACCCCTTGCAAAACCCCAGCCCTTTGCAACCCCCGAGCCCTTTGCAAACCCCAGCCCTTTGCAAACCCCCAGCCCTTTGCAAACCCCCAGCCCTTTGCAGACCCCCAGCCCTTTGCAGACCCCCAGCCCTTTGCAGACCCCCAGCCATTTGCAAACCCTCAGCCCTTTGCAGACCCCCAGCCCTTTGCAGACTCCCAGCCCTTTGCAAACCCCAGCCCTTTTCAAACCCCAAGCCCTTTACAAACTCCAGCCCTTTGCAAACCCCTAGCCCTTTGTATACCCCTAGCCCTCTGCAAACCCCAGCCCTTTGCAAACCCCCAGTCCTTTGCAAACCCCCAGCCCTTTGTATATCACCAGCCCCTTTGGGGATGGATTAGGGAGGCGGGAGAAAGCAAAGCGGGGAAACCTCTGGGATTGGATGAAAAGTAAAATGATAGACACCTGCTTCTTTTACATAAGTGGGTGCAGGATAGTTAACAGTCAACACTCTACACTAATAAAAAGGTACTATGCTAATTAGACCAGACGTCTTCCAGACGTCCTTCCTGATGAAGCCGGGGCTGGAGCGAAGCCAGCCCGGGTCCCGGGTGCCTGTGGGCAGCCGGAGGAGGGAAGGAGCCCGGGTCCTGGGTGCCAGAGGGAAGCCAATGCCGGCAGCCGGGGGAAGGAAGGCCCACTCTTGCACGAATGTTCGTGCACCGGGCTTCTAGTTAACTCCATATCAACGAGGGGGTTTGGGGTCTCCGCAGAGAGGTGCCTGTGCCCCGAGGGGCCTGGAAAAAGGGCAGTTACAACGTACCCTGACCTTTCACAGGGACGTGACCATAGATGCAAAAAGACAGACAGACAGGCTCTGTGCAGGGAAAGATGGACGTCCCTCGTCAGGGGAGATTCCGGCCTGGGACGTGACGGCCCTCCATACACGCTTTCAGCTGACGTTCCCATGTCAGACCCTCCACGGAGGCGACCTTAGGTCTCTGAGTTGGTGAGGCCGCCACGCAGGCCTCCTCGCGCTGGTCAAGGTAACATGCGGCCCGTTTTTTGTTTTTTATTCCCTCGACACGGCTCATCGTCCACTCCTCCCAAGTCACAAGCGTGAGATTTCTTGCATCCGTCACAGTCTCGTTGATTCCGGCAGCCTCCGCTCACGCCTGCACACAACACTAAGTGACGGGTAAAAATCACTGGCGTTAACACGCTGGGGTTTGCAAAGGGCTGGGGTTTGCAAGGGGCTTGGAGTGTGCAAAGGGCTGGGGTTTGCAAAGGGCTGGGGTTTGCAAAGGGCTGGGGTTTGCAAGGGGCTTGGGTTTGCAAAGGGCTGGGGTTTGCAAGGGGCTGGGGTTTGCAAAGGGCTGGGGTTTGCAAGGGGCTGGGGTTTGCAAAGGGCTGGGGTTTGCAAGGGGCTTGGAGTGTGCAAAGGGCTGTTGGCTTGCAAAGGGCGGCCGACTCCCAGACATCTCAAAAGCGTGGACGAGAACGCCTCGAATGGTCACCACGTAGGGCACAGAGAGAAACATCAGTGTCACGATCGGTTGCCTCCTGCACACGCGCCGGGCATGGAGCCTGCAGCCGGGGGTGCCTGCCCTTGATCGGAATCGAACCCGAGGCCCTTCGGCCTGAGGGCCGGCGCTCTAACCACTGAGCAACCCGGTCAGAGCGTGAGGGTCCCGTGTTTAAATCGAGGCCACACGCCTCCTGGGGAAGCCGCCGGCCGGCCGGGCCCCTAGAACTAGAATCTGGCCCAGCGGCCCCATCCCGTCCCCGCTCCAGGCAGTCTTTGCGCTGGGCCCCCGGGGACCTGGGGAACCTTCTCGGGGTGCAGTGCAATCTGGGGTTCTTCCTACCCAGTGCACCCCCCAACCCCCCACCCTTTCTCAGGTCACAGATTACGCTGTGGGGTGAAGACTTTCCTGGTCAAAATAATCTCCCAAAGCACCGTGTGCATTACTTTTTTAAAAAAATAAATGTATTTTAAATTCGTGCACTCAGGGAGAGTGGGGGGTGGGGGGGTCCCTCAGCCCGGATTGCGAGAGGGTGCAGGCCAGGCCGAGGGACCCCACCGGTGCACGATGGGAGCCGGGAGGGATGTGGGAGGTTGGCCAGCCGGGGAGAAACTGCAAGAGGGCTCCAGGGTGTGTCCGGCCTGTCTCTGTCAGTCCCGATCGGCCAGATCCCAGCAGCAAGCTAACCTACCAGTCGGAGCGTCTGCCCCCTGGTGGTCAGTGCACGTCATAGCGACTGGTTGACCAGTCGACTGTCTGCCCCCTGATGGTCAGTGCACGTCATAGCGACTGGTCGACCGGTCGACTGTCTGCCCCCTGGTGGTCAGTGCACGTCATAGTGACTGGTTGACCGGTCAACTGCCCCCTGGTGGTCAGTGCACGTCATAGCGACTGGTTGACCAGTTGACTGTTTGCCCCCTGGTGGTCAGTGCACGTCATAGCGACTGGTTGACCAGTTGACTGTCTTCCCCCTGGTGGTCAGTGCACGTCATAGCGACTGGTCGATCGGTCGACTGTCTGCCCCCTGGTGGTCAGTGCACGTCATAGCGAGCGGTTGAGCAGCCTTAGCATATCATTAGCATATGACGCTTTGATTGGTTGAACGGACAACCGGACGACTGTACACTTAGCATATTAGGCTTTTATTCTATAGGATTGATTTCAGAGAGGAAGGGAGAGGGAGAGAAATCATGGACCGGCTACCTCCTGCACGCCCCCTCCTGGGGATCAAGCTCACAACCCCAGGCATGTGCCCCCGACCGGGAATCGAACCCAGGACCTCCTGGTTCCTACATCGATGCTCAACCCCTGAGCCACGCTGGCCCTGCACCCCCCACACATTTCAAACCACCCTGACCAGGGCAGTGGGTTGCACCCTATTCCGCTGAGAAACAACGGAAAAGAAATATCTTGGGCAAATGTTTTTTTTCTGGATGTTTATATTTTTTTTGTTTTACGACTTTCCCTAAGTGTGTATTTATTTGGCAATTTCACGGCGTTATACAGCCGACTAGTCTGTCTTCCTCATGGACTGCCTACCACAGGAGGCTCAAGGAAAAAAAAATAGTGATTATGAATCATGTTCTATTCATGTCATCCTTGCTTTGAAAATTAAATTTGTTATGCCACATTAGCTCGGGGATATGAATATTTTAGTAATGCCAGCTCTATAAATTGCAGGAAAAGTGAATTAGAATGCTAAAACCTACTCAATTCCAAGCAACTGAATCTCTTAAGGATATAGTTTTTCATCTAGAGACAGAAATGTATTCTAAATTACTGCATTTCCTTCTTAACCACATAATTTCACCGTCACTTAATAATTCATATTTTTTCAACGTATTTAAAACACTGGAAAATAATCAAAAGGTCCATGCAAATGCTAAACGATTTGAAAATAGTAGTTTGATCTAATAATCTACATGTTTTTGGTATACATGTCATTGTGATTAAGAATAATAAAAACAAGCCAGACCAGGTGGCTCCGTGGTTGAGCATCAACCTATGAACCAGGAGGTCCCAGGTTCGATTCCGGGTTGTGGGCTCCATCCCCAGTGTGGGGCATGCAGAAGGCAGCCGATCCACGATTCTCTCTCATCATTAACGTTTTCTATCAATGAGGCTTAAAACAAGACTTATAGCCCTAACTGGTGTGGCTCAGTGGATAGAGCTCGGCCTGCAGACTGAAGGGTCCCGGGTTCGATTCCGGTCAAGGGCATGTACCTTGGTTGTGGGCACATCCCCAGTAGGGGGTGTGCAGGAGGCAGTTGATCGATGTTTCTCTCTCATTGATGTTTCTAACTCTCTGTCCCTCTCCCTTCCTCTCTGTAAAAAAGCAATAAAATATATTTTTTAAAAAAACAAAAAAAACAAACCGAGGCTTATAAATAAATGCTACATTTTCAAACTGCTTCTCTGTAATGCACCTAGCGTGATATTTCGTGCCGATGCCAGGTGAGGAAGATCTATAGGTTAGCATAGATTCTCAGAGGTATCCAATCGTAAGTGACAATTCCGAAGGATGTCTACTTTAATTGTTTGCAAAGTGTCCAAAGTTTTTATGCATGTGTACATATACATATATTACATCTACATATATATGATCCTATATAATAAAAGCCTAATATGCAAAGTGTCC
Source organism: Cnephaeus nilssonii (assembly GCA_030846915.1). Classification (NCBI taxonomy): domain Eukaryota; kingdom Metazoa; phylum Chordata; class Mammalia; order Chiroptera; family Vespertilionidae; genus Cnephaeus; species Cnephaeus nilssonii. The sequence goes on from JAULJE010000001.1 coordinate 133,683,705, forward strand.
AACCGTTTGTTCGACCGTTTGCACCAGTTGCTATGACGTGCACTGACCACCAGGGCGCAGACATTCCGACCGGTAGGTTAGTTTGCTGCTGGGGTCCAGCCAATCAAGACTGGAGCCCTCCCATAATCCCTCCCTGGCTGGCCAACCTCCTGCGTCCCTCCCCGGCCCTATTGTTCACTGGTGGGGTCCCTCGGCCTGGCCTGGGCCCTCTCGCTATCTGGGACCCCACGGGGGATGTCGGAGAGCTGGTTTTGGTCCAATCCCTGCAGGCCAGGCTGAGGGACCCCACGGGTGCATGGATCCGTGCCCGGGCCTCTATTATATACACTGAGTGGCCATATTATGATGATCTCTGAACGCATAATAATCTGCCCACTCAGTGTGTGTGTGTGTGTGTGTGTGTGTGTGTGTGTGTGTTAGAGGCCCGGTGCATGAATTCGTGCATGGGTGGGGTCCAGCCAGCCTGGCCAGGGGGAGGGGACACGGGCGGTTGGCCGGCCTGCCTGCTGGTCGAACTCCCGGTCAAGCTCCCGGTGGAGGGGACAATTTGCATATTAGCCTTTTGCATATTAGCCTTTTTATTATATAGGATACCTATGTGTGGTAGGAGGGGTATGAGACTTCTTGGGGGACGATCAGATTTATAATGTCTAACCCCAGGGGTGCACATCTGAAACTAATGCAGGTCAACTTAATTGAAACATAAAAAAATGATTTAAAAAAGGGGGGATGGCAGGGCGACTGGAGAACCTTCAACGTGGAAGCCGGCGATTCCTGCCAGGCCGCGTCTTAGGGTGAAGCGGGGAGGCGTTGTTTATGGAGAGACAGGACGGGCCAGCGTCCTTGAGCCACGCAAAGCTGCCTCCCAAGACTGTCCACCCCGTGGCTGTGCGTGGAGGGCGCGCCATGGGGCAGGGGCTTTACGCTTCACCTGGAGACCAGAGAGGTTGTGCAACCGCCCAAGGTCACACAGCCCGCGGCTGACTGCGGAAGTGGCCGCTCCCCGAGCCGCGGCCCGGCCTTCCCGATAAAAAAATCCCATAAAAATCATCGATGGGCTCAGAAACGCGACAGGCATCCCCGACCCCGGACACAACCTAGTCCCCCCCCTGGGGCCCGCCCACAGGGACAGCTGACCGCCACGAGGGTGGGGGGGGAAGGGAAAGAAGAACTACTTCCGCCCCGAGGTGGGGGGGGGGGGGTAGGGGAAGAACCACTTCCGGGACGCAGACGCGAAGAGGGCCAAGCACTTCCGGTGCCCCGCTGCCGAGGGTCGCTCCAGGGTCAGCGGCCTCGCAAGGGAGGGCCTGCCCGCAGGAGGCGGTAAACGGCGCACGGGGAGTGAAACGCACCCCTCGGTGTCGGAAGAATTCAGGGCTCCGGACGAGAGAGCCTGGCCCCCTTCCCCGAACTCGGGGACCCTTGGGTCTAGCGGCCCAGTGCGCGCCGCCATGATGAGTCCCAGCCATTTAAATAGAGAAGGCGGGGCCCAGCGGACCCTCGCGTCGGCGCGGTGACGTCACGGACACCTCGAGGGGTGTAGGCGGGCCTTTCCTGGTAAGGGGCTCACGTTGGTAGGTGGAGCGTATTGAGTGACGGCCCGGCCCCGCCTTTCGGTTAAGGAAGGGAGGTGGGGCGTTCAACACGGAAGTGCCTCAGGCCGCATTGGTAGGCGGAGCGTATTGAGTGACGGCCTCGGCCCCGCCTTCCGGTTAAGGCAGGGAGGTGGGGCGTTCAACACGGAAGTGCCGCATGCCTGCATGGGTAGGCGGAGCCGCATTGAGTGACGGCCGC
>JAULJE010000001.1:133690498-133707998 GCA_030846915.1 Cnephaeus nilssonii
TCCCTTCCTCTCTGTAAAAAAAATCAATGGAAAAATATCCCCGGATGAGGATGAATAACAATAATAATAACAATAACCAGCGCTGTTGCCAAGGATTGTGGTCCTGGTTTCGATTCCGGTCAAGGGCATGTACCCGGGTTGCAGGCTCCATCCCCAGTCGGGGGCGTGCAGGAGGCAGCCGGTCCATGGTTCTCTCTCATCATGGATGTCTCTCTCTCTCTCTCTCTCTCTCTCTCTCTCCTTTCTCTCCCTTCCTCTCTGAAATCAATACAAATATGAAAAACAACACAAAGCTGGATCGGGGACCACCCCTGGCTTGCGTGGGGACCAGGAGCGGCGGGTGGGGAAGGAGCGTGTCCGGGGAAGACGGGCGTGGGGCCTGCTCGCCCAGGTGCCGTGGGCTCGGGACGGCACGCTGGAATCACAAGGATCCTTTCGACGAAATGTCCAGTCACCTGTTCCCGTCCTCTTTCAGGAATGCAACCAGTTCACCTACGCGTTCGCCGAGGACACACGGAGGCAGTCTTTGGGGGCCGTGACGCCCGGCTACGATTTCATGGCCCGACTGAGGTATGGATGCGTGTGCGTCCCCGCGGGCACGCCCCATGGCGTGGGAAGGCAGCATCGAGGACCCTTTATTTTTAATTTTTTAAAAAATTTTATTGATTTCAGAGAGGAAGGGAGAGGGAGCGAGAGAGAGAAACATCCATGAGGAGAGAGAATCATGGATCGGCTGCCTCCTGCACGCCCCCTACTGGGGATCGAGCCCACAACCCGGGCCTGTGCCCTTGACCGGAATCGAACCTGGGACCCTTCATTCCTCAGGCCGACGCTCTATCCACTGAGCCACACCGGCCAGGGCCCAGGAATCCCATTTAAAATAAATAAAAAGGCCCTGGCCGGTGTGGCTCAGTGGATAGAGCGTCGGCCTGGGGACTGGAGGGTCCCGGGTTCGATTCCCGGTCAAGGGCCCATGCCCGGGTTGTGGGCTCCATCCCCCGTAGGGGGTGTGCAGGAGGCAGCCGATCCATGATTCTCTCTCCTCATGGATGTTTCTATCTCTCTCTCCCTCTCCCTTCCCCTCTCTGAAATAGATTTAAAAAAAAAAGTAATTAAAAAATAATAAATAAATAAATTCTAGCCCTGGCCGGTTTGGCTCAGTGGATAGAGCGTCGGCCTGGGGACTGGAGGGTCCCGGGTTCGATTCCCGGTCAAGGGCCCATGCCCGGGTTGTGGGCTCCATCCCCAGTAGGGGGGTGGCAGGAGGCAGCCGATCCATGATTCTCTCTCATCATGGATGTTTCTATCTCTCTCTCCTTCTCCCTTCCTCTCTGAAATCAAGAAGTATACAGTATATTACTTGTTTTTTTTTTTTAACTTTTTAAAAATACATTTTTATTGATTTTAGAAAGGAAGGGAGAAGGATAGAGAGAGATTGAAACATCCATGATGAGAGAGAATCATCGATCAGCTGCCTCCTGCACACCTCCTACTGGGGATGTGCCCGCAACCCAGGTACATGCCCACGTTTATCCCGCAGACGCGGCATGGAATCGATCCTGCCCCCCAACGCCCACGAGCTGGCCCACAGCCGCCTGCACGTCTCCATCACCAGCACCAGGACCGGGGAGAACGCCCTGGTGTCCAGCTTCTCCTCCCGGGAGGACCTCATCAAGGTAACGCGTTCCCGTGGGAGGAAGTCGGCACGCTGTGCCCCTCACACCCGTGGTTTCCTGTCCTGGCTGAGCTGGTCCGTGCTCAGTCAGCCGTGTGCCCCGTGAGCGGATCCACCACCTGCAGACGCGCCGCCGAGGCCTCCCATGCAGTCCCGTGTGCGCCTCGCCATGCCCAGCACCCCGTGTTTATTCTGGAAGCAGGTCTCCTGTGCTGTTGAGTGGCAAAACAGCTCCTTAAATGAACGTAGCTGATACTTGGCAGGTTAGGTAAGACGCTGTACGTGTATTTTGTTTTCTTTATTTTTTTACAAGAGGCCCGATGCACGAAGATACTTGCAAGAATGGGCCTTCCTTCCCCTGGCTGCCGGCAGCCCCGCCCCGCTCCCAGCCGCTCGGCGCCTGTGTATGCAAATTAACCCGCCAGCTTTATTGGGTTAATTTGCATACTCCCTCCTGATTGGCTGGTGGGCGTTGCGAAGGTACGGTCAATTAGCATGTTACTCTTTTATTAGGTAGCTTTCACAGAGAGAGGAAGGGAGAGGGAGAGAGAGAGAAACATCCATGATGAGAGAGAATCATGGATCGGCTGCCTCTTGCACGTCCCGCCCCCCCCCCCCCCCCCGGGGATCCAGCCCTCAACCCGGGCCTGTGCCCTTGACCAGAATCAAACCCAGAACCCTTCAGTCTGCAGGCCGACACTCTATCCACTGAGCGTAATCAGTTATGGCATCTTCTTGATTTTATTTTTTTTAATTTTTATTTTTTAAAGAGAAAGATTGAATTTTAACCCTTTGCACTCGCTTGCTTTTTTCTCGATTCCTGCTACCGATGCTAAACCGTGTCGAGTCACACTTGACATCCGAGTTCAAAAGGTTAATATATTTTATTGATTTTCCACAGAGAGGAAGGGAGAGGGAGAGAGAGTTAGAAACATCGATGAGAGAGAAACATCGATCAGCCGCCTCCTGCACACCCCCCACTGGGGATGTGCCCGCAACCCAGGTACATGCCCTTGACCAGAATTGAACCCGGGACCCTTCAGTCCGCAGGCCAACAGCATCTTCTTTAAAAAAAAAATATTGAATTTCAGAGAGAGGCGGGGGGGGGCATTCAATGCTGAGCCAGACACATCTCTCTAGGGTCCCTTCTGGCATTCACGGTGTTTTCTTCTACTTAAGTGCGTCCCGTTGCGCACTTGAAATGTTCGTAACATTTTCTTTCTTGGAGCGATTTAAGAAATTTTTTCTTAACGCCGTGGAATTTTGTAGGAAATCCCCACCTACCAAATCTCGTGTCTGCGTGTGAGCGCCCCTCCGTGCCTGAGCCGTTTCTCCGTTTCCTCCTGCAGGTCCTCCTGGCCAGCAGCTTCGTGCCGCTCTATGCCGGCCTGAAACCCGTGGAGTACCAAGGACAGGTACGTTCTGATCCCTGACCGGTGACCGGGGTTCCCGTAGGGACACGTCCCCTCTGAAGAACCCAATATTATAATTATAGGGTGGTTCCAGATCAGTCCAAAATGGGATCGTGGTTCTACTTAAGTTCCAGACAGAAAATTCTGGTCTCTAGCCCGGCCGGGTGGCTCGGTGGCTGAGCATCGACCTGTGAACCAGGAGGTCACGGTTCGATTCCTGGTCAGGGCACATGCCTGGGTTGCAGGCTCCATCCCCAGTAGGGGCGTGCAAGGAGGTAGCCGATCCATGATTCTCTCTGTCATGGATGTTTCTCTCTCTCTCTCTCCTTCTTCTCTGACATCAATAGAAATATATATATTTTCCCCCAATCTACACTAATAAAAGAGAAAGATGCAAATTGACCGTACCTTCGCGACGCCCACCAGCCAATCAGGAGTGAGTATGCAAATTAACCCAACAAAGATGGCAGGTTAATTTGCATACACAGGCGCTGAGTGGCCGGGGGCGAGACGCAGGCATTCCGCACCACCCCAGCAGCTCGGGCCTCGGGCAGCGTGGGAAGGCGGAAAGGCACCTCTGGGCCTGAGCGAAGGTGGTGCCGCCAGCCAGGGGAGGGAAGGCCCATTCTTGCACAAATCTTCGTGCACCGGGCCTCTAGTATTAAATATTTATTTATTTTTACCTACAAAAATGTTTTGCCAGGCATAAGGAATCTCACAGATGGAACATTTCAGTAACTTTTGTTTGGGGCACTATATGGAAATAACGCGGAAAGAAAAATTTCGTAGGGACAACTTCTGAAAAATCAATAACCGTATCACAGGAAAGTTTTCTTTATTAGAGGGGAGTTAATATTTCCTTTACACAGGACTTAGCAAAACAATGACTTGGGAAGCAGTCGCGATTAATTTCTATTTTAAACTTTTTCACCAGAACTGACTTTGGCCGCGTGCTGAGCTTTGAGTTTTAGGTGGCCAACAAGATTTTGTCCTTTGTTAAAAAAAAAAAAAAAAAAAAAAAGTGACTTCGCAGACTAGAGGTTAAAAAGACCATGCGTTTGTGTTAAAAAAAAATAAACGTATACCAAAATGAAATGGGGGAAATGCCCCCAAAGCAAGGTTAAAATAAATATATTTTTAAAAGGAAACAAAATGTCGCTTTCCGGTGATATAATAAAACTAGAGGCCCGGTGCATGAAATTTGTGCACGGGCAGGGTCCCTGGGCCTGGCTGGCGATCAGGGCTGATCTGTGGGGCAATCGGGGGAGGGGGTGCCCCCCACTGGGACCCACCTTGGCTGGTCAGGGCCCTGCGTTGAGCGTCTGCCCCCTGGTGGTCAGTGCGCGTCATAGCAACCGGTCGTTCCGCCGTTCGGTTGATTTGCACATTAGGCTTTTGTTATATAGGATTGTGTGCAGTGGTGGACGGTGAAATGTCAGAGTAAACGTGGATTCCCACTGTGACTCGAGAACACGTCCCGGCCAAGGACAGGGCGTCGGACGCCTACACCGGCATCTGCCCAAGCTGAGCCTCATCCTCCTCAAAACACTCGAGTTAACTTCTTTTTTATTAAAAAAAAAATATTTGTATAGATTTCAGAGAGGACGAGAGAGAGGACGAGAGAGGAGGAGAGAGAGAATCATGGATCGGCTGCCTCCTGCACGCCCCCTACTGGGGATCGCGCCCGCCACCCGGGCATGTGCCCTGACTGGGAATCGAACCCGGGACCCTTCATTCTGTAGACTGCCGCTCTATCCACTGAGCCACACCGGCCAGGGCCAGTCAAGTTAACTCCTAAACCATGGGCCGGATTCCCCGATTCTGGCCGGTTCTCACGAACCAGGGGGGTGTTTGCTACGGGCACAGACATTTGTTTTTCTCCCAACGCACACCCCCTACGGGACGAGCCCCCGTCAGTGGTGATTGAGGAGCCGGTCGCAGGCACGGGCTGCACGTGGCAGCTGGGTCAGGCCCAGGCGTGACCGCGGGTCTCCTTCCGCAGACGTGGGTGGACGGCGGCTCACCAACAGCCTCCCCATCCTGCCCGTGGGCCGCACGGTGACCGTCTCGCCCTTCAGCGGCCGCCTGGACGTCTCCCCGCAGGACGAGGGGCAGCCGGGCGTCTACGTCACCATCGCCAACCAGGACGTCCGGGTGAGTGAGGGCGCTCGCAGGCGTGCGAACACCGTCCCTAAAACCCTCCCCGTGCCCCTGAGACTCGTAAGCTCCTGTATCGTTCTCTGTACAAACTGCGTGTTCTCAGTGGCAAGTTTATTTAATTTAATTTAATTTATTTATTTATTTATTTATTTAATTTATTTATTATTTTAATTTAATTTAATTTAATTTAATTTAATTTTTTTAAATACACCGAGTGACCAGATTATTATGGTCTCTGAATGCATAATAATCTGGCCACTCAGTGTATGTATGTGTGTGTGTGTGTGTGTGTGTGTGTGTGTGTGTGTATATATATATATATATATATATATATATATATATATATATATATATTAGAGGCCGGTGCATGAATTTGTGCATGGGTGGGGTCCGGCCAGCCTGGCCAGGGGGAGGGGACGTGGGCGGTTGGCCGGCCTGCCTGCTGGTCGAACTCCCGGTCGAGGGGACCATTTGCATATTAGCCTTTTATTCTATAGGACAGACACGGAGCGGCCAGGTTATTATGTGTTCAGAGATCATCATCATCTGGCCACTCCATGTATATTTTTATTTATTTCAGAGAGGAAGGGGGAGGGAGAGAGAGAGGGAGAGAGAAACATCCATGATGAGAGAGAATCCTGGATCAGCTGCCTCCTGCACGCCCCCGACTGGGGATCGAGCCCACAACCCGGGCATGTGCCCTTGACCGGGAATCGAACCCTGACCTGGTTCCTAGGTTCTCGCTCAACCACAGAGCCACGCCGGCCAGGCCCTCCTTGTTTTTTATTTATTTTTTATTTATTGTTACACTAGAGGCCGGTGCGTGAAAATTCATGCCCTGGAGGAGGGGTCCCTCAGCCCGGCCTGCCCCCTCTCACAGCCGGGAGCCCTCAGGGCGGGAGGCGACCCGGCGGTCAGGGGAAGGCGACGCCCCATCACCCTCTGCTGCTGCCACTGCCGGCAGTGCAACCCTCGGGTGGCCATGGGCGGTTGGGGGCTGAGGGGACTGGGTGCTGCCATCTTGTGGCTGTGGGTGCAACCATCTTTGAGGGTGGGGCAGTCAATTAGCATATTCCCTCCTTATTGGCTGTGGGCACCGCCATCTTTGAGGGCGGGGCAGTCAATTAGCATATTCCCTCCTTATTGGCTGTGGGCACCGCCATCTTTGAGGGCGGGGCAGTCAATTAGCATATTCCCTCCTTATTGGCTGTGGGCACCGCCATCTTTGAGGGCACCACAGTCAATTAGCATATTCCCTCCTTATTGGCTGTGGGCGGTGCCATATTTGAAGGCGGGGCAGTCAATTAGCATATTCCCTCCTTATTGGCTGTGGGCACCGCCATCTTTGAGGGCGGGGCAGTCAATTAGCATATTCCCTCCTTATTGGCTGTGGGCACCGCCATCTTTGAGGGCACGGCAGTCAATTAGCATATTCCCTCCTTATTGGCTGTGGGCGCTGCCATCTTTGAGGGCGGGCAGTCAATTAGCATATTCCCTCCTTATTGGCTGTGGGTGCTGACATCTTTGAGGGCGGGCAGTCAATTAGCATATTCCCTCCTTATTGGCTGTGGGCGCTGCCATCTTTGAGGGAGGGGCAGTGAATTAGCATATTCCCTCCTTATTGGCTGTGGGTGCTGACATCTTTGAGGGCGGGCAGTCAATTAGCATATTCCCTCCTTATTGGCTGTGGGCACTGCCATCTTTGAGGGCGGGGCAGTCAATTATCATATTCCCTCCTTATTGGCTGTGGGTGCCGCCATCTTTGCAACGGTGTGAGGGTCAATTAGCATATTCCCTCCTTATTGGCTGTGGGTGCCGCCATATTTAGGGTGGGGCAGTCAATTAGCATATTCCCTGTTTACTAGATAAGATTTTTTTTAATATATTTTATTGATTTTTTACAGCAAGGAAGAGAGAGGGGTAGAGAGTTAGAAACATCGATGAGAGAGAAACATCGATCAGCTGCCTCCTGCACACCCCCTACCGGGGATGTGCCCGCAACCCAGGTACATGCCCTTGACCGGGAATCGAACCCGGGACCCTTCAGTCCGCAGGCCGACGCTCTATCCACTGAGCCAAACGGGTTTTGGCCTAGATAAGATTTTTAATCGTCAGATTACCGATACAAAGCACGCCGACCCGCACGGCCCCGCCCCTCACTCCTCCCTGTCTCTCCGTCCCAGCTCTCCGTGGCCAACCTGGTGCGGCTCAGCCAGGCCCTGTTCCCGCCCAGCCAGCGGGAGATGGAGTCCCTTCACCGGCGCGGCTTCGCGGACGCCGTGGCGTTCTTGCTCAAGGAGAACTGGTTCGCGTAGAGGGCGTCCGGGCACACCCCGCGGAGCCCAGTGCCGGCCGAGTCGGCGGGGGATCGGTGATGAAATGGGTACACACCCTCGGGCTTCCGTCACAGGTACCGGTCTCTGTCACAGCGTGCGTGGTTTTGAACAGTTACATGTCCACTGGCCGCAAAGAAAGACGCGGCATCTTACTAGAAGTTGGCGGCGTCATTACGGACACAACGCGGGATGCACTTACGTAGATAAACTCCTGCAAAGCACGGAGACCCAAGCCAACCTCGTAGCTTCGGGGATAAGAAGTGAGTCCCGCCCGGATGGTGTGGCTCAGTGGATAGAGCGTCAGCCTGCGGACTGAAGGGTCCCGGGTTCGATTCCGGTCAAGGGCATGCACCTTGGTTGCGGGCACATCCCCAGTGGGGGGTGTGCAGGAGGCAGCTGATGGATGTTTCTCTCTCATCGATGTTTCTAGCTCTCTCTCCTTCTCCCTTCCTCTCTGTAAAAAAATCAATAAAATATATTAAATAAAAAAAAAGAAAGTAAATACCGCCCGGCCAGTGTGGCTCAGTGGTTGAGCATTGACTTATGAACCAGGAGGTCACGGTTCGATTCCCGGTCAAGGGCACAGGCCCGGGTTGTGGGCTCCATCCCCAGTAGGGGGCGTGCAGGAGGCAGCCGGTCCCTGATTCTCTCTCCTCATTGATGTTTCTCTCTCCCTCTCTCCCTCTCCCTTCCTCTCTGAAATCAATAAAAAATATATATATATTTTATTTTTAAAAGAAAGCGAGTCCAGATGCTCATTCATTTATGATTTCCCATCACGTGGTGCCGACGGCGGGTCTCCCACATTTTGAGGGGTGGCCCGTTACTTGGAGGATGGGTGTGTGGGGTGCCCTCCCTCGGACTCGAATCCTCAGTCCCTTTCCATGGGGTCTGCCGAGCGTGACTCTTAATGGCTAAGCGGCGGTTAGGAACGAGCCGGTGAGTTCATGTTCAAGAAAAAACATTAATTTTTATTAAAATGTTCCTATTATTTTATGTGAACGATGACTCATGTATTTCAGCCCTTTGTCTTCAGCATGTCTCTCTCTCTCTCTCTCTCTCTCTCTCTCTCTCTCTCTCTATATATATATATATATATATATATATATATATATATATATATATATATATTAGAGGCCCGGTGCATGAATCCGTGCATGGGTGGGGTCCAGCCAGCCTGGCCAGGGGGAGGGGACGTGGGCGGTTGGCCGGCCTGCCTGCTGGTCGAACTCCTGGTCGAGGGGACCATTTGCATATTAGCCTTTTATTCCATAGAATATACACTGAGTGGCCAGATTATTATGATCTCTGAACGCATAATAATCTGGTCACTCAGTGTATGTGTGTGTGTTTATATATATATATATATATAATATATATATATATATATATATATATAACTGTATTTTCCGGTGTATAAGATGACTTTTTAACCCAGGAAAATCTTATATGCCCAGTTATCTTATACGCCAGAAAATACGGTACTATCATCTCTCATCCATCAGTATGGCAAAAAAAAAAAAAACCAATTACCGTATTTTCCGGCGTATAAGACGACTGGGCGTATAAGATTTTCCTGTGTTAAAAAGTCATCTTATATGCCGGAAAATATGGTATATATATTAGAGGCCTGGTGCATGAATTTGTGCATGGGTGGGGTCCAGCCAGCCTGGCCAGGGGGAGGGGACGTGGGCGGTCGGCCGGCCTGCCTGCTGGTCGAACTCCCGGTCAAGGGGACCATTTGCATATTAGCCTTTTATTCTATAGGATAGACACGGAGTGGCCAGATTACTATGCGTTCAGAGATCATCATCATCTGGCCGCTCCGTGTAAACCTTCGTTTCTATGAAAATGGAAACTTTTGTTTGTCTGCGGCCCACGTACACGTACACCTTGTTGACGTGGCCCGTGTTCGCCTGTGAGTTTGACGTGCTGGGTGTACACGGCCGTCCCTTGCTGCCCCCCCATCCTGTGGGCTCCTCCGTTTCGGGGGACGCCTTTCGGGGTGCAGGGGGAACTGGTGTGCAGGACACCTAAGGAGGCTTCCTGACCCCGGTCCCGGGATGCGTGGCGGGGCGGTGACGGCGATCGGCGGCCCCCTCCGTCCCCGGGTCCCTGTTGGGGCAAATCCCCCAGAGCCTCGCTGAGTGTGACAATCCCTCCTCTTCTCCGGAACACTCTGCTTTGTAACCACGGCGTCCCACCGCCTCCACGGACAATTAGAGGAGATGGATGGGCTTGTCACGCTCAGCGAGGATCTAACAGACCCGGCGGGATTAAGCAAACAGAACGCTGCCACGCGGGAGTTGGCGATGTCGCCCGTGAGTGCCAGCAGCTGGCCAAGCCTCGGTGGCCGGGTCGTGGCATCGGAGGGGGGGGGGGACCCTGTGTCCCGCCGAGGGCCATCGGGACATTTATAGCATCGTTCACGGCCGTAAAACATCACCCACTTACCCAGGAGCCTGCTCCACGGGGTCAGATGTTGAGTAAACTCACCCCATTGGCCCTGGCAGGGCCAGACCCACACGATCTCCTGGACCTTAAACAGCCCCTGGGCCGGACGTTCCGCACCCCAGCCGGCTGCTTCTCAGGTTTTCCGCAGGTGCCGTGTGCCGTACACACGTGCAGTTTACGTCTAAATAAATAAACACAATGGGACACGTTGACGTGATCTTTCTACGCAGGAAAGCGCCCTGATAGACAGTTTGCAAACGCCGCGCTCACCCGATCCACAGGGCATCTCAGACCGACACGCTGGAGGCCCACGCCGTGTCGTCCGCCGACCTCACCTCCGTAAACGTTAAAAAAAGATGCCTATAATTATGTCCCCTCTTATATTTAAAAGCTAGAGGTCTGGTGCACGAAATTCGTGCACGGCGGGGAGTGGGGGGCGTCCCCTCAGCCCAGCCTGCACCCTCTCCAATCTGGGACCCCTCGGGGGGATGTCCCTCCGGAATCGGGCCTACACCGGCAGTCGGACATCCCTCTCGCAATCCGGGACCGCTGGCTCCTAACCGCTCACCTGCCTGCCTGCTGATCGCCCCTAACCACTCGCCTGCCTGCCTGATGCTCCTAACTGCACCCTGCTGACCTGATCGCCCCTAACTGCTCCACTGCGACCTATCCCCTAGCCCTCTCTGCCTGCCTGACACCCCTAACCACTCTGCCTGCCTGCCTGATCACCCTAACCACTCTGCCTGCCTGCCTGATGCCCCTAACTGCTCCCCTACTGAACTGATACGCCTCCTAACTGCTCCTGCTGACCTGATCACCCTACCACTCTTCCTGCCTGCCTGATCACCCCTAACCACTCTGCCTGCCTGCCTGATCGCCCTAACTGATCTCCTGCTGGCCTGTTCGCCCCTAACTGTTCCCCTGCTGGCCGGTCGCCCCTAATCGCCTCTGCCTGCCTGCCTGATTGCCCCTAACTGTTCCCCTGCTGACCTGATCGCCCTAACTGCTCTCCTCTGCTGGCCTGATCCCCCTAACCCCTACGCCTCGGCCCGCCACTGTGGCTTTGTCCGGAGGATGTCTGGAAGATGACCAGTCTATCCGGTCTAATTAGCCTATTTAACCTTTTATTAGTATAGATATTAATCATACAAAGGGTTCCATCATTTTTGTCATCAAGGAGCAAATAGAAACAGAGGCATGGATGCAAGGAACAGGCTGATAGATCCCAGAGGGAGGGTGGTGGGGAGACGAGAGATTAACCAAAGGACATCTATGCATCTGTGCATCACCCTGGGCACAGACCACAGGGCGGGGAAGGCCTGGGAGGAGTCAGGGGCTGGGTGGAGGGGGGCAAAGGGGTATTGGGGGACATCTGTAATACTAGCCTATAGAATAAAAGCCTAATATGCTAAGCGTCCGGTCGTCTGTTCAAACAATCAAAGCGTCATATGCTCATGATATGCTAAGGCCGCTCAACCGCTCGCTATGACGTGCACTGACCACCACGGGGCAGACAGTCGACGGGTCAACCAGTCGCTATGATGCACATGACCACCAGGGGGCAGACGCTCTGACCAGTAGGTTAGCTTGCTGCTGGGTCCGGCCGATCGGGACCGAGCGAGACGGGCCGGACACGCCCTGGAGCCCTCCCGCGGTCCCTCCCCGGCTGGCCAACCTCCGCGTCCCTCCCGGCCCCGATCGTGCACCGGTGGGGTCCCTCGGCCTGGCCTGCGCCCTCTTGCAACCCGGGACCCCTCGGGGATATCAGAGAGCCGGTTTCAGCCCGATCCCGCAGGCCAGGCCGAGGGACCCCACTGGTGCACAAATTTGTGCACCGGGCCTCTAGTCAACAATAAGAATAAATATCTCTAGCCAGTTTGGCTCAGTGGATGGAGCAGCGGCCTGCACACTGATAGGTCCCCGGGTTCGATTCTGGTCAAGGGCACGTACCTCGGTTGCAGGCTCCTCCCCGGCCCGGGCCCTGGTCGGGGCGCGTGCAGGAGGCAACCCATCGATGTGTTTCTCTCACATCGATGTTTCTCTCTGTCTCTCCCTCTCTCTTCCACTCTCTCTCTAAAAATCAATGGGAAAATATCCTTGGGTGAGGATTCACAACAACAAACAAACAAAAAACAACAATAAGAATAAAATAAAAAATAAAAATATGACACATATGCTTTTATAAGCACTGAAGGGTCATGATATACACTGAGTGGCCTGATTATGATGATCTCTGAACGCATAATAACCTGGCCACTCAGTGTGTGTGTGTGTGTGTGTGTGTGTGTGTGTGTGTGTGTGTGTATGAGGCCCGGTGCATGAATTCGTGCATGGGTGGGGTCCGGCCAGCCTGGCCAGGGGGAGGGGACATGGGCGGTCGGCCGGCCTGCCTGCTGGTCGAACTCCTGGTCGAGGGGACCATTTGCATATTAGCCTTTTATTCTATAGGATAGACACGGAGTGGCCAGATTACTATGCGTTCAGAGATCATCACCATCTGGCCACTCCGTTTTACAGTTTGCAAACACGACGCTTACCCAATTTTGCAACATCCCCAGCTCCGAAGTCGTCCGTGTGTGTTTCACGTGATTTATTTCCCAAAGCGCCTTCGCATAAACACAGCACAATAGAATAATCGGCGCTGCATTTGCAACGATTTTCTCTTTATGTCTCCTTCTCAGCATGAGTCTTAATTATATTTTACCTAATTTCAGGGCGATCGACCATCTCACAGAAAATAATTTCTGCTTGAAGAACACAATTGTTTTTCTATTACCGTAGCGTTTGACGGCTCGTGGTTAGCGAGCAATAAATAAAAATTCCCTAGCCGTGCGCGCGCTCCACCTCCGTAAATCTGAAACGGTGACAGTCACCCCGCGTTGAAAATGTTAATCGATGGATTCCATCAACCAGGACGTGTTCTTATCTTTCAGCCACGATGTGGACTTTCCAATATTGCAGCCGATGTCGCTTTAAATACGTAAATCGTTCATAGTTTACCTACCTCTTGGTCCCTTTCAACAATGACTGTGTCATCCGTTGGCTAGATCCCCTCTCTCTCTTTTAAAATATATTTTTATTGATTTCAGAGAGGAAGGAAAGGCGGAGAGAGATAGAAACATCCATGATGAGAGAGAATCATGGACCGGCTGCCTCCTGCACGCCCCCCACTGGGGATCAAGCCCACAACCCGGGCAGGTGCCCTTGACCAGGAATCGAACCCGGGACCCTTTGGTCTGCAGGCCGACGCTCTATCCACTGAGCCACACCAGCTAGGGCAGGTGGAACCATTTTTATTTTTTTTCTAGAGGCCCGGTGCACGGATTCGTGCACTGGTGGGGGCGTGGCCTGTGGGGATCGGCCCGCTGTGGGAGCGTACTGACCACCAGGGGCCGGCTCCTGCATTGAGCGTCTGCCTGGTCTGCGCCTAGCCGTGTGGTCATTTGGTCGTCATTCATATGGTTATATATCGATAGAATTGTTAATTATTCAGTTTCGGGGGATATATAGACTTTTTTATATAGATAGAAGTTAAAAATATAGATTTTTTATTGATTTCAGAGAGGAAGGAGAGAGGTATATAGATTTTTTATTGATATCAGAGAGGAAGGGAGAGGGATATATCGATTTTTTTATTGATGTCAGAGAGGAAGAGGAGGGAGAGAGAAAGAAACATCCATGACGAGAGGGAATCACGGATCGGGCTGCCTCCTGCACGCCCCGACTGGGGATCGAGCCCGCAACCCGGGCATGTGCCCTTGACCGGGAATCGAACCCTGACCTCCTGGTTCCTAGGTCAACGCTCAACCACTGAGTCTTGCCGGCCGGGCGGAACCATTATTTGAAGGCGGGAGGAGCGATGACTGTGGGGTGATGCTCAGACGCGGTGGCCAAGGCCCTCCCGTGTCCCTAGACCAGTGGACGGCAAACGCGGCTCGGAGCCACGTGCGGCTCTCTGGCCCCTGGAGTGTGGCTCTTGCACAAAACGCCACGGCCTGGGCGAGTCTGTGTTGAAGACGTGGCGTTCGAAGAAGTTTACGTTTAAAAAAATTGGCTCTCCAAAGAAATTTCCATCGTGTCCTGTGGATATTTGGCTCCTGTGGACTGATGAGTTTGCCGACCACTGGTCTAGCGCAATATTCTCGTTATGTTTGTTACGAAACTCAATCTTTAACCCTTTGCACTCGCTTGCTTTTTTCTCGATTCCTTTATTCTACTCGGGATTTCATTTTTTAAACACCCCAGATTTTACAAAGCGCGGCCGTGGAATAAAAAACTGGGGTTTCTTTTCATACAAACTTATTTATTTGGATGTTTTTATAGTTCAAGTTATTGATACATTCAAAGAGTAATTTTAATCTCAACATCCGAGTGCAAAAGGTTAAACCTTGTGTGTGACATCAAGCACCCCCAGCATTCGGGGCCTGCCTAACTGGTCCCCCTTTTTTTTTTTTTTTGCATCCGAAGCATCTCAGCACAGACCCTGGCATATACTAAATTCTCAGTAAACGATGATGGGAGGGCACGGCCGGCGTGGCTCAGTGGTTAGCGCCCACCCAGGAACCAGGAGGTCAGGGTTCGATTCCCGGCCAAGGGCCCATGCCCGGGGTGCAGGCTCCATCCCCAGTGCGGGGGGCGTGCGGGAGGCAGGCGATCCGTGATTCTCTCCCATCATGGATGTTTCTATGTCTCTCTCTCCCTCTCCCTTCCTTGTCTACTGAGCCACGCCAGAGGAGGAGGAGGAGGAGGGAGAGGAGGAGGGGGGTCCATCTGGCTGTACCGTCCGGGGACCACCAGGCACACCTGGAGGCAGCCGCACCAGGGACCTCATTAGCCATCACCTGTCTGCCCGGCGGCCTCCATCCAGATGGCCCGGCAGGTGGGCCGCCCGGGGAAGGCGCATATTTTACCCCGTCGTTGGCCGCGGGGCCCGGGCAGGAAGGAGAAGGTCCGCAGAAAAGTGTGGGAGACAAGTCCTGTGCTGTTTGTGACCTGCTGTGGGCTGGGGGCTGGACCGGAAGGTATTGTTTTCCAGTGGATTTTATTGTAGAGAGAAGTGGAGGAGAGGGAGGAAGGGGTCGGAGGGTCTAGGGGGGAGAGGGAGAGAGAGAGAGAGAGAGAGAGAGAGAGAGAGAGAGAGAGGTTGGTTGCCTCCCACATGAACCCCAACCAGCACTTGGGTTGGGCCTGCAACCCAGGTAAATGCCTTAACCAGAATCGAACCTGGGACCCTTCAGTCCCTGGGCCAGTGCTCTATCCACTGAGCCAAACAGGCTAGAGCAACATTATTATTATTTTTAAATATGTATATTTTATTGATTTTTTACAGAGAGGAAGGGAGAGGGATAGAGAGCTAGAAACATCGATGAGAGAGAAACATCGATCAGCTGCCTCCTGAACACCCCCCACTGGGGATGTGCCCGCAACCAAGGTCATGCCTTGACCGGAATCGAACCCGGGACCCTCAGTCCGCAGGCCGATGCTCTATCCACTGAGCCACACCGGTTAGGGATTATTATTATTGTTTTTTAAGAATAAGAAAAGCAAATTAACTTAGGGATGAGTCTTGATAATGACGTTTTTTTCTTTCAGTGCTTTTATTGATTTAAGAGAGGAAAGGGAGAGGGAGAAAGAGAGAAACATCCATGAGGAGAGAGAATCATGGATCAGCTGCCTCCTGCACGCCCCCTACTGGGGATCGAGCCTGCAACCCGGGCATGATGCCCTTTACCGGGAATCGAACCCAGGACCCTTCAGTCCGCAGGCCGACGCTCTATCCACTGAGCCACACCAGCTAGGACCCTGCTGACTTTTAAATCAAACATATTTTTATTGATGTCAGAGAGAAAGGGAGAGGGAGAGAGAGAGAGACAGAAACATCCATGAGGAGAGAGAATCATGGACCGGCTGCCTCCTGCACGGCCCCCTACTGGGACCGAGCCCAACCCGGGCCTGTGTCCTGGACCGGGAATCGAACCCGGGACCTCCTGGTTCCTAGGTCGACGCTCAACCACTGAGCCTCACTGGCCTAGCTCTAATGTCCTTCTTCTTTCTATACGACCTTGCACGCCATGGTTATTCATTAAGTTTTTTGACCCAAGAAGCGAGGCAACAACGGAAAGATTTTATGCGTGAAATTCGCCATCCCAAGGTCAATGAAATTCCTTCGGAGCGGGCCTAAGAGGAGCCCACATAGATTTAAATACATTAGCACTGAAATCGCACCGGTCTGTTATCCACTGGAGGCGCGGGCCGATTTATTTTCGTTCCATCTCTATTCATTTATTCCAGACGCGTGTATTAACACCGCCGGGCCGTGGGCACGCTCGCCAAGACGGGCAGGATCCTCCGTGCTGCACCACCCCCAGCCCCCCCCCCCGGGGCTCACACTCTCTGGGTGGGAGCGTAAGAAGCTCTCAGATGATTTGAGAGAGAGAGAGAGAGAGAGAGAGAGAGAGAGAGAGGAGGGAGGAACAAATCTCCCTGACAGCAGGTTTGAAGGAACCATCGCATCTCGCTCAGGACAATCCATGGCACGGGGACACCGTTGGCCAGTGGGGGGCATTGCCCCGTCTGCAATTGTAGGTGCCGTACCGGTCGGGGAGCTACTGCTGAAATCTAGTGGGCGGTTGGTATGTGTGCGTCTGATGTCTCTCTCTCTCTCCCCCTCTCCCTTCCTCTCTGAGCCCAATAAAAATACACATGGAGTGGCCAGATGACGATGATCTCTGAACGCATAATAATCTGGCCGCTCCGTGTCTGTCCTATAGAATAAAAGGCTAATATGCAAATGGTCCCCTCGACCAGGAGTTCGACCAGCAGGCAGGCCGGCCAGCCGCCCATGTCCCCTCCCCCTGGCCAGGTGGCCGGACCCCACCCATGCACGGATTCATGCACCGGGCCTCTAATATATATATATACACACACTGAGTGGCCAGATGATGATGATCTCTGAACGCATAATCATCTGGCCACTCCGTGTCTATCCTATAGAATAAAAGGCTAATATGCAAATTGTCCCCTCGACCGGGAGTTCGACCAGCAGGCAGGCTGGCCAACCGTCCATGTCCCCGCCCCCTGGCCAGGCTGGCCGGACCCCACCCATGCACGGATTCATGCACCGGGCCTCTAATATATATATAACACACACACACACACACACACACACACACACACACTGAGTGGCCAGATTATGATGATCTCTGAACGTATAATCACCTGGCCACTCAGTGTCTGTCCTATAGAATAAAAGGCTAATATGCAAATGGTCCCCTTGACCAGGAGTTCGACCAGCAGGCAGGCCGGCCAACCGCCCATGTCCCCTCCCCCTGGCCAGGCTGGCCGGACCCCACCCATGCATGAATTCATGCACCGGGCCTCTAATATATATATATATTCACACACACACTGAGTGGCCAGATGATGATGATCTCTGAACGCATAATCATCTGGCCACTCCGTGT
>JAULJE010000001.1:133712998-133950498 GCA_030846915.1 Cnephaeus nilssonii
GGTTTTAAGGGGGGGGCTGTTAGAGAATGAATTATTCACATTGAATTTTTTTGCATTTCTCACGGTTCTAGAGGCCTCCTATCGACACGCATAAAAGAGCAAGATGCAAATGGACCGTACCTGCGCAACACCCGCCAGCCAATCAGGAGTGAGTATGCAAATCAACCCAACCAAGATGGCGGGTTAATTTGCATACACAGGCACAGAGATACAGGAGAGCCACCTTTAAATATATTTTATTGATTTTTTTTTTTACAGAGAGGAAGGGAGAGGGATAGAGAGCTAGAAACATCGATGAGAGAGAAACATCGATCAGCTGCCTCCTGCACAACCCCCACTGGGGATGTGCCCGCAACCAGGGTACATGCCCTTGACCGGGAATCGAACCTGGGACCCTTGAGTCTGCAGGCCGATGCTCTATCCACTGAGCCACACCGGTTAGGGCAGGAGGGCCCATTCTTGCACGAATCTTCGTGCATCGGGCCTCTAGTTCAGTAGATAAATTATCTTGTGGCATAATTATGCATTTCAGGTCTCTTCTATGTTTTGAAACTTTATTGGCTATTTTTTCCTATCACTGCATATTATATTATTATTATTATTATTATTATTATTATTTATTTTTTAATAATTTCTTAGTGATTTCTTCCTCGGCACTTTCACGTTCCTTACGTTCTTTTATTTTTCTCCTTCGTGGATGCCGTGTGCTTTGGAAACGTGTGTAGACCAAGTACATGGCCTTTTAGGCTTCCTCCACGTGAATAGGAGGACTAAGAATTTTTGGACAATAAGAATTCTATGTCACGGGCGGGGGAGGGCAAAAGGATTTTTGAGACGCTTCGGGGGGGGAGGGCGTGGCCAAGAAAATGTTGGGGATCCCTGGGTGAGAGGATTCATTTCCCAGACAGTCCTCGTGGGTTTCAGGTCCTCAGACCTGCAGAGAGTCCTTGTTCGGTTAAAGAAGATGAACCCGCTATCACAGTGTCACGCACCGAGAAACAGTGAGATGCCCTGGCCGGTGTGGCTCAGTGGATAGAGCATCGGCTTGCAGACTGAAGGGTCCCAGGTCAATTCCCGGTCAGGGCACAGCCCGGGTTGCGGGCTCGATCCCCAGTAGGGGGGCGTGCAAGAGGCAGCCCATCCATGATTCTCTCTCCTCACGGATGTTTCTCTCCCTCCCTCCCTCTCCCTTCGTCTCTGAAATCAATCTACACTAATAAAAGAGAAATACGCAAATTGACCGTACTTCCACGACACGCACCCGCCAGTCAGGAGTGAGTATGCAAATGAACCCAACAAAGATGGTGGATTGATTTGCATATGCAGGCACGGAGCGGCCGAGCAGGGCAGTACGCCTGCTATGAGGGGGATGGTGTGGAGGGGGGCAGAGTGAGCTACAGGCGTGGTGCTCTGGCTGGAGCGAAGGCCTGGGTCCTGGGTCCCGGACAAAAACCGGTGCCGGCAGCCAGGGGAAGGAAGGCCTATTCTTGCACGAACCTTCGTGCAGCAGGCGTCTGGCAGAAATATATTGAAACAAACGAAAACGCGACGATAGGATATCATCTTCGTGAGCCGTTACCTTGAAACCTTGCGGATGGCACGGCGCATGCTGGCATCCAACAGCACTGGCGCGGCCTGGGATGAGTTAAGAGTTGAAGTGCAGGCTCGCTTTTATTTTACCACCACCGCCTGCTGACTCTCAGCCTTCCATGAACACCAAAGCCGTGTGTTAGCACGAGCTGCGGACGCCGCGCGCTTGATTCATGCCTCACACATCTAACCCCGCACGCTGGGACTCCGAACTGGCGTGATCCGGGGCCGTGGAAATAATGAGGTCTCCCCAGCAGCGACACAGGCCACGACTCTAGACAGCGGAGCCACCGGCCGTCGCTGTCTCACTCTTAGGCGGGTACGTTTCTTCCTCATCAGAGTCACCCTGGGTGCTAACAGGAACACGGCGTTTCCTGGGATTATTTTCTGGAGCAGTGATTTTTCAACACAGCTAATTTGAGAGCCACTTGACTACATCGGAAGAATAGTGTGAGCTGGCCAGGATGGCTCAGTGGTTCAGCGTTGACGACCTTTGAACCAGGGGGGTCCGGTTTGATTCTCGGCCAAGGGCACATGCCCGGGTTGCGGGCACATCCCCAGTAGGGGGCGTGCAGGAGGCAGCGCCCATGATTCTCTCTCATCATAGATGTTTCTCTCTCTCTCTCTCTCCCTTCCTCTCTGAAATCACTAAAAATATATTAAAAAAACACACTTATTTTTTAAAAATAGGTTTAAAAACATAAACCCAGCCCTAGCTGGTTTGGCTCAGTGGATAGAGCGTCGGCCTTCGGACAGAAGGGTCCCGGGTTCGATTCCGGATCAGGGCACAGGCCCGGGTTGTGGGCTCCATCCCCAGTAGGGGGCGTGCAGGAGGCAGCTGATCCATCATTCTCTCTCCTTATTGATGTTTCTGTCTCTCTCTGTCTCTCTCTCTTCCCCTTCCTCTCTGAAATAAATTTAAAAAATATTTTTTAAAAGAAGGATATGAAATAGCCTTGGCCGGCGTGGCTCAGTGGTTGAGCGTCTACCTATGAACCAGGAGGTCACGGTTCGATTCCCGGTCAAGGGCACATGCCCGGATTGTGGACTCCATCCCCAGTGGGGGGCGTGCAGGAGGCAGCCGATCCATGATTCTCTCTCATCACGGATGTTTCTCTCTCTCTCTCTCGATCTCCTTCCTCTCTGAAATCAATAAAAAAATTAAAAATAAATCTACCCCCCATATTGCTTTCTTCTCGGGCAATAATGTTCTTGCCCCGGAGGCCGACATTTCCATGAAAACCCGGTGGATGGGTGTGTGGGTACCACATGGCCCTCTGGCTGCCACGCTTGGGCGAACCATCAGCAAACGTTAAGCTGCGCAGTGCCCTGCCTCCCCGACGGAGCGTTTGAAAAACGCTGGCGTGTGGTTCCGTGCATTTGAGCCTCCGGAGCAGCTGTCGGGTTGGAGAGCTTCCATCGCGGCCGCGATCATCGCCCACTAATTGCACATCAAATATTTACCGCGCGCGCGTTCAAGGCATGGCACCTTCTCCACGAGAGAAAAGTGGGACCCGCTTGGCAAACGCTGCCCAGACATTCGGGTCCGAGCCCCACGGATTAACAGTTTTGTTAAAATGTTTTTATTGATTTTTTACAGAGAGGAAGGGAGAGGGATAGAGAGTTAGAAACATCGATGAGAGAGAAACATCGATCAGCTGCCTCCTGCACGCCCCCCCACTGGGGATGTGCCCGCAACCAAGGTACATGCCCTTGACTGGACTCGAACCCGGGACCCCTCAGTCCGCAGGCCGACATTCTACCCACTGAGCCACACCAGTTAGGGCAGATTAACAGTTTTTAGATGGAAAAATCCCCCCACGCCCCCATCATGCCTTTTAAATAGACACGCTGCCTTTCGTCAAGTGCTTTTCTGCATTACAGCGTTCTCCAATGAAAAGGGGAAAAAAAAAAAGCCGCACTATTGATTTTCAAATAAATTATATCTGTTGTGTTGCCCTGCGTTTAACACAGTATTTTCTCCCTAATTCCTCTTCTCAGATTGTAAATGTTTGCAATGGGTGGACGTTTATTTTATTTTGTTTGTTTGGTCTTATTTACTGACTACTGGCCCGGTGCACGAAATTCGTGCACAGGGAAGGGGGGTGCCGTGTCCCTCAGCCCGGCCTGCACCCTTTCCCATCGGGCCTAAAGCGGCAGTCGGACATCCCACTCGCAATCCGGGACTGCTGGCTCCTAACCGCTCACCTGCCTGCCTGCCTGATCGCCCCTAACCACTCTGCCTGCCGGACTGCTCACCCCAACTGCCCCCTCTCGCCAGCCTGATCATCCCAACTTCCCCCATGCTGGCCTTCTCACCCCAAACTGCCCCCCTGCCAGCCTGCTTGCTCCCAACTCCCGCCCCCCCTTGC
Organism: Cnephaeus nilssonii; assembly: GCA_030846915.1. Classification (NCBI taxonomy): domain Eukaryota; kingdom Metazoa; phylum Chordata; class Mammalia; order Chiroptera; family Vespertilionidae; genus Cnephaeus; species Cnephaeus nilssonii. Next base: position 133,716,961 of record JAULJE010000001.1, read on the forward strand.
TGGCTTGATCGCCCCAACTGCCCCTGCCTGCAGGCCTGATCACCCCAAACTGCAGAAGGCTGGGGTTGCCCTGGCGATGGAGGAAGCCAAGCTTCCCGCCCACCCTGGCCTGCCCTGGCCTCCACTCCAGGCTACAAAGTTTCAATTGTTGAAGGTCAATAAATCCCAGATACCAGGGCCTTTGGTTGGGTCACCAGGGGCGTGGCCGGCCTGCAAACCACCACAGGCCCCTCGCCCAGGCCGCCCCACACCCTAAGGGAACCCCCACCCTGATCCGGGACACCCTTCAGGGCAAACCAGCTGGCCCCCACCCCTGTATCAGGCCTCTATCCTATCTAATAAAAGAATACTATGCAGATTGATCATCACTGCAACACACAAGATGGCCGCCCCCATGTGGTCAAAGATCCTGCCCCCATGTGGACACAAGATGGCCACCACAAGATGGCCAGCAGGAGAGGGCAGTTGGGAGGGACCAGTTCTGCAGGGGAGGGCAGTTGGGGGCGACCAGGCCAGCAGGGGAGGGCAGTTAGGGGTGATCAGGCCTGCAGGGGAGGGCAGTTGGGCGGGACCAGGCCTGCAGGGGAGGGCAGTTAGGGGCAATCAGGCTGGCAGGGGAGCAGTTAGCATCAATCACTAGCTGCAGGATTTTTAGGGGGTGACAGGCCTCGGAGTGAGAGAACTGGATGGGGCACTCAGGAAGGCAGGCAGTTTTGTGCGGTGGGGACAGCAGTCTGGATTGTGTAAGCGGATCCTGGTGGGATCGGGCCTAAACGGGCAGTCGGACATTCCTCGAGGGGTCCCAGATTGGAGAGGGTGCAGGCTGGGTTGAGGGACACCCCCCCTCCTATGCACGAATTTCGTGCACCGGGCCTCTAGTCTTATATATATAAAAGCCCACTATGCAAAGTGTTCCCTCAGGAGTTCAATCGCTCGCTATGCTGCGTACGACCACCAGGGGGCAGCACGGAGCAAAGGAAGGCCCCCACCGGCAGCCGCCGAGTCATCCCGCTTTTATCTAACTCAGGGGGGGGCACCGCCTGTCTTCGTGGGCCTCTATGTTTATTCACACACCCCCCCCGCCCCCCGCGGAACCCACGCGAACCCCCTCCCACTGCAATCACGTCACGTTCTCCCTGGAGTCAGCGTTTCTTTTGTCGCCGACCTGGACTGTTATACCCGCTCCACTGGACTTTCCAATGGCCGTCACGGACGCTTAATTATCCGCGGAGTCTCGCCTTTGTCGCGTACAATTTTAATCTCCCTCCATCTGCATCTATTTTTTCCTGCGTTCTGGGAAGGCGTCCCATGTTCCCAGATGCCAGAAACACAGGTGGCTTTTCGTTATTTCCCACGTCTGGTCCAATCGTTAGTCATTTCAAGGCACGTTGAAATTGGGTCGTTGGGTTTGGGGGTTCTGGTTTTGCTGTTGTTTCTCTCTCCTTTATTTTTAAAAAATATTTTTATTGGTTTCAGAGAGGAAGGGAGAGGGAGAGGGAGAGAGAGAGAGAGAAACACATCAGGGATGAGGAAGAATTATCGATCGGCTGCCTCCTGCACGCCCCCTATTGGGGATTGAGCCCAAAACCTGGAAATGTGTCCCCGACCAGAATCGAAGCCGGGACCCTTCAGTCCACAGGCCGACGCTCTATCCACTGAGCCACACCGGCCGGGGCGGGACTGGTCCCCTTGCACGGCCTGGTCCCCTCGCTGCTGGTCGGACGGTCGGAGGGAACTCACGGTTAGTTACCCATCGCCTCGCAAATGCTCCTCTTTGCAAAGCGAGCTGTCCCTCACGCACGGCGCAGGACTCTTAAACCTGGAACCACGTGGGCCCCTCGGAACCGAAATATGATTTCGAGGCGTCTTCCCACCACACGTGAAGCGGTGAGGCGGGTGGCATGTCTGTGTGGGCGTTCCAGGCCCACAGGCCGACGTCTGCAAGGTAGCACCCGCAATGTGTCCGTGGCGTCTCCTGCACCCCGACGCCCGTCACGAAGGGCCGTTGGGACCTGTGGTGGCAACTGGTGAGAATGTTGGGACACCTCTTCCTAACGGTTGAGGTGTTTTTGTTTTTTCTCCCTTAAACAGAACCACTCTGCCCTGGCCGGTGTGGCTCAGTGGATAGAGCGTTGGCCTGCGGACTGAAGGGTCCCGGGTTCGATTCCCGGTCAAGGGCACATGCCCGGGTTGTGGGCTCATCCCCAGTAGGGGGGCGTGCAGGAGGCAGCCGATCCATGATTCTCTCTCCTTATGGATGTTTCTATCTCTCTCTCCCTCTCCCTTCCTCTCTGAAATCAATAAAGAAATATATATATATATATATATATATATATAAAAATAAATGAAATGGAACCGCTCTGATGTTAAGGGGCTCGTCGGTATCCGGTATAACATCAGAACCGTTGCCTGCGCTGTTTGTTGCTATGGCTACACGCTCATGAGGTCTGTCGATCTGACAGAATCCTGGAGACCGCAGAGCAAGATCACGGCAGAGATATGGGCGAAATTTTAACCTTTTGCACTCGGATGTCGAGTGTGACTTGACCGGTTAGATCTGGTAGCAGGAATTGAGAAAAAGATCAGCAGAGTAGCATAAATTTAAGCAGCGTGGGGAACCAAGGAAAATAACGTACAGGGGAGATTGTAAAAGCAAAGGACAGTCTAGGAGGCAAAATGTCTCACCCTGTTGTGTGATATGTGTTCTACTTTTATTATTAAACTAGAGGCCTGGTGCATGAATTCGTGCACGGTTGGGGTGGGTTGTCTCTCAGCCCAGCCTGCACCCTCTCCAATCCGGGACCCCTCAGGGGATGTCCGACTGCCGGTTTAGGCCGATCCCTGCGGGAACAGGCATAAACCAGCAGTCGGACATCCCTCTCACAATCCGGGACCGCTGGCTCCTAACTGCTCACCTGCATCCCTGCCTGATTGCCCCTAACCACTCTGCCTGCCAGCCTGATTGCCCCTAACTGCTCTCCTGTCTGCTGGCCTGATTGCCCCTAACTGCTCCCCCCGGCCAGCCTGATCGCCCCTAAGCTGACTGTTGCCTCCTGTCCAGCCTGATTGCCTTAACTGCCTCGCTGCCATCCCCCAACTGTGCCTGATCGCCCTAAGCCTGCACCTATCCCCGTAGCTGGCGCCTGATCACCCCTAAATTGCTCCCCTGTCAGCCTGATTGCCCTTAACTGCCCTCCCCACTGGCCTGATGCCCTTAACTGCCCTCCCCGCCAGCCTGATGCTCTGATGCAGCCTGATGCCCTAACTGCCTCTGCCTTGGCCCCCGCCACCGTGGCTTTGTCCGGAAGGACGTCCCGTTTAATTAGCATATTACCCTTTTATTAGTATAGACTAGAGGCCTGGTGCACGAATTCGTGCACAGGTGGGGTCCCTGGCCTGGCCCGCATCAAGGCCTATTGGGGGCTGTCCAGGTAGCCAGGGGGAGGGACCCGGGAGGTTAGCAGGATGGCCCCCCGATTGGGGCCTATGTGGAGGGGTGGTGGCAGGCAGGGGGGAGGGGCTGCAGGCAGTTGGGCAGCTGGCCCCGCCCCCTATTGGGGTGGGGGGCACAATCGGGGGCGGGGCCAGCTTGGGGGGAGGGGCTGCGGAGGTTTTGGATGGGGCTGCACTTGATTCAGGTGGTCTAGCGTGGATCTGGATGGCCCCTGAGTATTGCAGGGTTGATTGCCGATTATTAGGCGTGTACTGGTTCATTTAGGCCAGGTCGGCTTCCGCCATTCCGGTTTGCTGGGCTTTTATATATATAGATGTCCACACACGTTTTCATACGTGTGCTTTCTCTCCTAGGGATCTGGTTCTTCCATTGAACACGTCCGGTATGCACGCTAACCGGCAGGAGAAAGCTGAACAGTTCTCAGCTGTGGGTGTTGGGTTCCGATAAGGTGCGTGTTGGTAGACCAGAAGTTCTCAACCTGTGGGTCGCGACCCCTTTCACAGGGGTTGCCTAAGGCCATCGGAAAACACAGATATTCCCATGGCGATTCATTAACAGCAGCAACATGACAGTTAATGAGGTAGCAACGAAAATAACGTTATGGCTGGGGGTCACCCCACCAGGGGAACCGTATTAAAGGGTCGCGGCGTTAGGGAGGTCGAGAACCACTGTTGTTGACCCTTGTAACCCGTTAGACGCTGCATCTCGGGGAAAGATTTCCTTCGGCGTAAAGGGAGGGCCCACAAAGTGAAATGAAATTCCCTACCTGCCATGCCCCCCAAGAAGGAGAATTTTCCGGAACATTCCGTGCCGGACCAACGATCATTTTGCGAAATGTATCCACAGAGCCCCTGACGCTGACCCTTCTCGCCTCCCGGGGCAGTCACATTAGCATCTTCCTTCAGGTCCGCGGGGAAAGCTGGGGTCCCTCGCACCCCACCCCCCCAACAGATGGAATTAAAACACCGAGCCCGCGTTGGCTTCCCGGCGCGGTTCGCACGTAAGCGGGCGCAGCTGGAGGCTCCCTCCTCACCGCCGAAGCCATGGGTGTCCGTGGAAGAGATAAGCTCTCTCGTTCCCTCCTCATCTCGGATGTGCGTTCTAACAAAACGGGAAGCGCAGGTGCGATGGAGTTCGCCTGATAAGGGCGTCCAGAACGCACGGAGATAAGGAGAGGGAGCGCGCCGATCCCCACACGAAATGGGACGCTCGGCCAGGGCTCCTCGGCCCGGGATTAATCAGATGTTTATCGGCTGCCAATAACCAAGTGAGAAAAAAAATAGTCACGCTCGCTCCTCCCTCCCCACGTCAGGGATTTGTTGCCACACATCACACCTATGTTATTGCATGCAGCCCAGCCGGCGTGGCTCAGTGGTTGAGCCTCAACCTAGGAACCAGGAGGTCACGGTTCGATTCCCGGTCAAGGGCACATGCCCGGGTTGTGGGCTGGATCCCCAGTGGGGGGCGTGCAGGAGGCAGCTGATCCATGATTCTCTCTCCTCATGGATGTTTCTCTCTCTCTCTCCCCCTCCCTTTCTCTCTGAAATCAATCCTATAAAATAAAAGCCTAATTATGCTAAGTGTCTGGTCGACCACTTGGCCATTCAACCAATCAAAGTGCAATATGCTAATGATATGCTAAGGCCACTCAACTGCTCACTATGACGTGCACGGACCACCAGGGGGCACATAGTCAACTGGTTGACAGTCGCTATGACGTGCACTGACCACCAGGGGGCAGACGCTCCGACCGGTAGGTTAGCTTGCTGCTGGGGTCCGGCCGATCGGGACTGAGGGAGACGGGCCGGACACGCCCTGGAGCCCTCCCGCGGTCCCTCCCCGGCTGGCCAACCTCCCGCGTCCCTCCCCGGCCCCGATCGTGCACCAGTGGGGTCCCTCAGCCTGGCCTGCACACTCTCACAATCCGGGACCCCTCGGGGGATGTCGCAGAGCCGGTTTCAGCCCGATCCCACAGGACCGGGCCGAGGGACCCCACTGGTGCACGAATTCGTGCACCGGGCCTCTCGTCCTATATAATAACCGAATATGTAAATTGACTGAAGAGTGGGACGACCAGTCGCTGTGATGCGCACTGACCACCAGGGGGCAGACGCTCAATGCAGGAGCTGCTCCCAGCCCACAGGCCCCAGGCCGGCCAAGACAGATGCCAGCGGGGCCCCCCATCACCCCATCGGTCGCCCCACAGATCAAGATGGCGGCGCCCAGTCCCCTCAGCCACCCAGCCAACCAGGGCCTGGGTTGCAGGCTCGATCCCCAGTAGGGGGCGTGCAGGAGGCAGCCGGTCCATGATTCTCTCTCATCATTGGTGTTTCTCTCTCTCTCCCTCTCCCTCTCTCTCTGAAATCAATTAAAATATACACGGAGCGGCCAGATGATGAACGCGATCATCATCTGGCCGCTCCGTGTCTCTCCTATAGAATAAAAGGCTCATATGCAAATGGTCCCCTCGACCGGGAGTTCGACCAGCAGGCAGGCCGGCCAACCGCCCATGTCCCCTCCCCCTGGTCAGGCTGGCCGGACCCCACCCATGCACGGATTCATGCACTGGGCCTCTATATATATATATATTTATAATATATTATAATACACACACACACATGAGTTGCCAGGTTATTATGATCTCTGAATGCATCATCATCTGGCCACTCAGTGTATATAAAAAGCCAGTGTCCGTGACGACCGTGATGACCAAATGACGGTCACCATTGAGGGCGGGTGGGCGGGGCTGCGAGCACGGTGGGGCCGCAGGCTACCGCATGCGATTTCGTGCGCTGGGTTTTTAGTACCATGGCAAAACTGGGTCGAGGAGCTTGCTCAGCACTTTTCTTCCAGCGAGCTCCCGATAAACGGAGGGCGTCTTTTCCACGTGAATTATTTACGTGCGGGCGGACAGGAGAAATATTTGTCTCCGCAGGGCCAGGCCGGAACGTCTAGCCGACAGTGGTGAATCGATACGTGTTCGTTACGCAGATGAATGAGGCTTGTGTGCGGTCGGTAAGCATTAGCCGTGCGTGTCACAGGCAATTATTTGCAAAGGAGACGGCAGCCTCTCCATCAGGCCTTGAGTGGCAACGCCACGCCTTCGCCTTCACGGCAATCACCGCCTTCACGTATGATGAGAAGGGCGGACACGCGGTTGGGTTTAGTCATTAGGAAATCTATGGTGACATTGTTTATAAAAATTGATTTCAGAGAGGAAGGCAGAGGGAGAGATAGACACATCCATGATGTTTCTAACACTCTATCCCTCCCCCTTCCTCTCTGTTAAAATCAATTAAAAATATCTACACTAGCCGAAACCGGTTTGGCTCAGTGGATAGAGCGTCGGCCTGCGGACTGAAGGGTCCCGGGTTCAATTCCCGGTCAAGGGCATGGACCTTGGTTGCAGGCACATCCCCAGTAGGGGGCGTGCAGGAGGCAGCTGATGGATGTTTCTCTCTCATCGATGTTTCTAACTCTCTATCCCTCTCTCTTCCTCTCTGTAAAAAATCAATAAAATATATTTTAAAAATATATATATATTTGCTCATTACATTGAACTTTAAAAAAAATATATCTACACGAATAAAAGAGAAAGATGCAAATTGACCGTACTTTCATGATGCCCACCATCCAATCAGGAGTGAGTATGCAAATTAACCCAACAAAGATGGTGGGTTAATTTGCATACACTGGCGCCCAGTGGTTGTATGCACGTGTGGGTACATACCAAAGGCCCGTGCAACAATGGGTATAACACCCCTCGGCAGTAAAATAAAATATTTTTATCGATGTCTCAGAGGAAGAGAGAGGGAGAGAGAGAGATAGAAACATCCATGATGAGAGAGAATCATGGATCGGCTGCCTCCTGCACGCCCCCTTCTGGGGATGGAGCCCACAACCAGGGCATGTGCCCTTGACTGGGAATCGAACCCTGACCTCCTGGTTCCTAGGTCAATGCTCAACCCCTGAGCCACGCCTGATGGCCTGCTTTTGCATTTTTACATCAACGGGGAAAATAACGAAAAGGAGAATGATCTACCATGGCCTGTGAAAATCGTATAAAAGTCGGATTTCAGGGTCGATGGAGACATCCCTGCCCGTTCCTTTAAGCCTGGCCTGGGGCTCATGTCCCTCCGACATCGGCCGAGAGGAGGGGCGGTGGCCCCCAAACTCAAACACACCCCCCTCTCGGCGTTCACAGGGAACCGGCGGGTGCCTGGTCCAAAGCGCGGGATGCTCCCAGGTCAGACGAAGTTTCAACAACTGTCGAGGGCCCTAGCCGGGGTGGCTCAGTGGATAGAGCGTCGGCCTGCGGACTGGAGGGTCCCGGGTTCGATTCCGGCCAAGGGCATGGACCTTGGTTGTGGGCACATCCCCAGTAGGGGGCGTGCAGGAGGCAGCTGATGGATGTTTCTCTCTCATCGATGTTTCTAACTCTCTATCCCTCTCCCTTCCTCTCTGTAAAAAAAATCAATAAAATATATTTATAAAAAATAAAAAATAAAAGCTGTCGAGGGACCTGGTGTTCCTCCTTAAATAGTGGAAGATGCTCAGAAGACAGGACTGGGGTCGGGGAGAGCTCAGGCCACCGGCACCCACTGAGACGGCAAACGCCGCGGAGGTACGAGGAGGGAGGACGGCACGCACATGTGAGACAGGGAAACGGAGTCACGGCATCGCCTGATACACACAGACCGGGGCCCGCGCCCTGCCCGAGGGGGGGGCGGGCAGAAGGGAGGAGAGGGAAGCTGCTCTTTTTGTCTCTCTCTGTCTCTGTCTCTCTGTCTCTGTCCATCTGTCTCTCTCTGTCCCTCTCTGTCTCTCTGTCTCTGTCTCTGTCCATCTGTCTCTCTGTCTCTCTTTCTCTCTATTTCTCTCTGTGTATCTCTGTGTATCTCTCTGTCTCTGTCTCTCTGACTCTATGTCTATCTCTCTGTGTCTCTGTCTCTGTCTCTCTGTCTCTTGCTGTCTCTCTTTGTGTATCTCTTCTATCTCTCTGTATATATCTATCTCTCTCTGTCTCTCTCTGTATCTGTCTCTGTCCATCTGTTTCTCTCTGTCTCTCTCTGTCTCTCTGTCTCTCTATTTCTCTGTCTCTGTATATCTCTCTCTCTGTCTATCTCTCTGTCTCTGTCTCTCTCTGACTCTATGTCAATCTCTCTGTGTCTCTGTCTCTCTGTCTCTTGCTGTCTCTATCTCTTTGTATATCTCTTCTATCTCTCTGTATATATCTCTCTCTGTGTCTCTCTCTGTATCTCTGTCTCTGTCCATCTGTCTCTCTCTGTCTCTCTCTGTCTCTGTCTCTCTCTGACTCTCTATTTCTCTGTCTCTGTATCTCTCTGTCTCTCTGTCTCTCTTTCTCTCTATTTCTCTGTGTCTCTCTGTCTATCTCTCTGTCTCTCTCTGACTCTATGTCTATCTCTCTGTGTCTCTGTCTCTCTGTCTCTTGCTGTCTCTATCTCTTTGTATATCTCTTCTATCTCTCTGTATATATATCTCTCTCTGTTTCTCTCTGTATCTCTGTCTCTGTCCATCTGTCTCTCTCTGTCTCTCTCTGTCTCTGTCTCTCTCTGACTCTCTATTTCTCTGTCTCTGTATCTCTCTGTCTCTCTGTCTATCCCTCTGTCTCTCTCTCTGTCTCTCTCTGTCTCTCTCTGTCTCTCTGTCTGTCTGTCTCTCTCTCTCGCTCTCAGATCTGACAGCAACCTCTCCGGGGGTGTCTGCCACCCTCGTGACTGACCTGTGGGGTCAGAGGGAGCCCCGTGCCCCCCCCCCCCTGAGCCCGATGACCGCCGTGAGGTCCCCCTCGGGCAGCTGTACGTGACACAGAGCCCGAAGCTTAGGGTCCCAGCGAGGACGGGGCGGTGCCCGGTGAGGAAACTCCCACTTCCTCCCGTTTAGAGCTCTTAGGACAGGAACCTAAGGTGTGTCCTCCTTTTCTCTTTAAAAAAAAAAAATATATATATATATATATATATATATATATATATATATATATATATTTTTTTTTTTTTTCTCATTGATTTCAGAGAGAAAGAGAGAGAGAGAGAAACATCCATGATGAGAGAGAATCATGGACCGGCTGCCTCCCGCACGCCCCCTACTGGGGATCGAGCCCACAACCCCGGGCCTGTGCCCTTGGCCGGGAATCGAACCCTGACCTCCTGGTTCGCTGAGCCACGCCGGCCGGGCTGACTTGGTTATATGTGAATTTCACAAAAGACGGAGGTAGTGAAATACCCAGTTAGTCTGTTGTGTGGGTGGGTGGGCACCCCAATGAGAGACACGCTGACCATCCAATGAGAGAGGACCACAGCCGTGTTGGCCGGAAACCTCTCTGGAGATCTGATTCTCACCCTGAAGAGATACTGGATGCAAACTGGAACGAAAACATATTTTATTTTATTTGTTTATTTTAAATATATTTGATTGATTTTTTACAGGGAGGAAGGGAGAGGGAGAGAGAGTCAGAAACATCGATGAGAGAGAAACATCGACCAGCTGCCTCCTGCATGCCCCCACCTGGGGATGTGCCCGCAACCAAGGTCCATGCCCTTGACCGGAATCGAACCCGGGACCCTCCAGTCCGCAGGCCGACGCTCTATCCACTGAGCCACACCAGCTAGGGCATGAAAACATATTTTAAATAAACAATTTTAAAGGAAAAAGAAAAGAAAAGAGATTCATGCCATTCATCTTAAGTTTTTTTTTCAAAATATATTTTATTGATTTTTTTACAGAGAGGAAGGGAGAGGGAGAGAGAGGTAGAAACATCGATGGGAGAGAAACATCGATCAGCTGCCTCCTGCACGCCCCCCACTGGGGATGTGCCCACAACCAAGGTACATGCCCTTGGCCGGAATCGAACCCGGGACCCCTTCAGTCCGCAGGCCGACGCTCTATCCACTGAGCCACACCAGCCAGGGCAACACATTTTGAGGACAGACCGAGGACCAGACCTGCTTTGATTGGGGACAGGACCCTGACCCCCTCCGCGCCCCCCCCCCCCCGGGAGTCTTTCTCAGAAACGCTGACCGATCTCCGTGCCCAGACACGGGCCGAGCTGTGTGTGACATCACAGATGAGCCCCATTGTTATCGGACTCTGAGCTCTCGCAGCTGCACCGAGCTGCCTTCTCCGTCGTGTGTGTATATAACCAGACCATGGGCGGGCGGGCGAGGGGGTCAGGGCCGAATGTCCAGGGCGACCGGCCATCTGCTCCCCCATGCCGCCGGCAGGATGGGAATAAACGCTCCTATAAGATTCAACCCCGTTTCTGCTGAATTTGGCTCAAGGCGCGACAGGCGGCCTCAGACCCATGGTGTCCGGTGTCAGCATCAGGACCCGGAGGACCGGAGAAGAAACCAGAACGCCCGTGGGGGTGCATACGCGAGGCCGCCAATCAATGAGTCTCTCTCGCATCGATGTTTCTCTCTCTCTTCCTTTCCTCCTCTCTCCCTCCCTCCCTTTTCCTCTCTCTAAAAAATCAACGGAAAAAAATGCCCTCAGGTGAGCATTAACAACAACAACAAAATTATGAATTACGAGAGGCCCGGTGCACGAATTCGTGCACCCGTGGGGTCCCTCGGCCTGGCATGCGGGATCGGGCCGAAACCGGCTCTCCGACATCCCCCGAGGGGTCCCGGATGGCGAGAGGGTGCAGGCCAGGCCGAGGGACCCCACCGGTGCACGATCGGGGCCGGGGAGGGACGCGGGAGGTTGGCCAGCTGGGGAGGGACCGCGGGAGGGCTCCAGGGCGTGTCCGGCCCGTCTCGCTCAGTCCCGATCGCCAGGACCCCAGCATCAAGCTAACCTACCGGTCAGAGCATCTGCCCCCTGGTGGTCAGTGCACGCATAGCGATGCGACAGTAGTCTGTACCTGGTGGTCAGTGCGCGTCTAGCGCTGGTCACCAGTTGACTGTCTGCCCCTGGTGGTCAGTGCACGTCATAGCATGGCCAGTTGAGCGCCCTGTGGCATCACGTCATATGAGCAGGTTGAGCGGCCTACGCGAATCATTAGCATATGGATTTTATTTATAGGATGTCCTGGACGACCACATTTCAATTTTGGATTTATTAGGAGACTTCCATAAGTATAAGCCCCATCTTTACTCCATTTCCATTAAAAAAAAAAATACCTGCCACGTGCATTTTTGAACCTAATCCTTCAAAAAAAAATAAAAATAAAAATAAAAATAAAAATAAAAGGTCCCCCATGACGGGCATCCATTCCTGCCTATGGTGTGTGACTGGGTTCTGGGTTCCCTCAGCATAAAAAGCCTCACCTGCCCGCGGGAAGGCAATGACCTCATCCTATTCGGGGAAGCGTGTTTGCATCAGGCGTGTTTCCAGCATCTCCCCTCCCCCCCACGCTCTCCGGGGGCGGCCGCACGATTTTGCAAATTGGGTTTGTGACCCCCGGCCCGGCCCTCCTCCGCGGACAATCACGGGGAGGCGTTAGCATCTGTGCTGCGCTTCCTGAAATGATTAGAACTTGAAATTGCTCACGGCCTTTGTCACCGCACGTTGACTGGCGGGAAGGGAAGTGCCTGAATAGAGCAGACCCCAGCCAGGAGGTGAGAAAACAGAACGCCTTTGTTTGCAATCCCACGTGGGGGGGCGGATGACAAAGCCTCCCTCAGCCACGGAGCCATTAGGGAAATGAAATACGGTCCCTCGTCGCCAGACGTTTAACCGAAAGGCTTGGAGGGATCTTGCAAAAGACTGTTTTCACGCCCAAGGGATGCATTTAAAAAATATATATAATACACCGAGCGGCCAGATGATGGTGATCTCTGAACGCATAACCATCTGGCCACTCCGTGTCTGTCCTATAGAATAAAAGGCTAATAGGCAAATGGTCCCCTCGACCGGGCATTCGACCAGCAGGCAGGCCGGCCAACCGCCCACGTCCCCTCCCCCTGGCCAGGCTGGCAGGACCCCACCCATGCACGAATTATATATATACTGAGTGGTCAGGTTATTATGCATTCAGAGATCATCATAATCTGGCCACTCAGTGTGTGTGTGTGTGTGTGTGTGTGTGTGTGTGTGTGTGTGTATATATTAGAGGCCCGGTGCATGAATTCGTGCATGGTGGGGTCGGCCAGCCTGGCCAGGGGAGGGACGTGGGCGGTTGGCCGGCCTGCCTGCTGGTCGAACTCTGGTCGAGGGGACCATTTGCATATGAGCCTTTTATTCTATAGGATAGACACTGAGTGGCCAGTTATTATGCGTTCAGAGATCATCATCATCTGGCCGCTCGGTGTGTATATATATATTAGAGGCCAGTGCATGAATCCGTGCATGGGTGGGGTCTGGCCAGCCTGGCCAGGGGTAGGGGACATGGGCGGTTGGCTGGCCTGCCTGCTGGTCGAACTCCCGGTCGAGGGGACCATTTGCATATTCGCCTTTTATTCTATAGGACAGACACGGAGTGGCCAGATGACTATGCATTCAGAGATCATCATCATCTGGCCACTCCGTGTATATATTTTTATTGATTTCAGAGAGGAAGGGAGAGAGAGAGAGAGAGAGAGAGAGAGAGAGAGGAGAGAGAGAGAAAACATCAATGATGAGAGAGAATCACAGATCGGCTGCCTCCTGCTCGCCCCCCTACTGGGAATCCAGCACACAACCCAGGCGTGTGCACTTGACTAGAACCGAACCCGGCACCCTTTACTCTGCAGCCCAAAGGTCTGTCCACTGAGCCACACCAGCTAGGGCCAAAGACATGCATTTTTTTTAACGGACCCCTGGGACCCTAGCCGGTCGCTCAGTGGTTAGAGCGTCAGCCCGCAGACCGAAGGGTCGAAGGTTCGATTCCCGGTCAAGGACACACGAACCCAGGTTGCAGGCTCCATCCCAGGCCCCGGGTTGGAGTGTGTGCGGGAGGCAACCCATCCATGTGTCTCTCTCCCGTCGATATATTTCTCTCTCGTTCCCCCTCCTCCCTCCCACCCTCAGTAAAAAATATCCTCGGGGGGAGGATGGGAAGAAAGGAAAACGGAGAGAGGTGTGCGTGTGAGGTCTGGCCATTATGCCCAGAGACCTAAATGTCCGTGTTCCCAAGTTTCTGTCACGGCGCGGTGTTAAACCAGCCAGATCCCTGGAGACCCACGGGCCCAAGACTTGCCATTTCGGCCCTAGAAATACGTTTTTAATAACGCGGCCGCCCTAAGTGCTCAGGCCGATGGCGAGCCCTGTGGGGTTCCCATCATACCCCTCCCCATTGGCAGCTGAGACCTCCCCCGTCTGCACCTCGGGGGTCCCTCCTGTTCCCCTGAGTCTGATACCCCGAGTGGCAAGCGTGACCTCAAATGGCAGGTTCCTGCCCTAGGAAGTTTGAAAAAATAAAAATTCTCAGACTCGCCCTGACCAGTGTGGTTCCGTGGATAGAGCGTCGGCCTGCGGACTAAAGGGTCCCGGGTTCGATTCCGGTCAAGGGCATGTACCTTGGTTGCGGGCACATCCCCAGGTGGGGGCGTGCAGGAGGCAGCTGATCGATGTTTCTCTCCCATCGATGTTTCTGACTCTCTGTCCCTCTCCCTTCCTCTCTGTAAAAAATCAATAAAAAATATTTTTTTAAAATTAGCAGACTAGAAGATTTTATGCAAAAGCGTGGAAGTTTATTGCCAGCGTATGTGAAGTCCCCAAATTATGAAAAATCCTCTCTCCCCTCCAAAATGGAACAACCAGTGAGTCTATTTATTTATTTACTAGAGGCCCGGTGCACGAATTCGTGCACCAGTGGGGTCCCTCGGCCTGGCCTGCGGGATTGGGCTGAAACTGGCTCTCCGACATCCCCCGAGGGGTCCCGGGTGGCGTGAGGGCGCAGGCCAGGCCGAGGGACCCCACAGGTGCACGATCGGGGCCGGGGAGGGACGCGGGAGGTTGGCCAGCCAGGGAGGGACCGCGGGAGGGCTCCAGGGTGTGTCTGGCCCGTCTCGCTCAGTCCCGATCGGCCGGACCCCAGCAGCAAGCTAACCTACCGGTCGGAGCGTCTACCCCTGGTGGTCATTGTGCATCATAGCGACCCATAGACTGTCTGCCCCCTGGTGGTCACTGCATGTCACAGCGAGTGGTCGACCAGTCGACTGTCTCCCCCGTGGTGGTCAGTGCACGTCATAGCGAGCGGTTGAGCGGCCTTCGCATATCATTAGCATATTAGCCATGAAAACCCACCGAAGGACTGTTTACGGCTCTTACTCCACGCAGTGGCTTATCTTTCATTTTCTGTCTTTCTCTTGGAACTCTGCACAAATGCTTCACGGAGTAAAAATCAAAACACACACACACACACACACACACACACACACTCACTGAGCGTTTTTACGGAAGCACAGAATCCAGATATTCACGCAAAACAGCCCGATCGGGTAGCCTGCCTGTCCGCCGGAACCGTATGAGCGAGAATCCAAGCACAGAAAAATAATTATCAGGAAGTCTCCTTTGTGGTCTTTAGAATTTTACCAAAGAGCCTTCAGTGCTGATTAAAGCTGTTTACGCGTGCCCCGGTCGGCGTGACTCAATGGTTGAGCATCGACCCAGGAACCAGGAGGTCAGGGTTCGATTCCCGGTCCGGGCACAGGCCCGGGTTGTAGGCTCGATCCCCAGTAGGGGGCGTGCAGGAGGCAGCCGATCCACGATTCTCTCTCCTCGTGGATGTTTCTCTCTCTCTCCCTCCCTCTCCCTTCCTCTCTGAAATCAATATAAATTATTTAAAAACATATAAAAAGGCACTAAGAAGTGTTGCTCTACCGGCCTTCGCTGGATGTGTTAATCCCGGCCGCCCACAGCGGGGAGGAAACGCCCCAGTTAAGTAGGTGTTTGCTCACAACACGTGAATCACGAGATGTGAGTTAAATTGAGAGCACGGCGGGGGAGGCGGGGTCCGTTCCTGTGACAGAAATGAACGCCGATAACGGTCCCCAATAAAACGTACCTCAGCGAAACGTCCCTTTCGCAAGCCCCCTGCCGAAGGATGGCTATTTCAGGAAAGAAATAGACAAAAGAGCGTTGTTATTCCCCCCCCTTCCTGTCCCCCCTCTGCATAATAAAAAACCTCAAAATAGGCTGAAATGGGTCTGCTGTGCAAAGGTGACATTGGGAATGCAAACAGGTCTAAAACGTCACCTAAAACTTTCATGAGCGCGCGGGGACGCAAAGGCAGACAAGGATCATGTGAACGTCTTGAGTGCACGTTGATCGTTTTGTTTTTTTTTTAAAATATATATTTTTATGACGGATGGCAGCGTCTGCCCCCTGGGGGTCAGGGCACGTCATAGCGACTGGTCGACCGGTGGACTGTCTGCCCCTGGTGGTCAGAAGGGAGAGGAGAGAGAGAGAGAAACATCCACGAGGAGAGAGAATCATGCACCGGCTGCCTCCTGCACGCCCCCTCCTGGGGATGGAGCCCACAACCTGGGCCTGTGCCCTTGACCGGGAATCCAACCGTGACCTCCTGGTTCATAGGTCGACCCCAACCACTAAGCCACGTTGACTGGCTACATTTATTTATTTAATCTGGGCACACACATGTTCTTTCACACTGGGCAGAGATATTATACAATGGATGCTATTTATACTAATAAAAGGGTAATATGCTAATTAGACCGGGAGACCTTCCGGACGTCCTTCTGGACAAAGCCATGGTGGTGGGGCCGAGGCAGAGGCGGTTAGGGGCGATCAGGCCAGGAGGGGAGGGCAGTTGGGGGTGATCAGGCAGTGGGGGAGAGCAGGCTGGCAATGGGGGCTGGTTGGGGGTGAGCAGGCTGGTGTGGGGGGAAAGTTGGGGGCTAGCAGGCCAGCAGAGGGGCAGTTTGGGGCCATCAGGCTGGCAGGGGGGGCAGTTGAGGGTGAGCAAGCCGAGGGGGGGCAGTTGGGGTCCAGCAGGCCAGAAATGGGGGCAGTTGGTGTTGAGCAGGCCAGCAGGGGGGGGGTCGTTGGGGAGATCAGGCCAGCAAGGGGTCAGTTGGGGGTAAGAAGGCGGCGGGCGGGGGGTCATTTGGGTGCAAACAGGTGGCAGGCAGAGTGTTAGGGCAATCAGGCAGGCAGGCAGGTGAGTGGTTAGGAGCCAAACTTTCTTCAACAGGGGGCCAGTTCACTGTCCCTCAGACCGTTGGAGGGCCGGACTATAGTTTAAAACAAAACTATGGACAAATTCCTATGCACACGGCACATATCTTATTTGAAGTTAAAAACAAAACGGCAAACACCCCTGTGGCCCGGGGCCGTCGTTTGAGGACGCCTGGCCTAGGTCGTTGGCAAGATTATTCTGCTTGTGTTTATTCACATTTTACGCCAACAGGGCTGATCTACAAGAATCCTTTGTCCTCAGAATGGATTCCTTAAGCATCTCTCCGAGTCCGCCCCCTGCCCGTGCCCCTGTGTTCTGTGGCTTGGACTTAAATTGCATGAGAAGTGTCCCCATTCACGCGGCTCGCATACTAAGTGGGCCTGTCGGGGCTCGGGGCGGGGTGGGTGGGGTGGAGGGCGTGAAATGATCCCAGCGGTCTCACCCTCTCCTCCCGTGATCTTATCTTCATGACGTAAAAGACCCCTCATCCCGAGATATAACAGCTGTGCTGAGCTTTGAGCCACCCTCGTCTTGTGCAGCCGGTAAGTGGAATAATAATTTAAGTAAAGACTCCAGTGTGTAGGATTATGCAAAAAAAGGAAGCATGCATTCAAACCCTTTAGAAACACGGTGAGGTCTGAATCGGTCCGGATTCTTGCACCATCAGCCGTCTGCAAACACACAACCTGGGGAGTCTAAAATGCTGTAGCTGACGCCACGCTGGAGCCGAGGTGGGGATGACCTGGCATTTCAACAGGGAACTCCCTTAACAACTAAGATGCAATCGGTGGAGATAGGAAATAAAGTCAGACTTTCCCGGCTCTTCGACAATCACCCAATATACTTTCTTCACAGGGATTGTCTCATCTTTAGACAGTTTGTCAGAAAAAAAACACAATGACCCACAGAGAAGCAAAAAATTGAAAAAAAAAATCTGTGAGCTACAGAAGCAACAATGACAACTATATATATAAAAGCCTAACTGATCGTTCAACTGGTAGCTATGACATGCACTGACCACCAGGGGGCAGACGCTCAACGCACAGGCATGGAAACGTGGAACAGACGGATGAATCTCACAGGGAAGGGGGAGGGGGAGGGCGGGAAGGATTAACCAAAGATCTCTCATATGCATACTAGAGGCCCGGTGCACGGATTCATGCACGGTGGGGTCCCTCGCCCTGGCTTCTGGGGATTGGCCCAAACCGGCAGTCCGACATCCCCCGAGGGGTCCCGGATTGCGAGAGGGCGCAGGCAGGCCGAGGGACCCCACCGGTGCACGAATCCATGCACTGGGCCTCTGGTGTTGAGATAAAAGGCAAACCCCAACCTATTGTCATTTTTCATTATTTAGAAAAATAAGAGGCATTCTAAAATGCGACTTTGAAGTGTCCGATCTCAGGACCTGTTGTGTGGCTGCCGTCACCAATATTACAAGGAAGACATGTCTGTTTTTATAAACATGAAATTGGTAGAATAAATACCTACGTGAATGAGGCAGTTGGCTTGTTTTTTTAAAAAATATATATTTTATTCAATTTTTACAGAGAGGAAGGGAGAGGGACAGAGAGTTAGAAACATCGATGAGAGAGAAACATCCATCAGCTGCCTCCTGCCCACCCCCCCCCCCCCCCAGGACATGCCTGCAACCAAGGTACATGTCCCTTGACCGGAATCGAACCCGGGACCCTTCAGTCTGCAGGCCGACGCTCTATCCACTGAGCCAAACCAGCTAGGGCTGTTTTTATTTTTTAAAATATATTTTTATTGATTTCAGAGCGGAAGGGAGAGGGAGAGAGAGAGAGGGGGGGAGGTAGACCCGGGTGTATGTACGTCTCTTTTTCTTATTCAAGATTCCGTGTTCGTTTTATTTATTCCATCAGCAAAGGTCACCCTGTTAATTGGGGCCGCTGACTGCAATCCTGTTTGTGTCCGGCCCCGTCCCGTCACCTGTCGGGAAAACACGGATTCCTGAGCGCCCACGTCTGTTCCCGCGATCCTAAGGGCGCCGACGACCATGCTGACATTTCACGGGGACGCTGTGTTTGGAATCCGAGCGTCCGCGGTTCAGCGTCCTCTGTCAGAACGACACCTTGTTTTCTTTTCAGGAAAAGAAAAACGAGCGCGTTCCCGTGCGTAATTGCCAACGTGGTTCGTCTTTCTCCTTTAAATGCCAGGAAGGAGAAAGGTGATGAAATGACACACCAAAATCGTGTATTGGTCTGAAAAGGGAGATTTCCGTATTTTTTTCTTGTTGTTTGTCTATATCGTCTGCCTTTTCCTTAACGTGTAACTATTTATTCATTTATTTTTTTTGAAAAATAAATGTATTGCCCTAGCCCAGTGGTCGGCAAACTCATTCGCCCACAGAGCCAAACATCAACAGGACAACGATTGACATTTCTTCTGAGAGCCACATTTTTTTAACTTAAACTTCTTCGAACGCCACGTCTTCAACACAGACTCGTCCAGGCCGTGGTGTTTTGTGGAAGAGCCACACTCCAGGGGCCCAAGAGCCGCACGTGGCTCGCGAGCCGCAGTTTGCCGACCACGGCCCTGACCGGTGTGGCTCAGTGGATAGAGCGTCGGCCTGCGGACTGAAGGGTCCCGGGTTCGATTCCTGGTCAAGGGCATGTACCTTGGTTGCAGGCACATCCCCAGGTGGGGGGCGTGGAGGAGGCGGCGGATGGATGTTTCTCTCTCATCGATGTTTCTGACTCTCTATCCCTCTCCCTTCCTCTCTGTAAAAAAAAAATCAACAAAATATATATTTTTTGAAGAAGAAAATTAAATGTATTGGGGGTAACACCAGTCAATTTCCTGGTGATATTCAGGGTGGATCGAATCATATAGGTTTCCACTGTGGGTTTCGTTGGGACAGGATCTGTATCTGCCCATCACCCCAAATCAGATCATCATCCATCACCATATATAAGACTCCCTTCACCCTCAACTCCCCCCACCCCCTACCCTCTGGCAACCACCACATAGCTGTTTTGTGTCCACGAGTTTCAGTTTCATATCCCACACTAGAGGCCTGGTGCACAAAATTCATACACTCAGACGGGGGGGAGGGCGTGTCCCTCAGCCTGGCCTGTGCCCTCTCGCAGTCCGGGAGTCCTCGGGGGATGTCCGACCGACGGCTTAGGCCCACTCCCCGTGGCTTAAGCTGGCAATCGGACATCCATAGCTCTGCCACGGAGGCGGGAGAGGCTCACGTAATGTCGCTGTGCCCGCCAGCCGTGAGCCCCCCTGTGGGAGCGCACTGACCACCAGGGGGCAGCTCCCGCGTTGAGCGCCTGCCCCCTGGTGGTCAGTGCATGGCATAGCGACCGGTCGTTCCGCCGTTCGGTCGATTTGCTTATTAGCCTTTTGTTAGATAGGATACGCGTGGCCCGGCGCACGAAATCCGTGCACATTAGCCCTTTGCGCTTGCTTGCTTTTTTCTCGATTCCTTTATTCTACTCGGGATTTAATTGTTTTAAACACCCCAGATTTTACAAAGCGCGGCCGTAGAATAGAAAACTGGAGTTTCTTTTCATACAAACTTATTTATTAGGATTTTTTTTATATATTTCAAATTATTGATACATTCAAAGAGTAATTTTAATCTCGACATCCGAGTGCAAAAGGTTAAAAGGGGATTGATTAGAGGAAATAATTTAATATTGCTATTGGCCCTTTATAAGAGAAGTGTCAGAGATGAAAGAAAATTAGTAAAATGTGTATGAAAACCTTCCTCCTGTCAGAGTCTGGGGTGCGCCACGGGACCCAGAGTCAAGTCCCCGCCCACCCACGTGCGCCTCAAAATCGCGTGAGACCCAGACCCGGCCGCCCCTCCACCCCATTGGGCTAGATCCAGACCCGGCCAGTCCCACCCTTGGCAAGCCCCACCGGGCAGGGGGCATGGCCTCAGGTCCCCAGTCCCGGGCGCCAGGATGGGGGGCGTGGCCTGAGGTCCCCCAGCCCAGAACGGGGGACGGGGGGCGTGCTTTGAGGTCCCCCATCAAGCCCTACCAGGTGGGGGACACGGCCTGAGATCCCCTTTCCAGCCCGGTCGCTATGATGTGCATTGACCACCAGGGGGCAGGCGCTCAATGCAGGAGCTGCCCCTGATGGTCAGCGCGCTCTCACAGGGGGGGTGCAGGCCAGCAAGAAGCCGGGCTCATGCCTGGGTTGCAGGCTCCACCCCCAGTAGGGGGCGTGCAGGAGGCAGCCGAGCCATGATTCTCTCTCATCATGCATGTTTCTCTCTCTCCCTCCTTCCTCTCTGAAATCAATAAAAACATTTTTTTTTTTTAAAAAAGAAAGAAATCTAGTATCATAATCATTTGTTCTCGTAATCTTATCTGTCGCTGTATTGCGTGTTGGAATTTCCTGTCACCAGGAAAGGTCTGCTTATTTTTCCTCCTGGGCGCCATCGCCCAGGAATCCATTTTTTCCTGTCGAAAACCCCGCCGGGTCTTTTTCTTTAATGTTTATATCAGAGAGAAAGATCGCCGGCACGCAGGGTCATCCTTCATTCTGCCTGGCTCACCGTAAAACTCCAACCGTCTTTTCCAGATGCCCTCTCCACGCCTCTTCCCTCTCACCAAGCTCACCTCTCTGTTTTATTTTATTTATTTTACTTTATTTTACTAGAGTCCAGGTGCATGAAATTCATGCATGGGGGGGGTGTCCCTCAGCCCAGCCTGCACCCTCTCCAATTTGGGACCCCTCGTGGGATGACTGAATGCCCATTGATGCCCTCCTCTGCTGGCCCAGTAACACTTAACTGCCCTCTCTTGCCAGCCTGGTCGCCCCTAACTGCCTTCCCCTGCCAGCCTGGTTCCCCCCAACTGCCCTCCCCCGCAGGCCTGGTTCCCCCCGACTGCCCTCCTTTGCAGGCCTGATCGCCCCCAACTGCACTCCCTTGCTGGCCTGGTCTCCCCCAACTGCCCTCCCCTGCAGGCCTAGTCCCCTCAACTACCCTACCCTATAGGCCTGGTTCCCCCCAACTGCCTTCCCCTGCTGGCCTGGTTGCCCCCAACTGCCTTCCCCTTATCCTATATTTTGCAATTTTTAAAAATAATGGGTTTCCCATGATGCTAGTCAGTCTAGGGGTATATAGTTGAGTGTCCAGATTATGATGATCTCTGAACGCATAATAATCTGGCCACTCAGTGTGTGTGTGTGTGTGTGTGTGTGTGTGTGTGTGTGTGTGTGTGTGTATTAGAGGCCTGACGCACGAAGATTTGTGCAAGAACGGGCCTTCCTTCCCCTGGTTGCCGGCAACACCTAGGCTCTGGCCGTTGCCGCCATTTTGCTCAGGCCCAGCGCCACCTTTTCGTTCAGGCCCAGATCCGCCTTTCCACCTTCTCATGCTGCCCAGAGGCCCAGGGCGGCTGGGGCGGTGCCTGTGTATGCTAATCAACCCCCATCTTTGTTGGGTTAATTTGCATATGCACTCCTGATTGGCTGGTGGGTGTCACGAAGGTATGGTCAATTTGCATCTTACTCTTTTATTAGTGTAGATATTAGAGGCTCTGTGCATGAATTCGTGCATGGGCGGGGTCCGGCCAGCCTGGCCAGGGGGAGGGGACATGGGCGGTTGGCTGGCCTGCCTGCTGGTCAAACTCTTGGTCGAGAGGACAATTTGCATATTAGCCTTTTATTCTATAGGACAGACACGGAGTGGCCAGATTATTATGCGTTCAGAGATCATTGTAATCTGGCCACTCTGTATATTTTATTTCAGAGAAGTGTGGAGAGGGAGAGATAGAAACATCCATGATGAGAGAGAATCATGGATCGGCTGCCTCCTGCACGCCCCCTACTGGGGATGGAGCCTGCAACCCAGGCATGTGCCCTTGACCAGAAATCAAACCGTGACCTCCTGGTTCATAGGTCGACAC
This sequence comes from Cnephaeus nilssonii, assembly GCA_030846915.1. NCBI lineage: Eukaryota > Metazoa > Chordata > Mammalia > Chiroptera > Vespertilionidae > Cnephaeus > Cnephaeus nilssonii. The sequence goes on from JAULJE010000001.1 coordinate 133,739,390, forward strand.
TCAATCACTGAGCCTCGCCTAGCCAGGCCTGTATTTTGCATTTGTGAAGCACGGATTGCCACGTTCCAGAAATCGTTCATCACCCTTTCCTGATAATCCGTGTTTTCACGGTCATTTTCCCTGCCCTTGGAAAAGAGGAACTTAACTTGAGTTGCGGGAGTTGTCTGGAGCTAAACGTCTCTCTGGTTCCGTCGCTGTTTAATCTGAGCTAATCAACTCCCCTCCCTTTCATCTCTCTGCATGCCAATGATCCCTTTAATCTCCTCGCCTTGTCCTCGCTAAGCCCTCTCTGAGGTCACCAAAGCCCTTTCGTAGGAGGTTGCGCGCCCGGGGCCGCGTTCTCGAAATGAGCAAGCCTGCTTCCCAGGGACGCCACAGTCCTACCACTCAGCAGTCACGGCAAGTCTCTGCTCCACGGCGTGGATTACCACGGCACCGAGCAGATGTCCATGCGTGGCTCGGGTCAGTGTGACCTTGCAAAGCATGTCTTCTGCAAACCCCATTGGCTGTGCCAGCCAGGCACAGAGCCATCATGCCACGCCCACAAGGAACAGCCATGCTCTCAAGGATCGGCCACGCCCACAAGGATAGGCCACGCCCACGAAGGAACAGCCACATCTCTATGGTCGGCCACGCCCACAAAGGTATACCATGCCCACAAGGAACAGCCATGCTCTCAAGGATTGGCCATGCCCACAAGGATAGGCCACGCCCACCAAGGAGAGTCACACTGTCAAGGATTGGCCACACTCTCAATGATCAGCCACGTCCACCAAGGACAGGCACAGTGGGCATGGTCTATCCTTGTGGGCATGACCACACCCATGAAGGAACACCCACCCACACACTCAATGACCGGCCACCTCTACAGCAGCACTAAGGACCTCTCGGAGATCCCAGACTGCTAGAGGGTGCAGGCCGGGCTGAGGGACCCCCCCCCCCAGTTCACAAATGTCGTGCACCGGGCCTCTAGTCAATGATAAGAGAGAATCATGGACCGGCTGCCTCCTGCACGCCCCACACTGGGGATCAAGCCCACAACCCGGGCGTGTGCCCTTGACCGGGAATCGAACCCTGACCTCCTGGTTCCTAGGTCGACGCTCAACCACCGAGCCACACCGGCCGGACGGGGAAAACAGTATAGGTAGGGTTGGGTACTCTACAGCTTCGGGCATCCTCCAGGAGGACTTGAAATATATCCCGCATGAATAAGGGGCACGATTCTATCGCCATCAACTCTAGAACCAGGATTCACTGCCCTGGGCGGGAGGAAGGGGTATTGGGGGGGAGTCCCACTGATCTAGCTTTTGTCATCGCTCCCTGCTTGACAAGAAGTCGAAATGCACTTATATTCACGGTCTCCCCACAACCGCACACCGTGCATGTGCCGTGACGTTCCCGGAGAAAGTTGCAATGATATCTCCTTAAGAAAGAGAAATGGCCCGGCTGGTGTGGCTCAGTGGTTGAGCATCGACCTATGAACCAGGAGGTCAGGGTTCGATTCCCGGTCAAGGGCACACGCCCGGGTTGTGGGCTCCATCCCCAGTAGGGGGCGTGCAGGAGGCAGCCGATCCATGATTCTATCTCAGCATGGATGTTTCTCTCTCTCTCTCTCTCTCTCTCTCTCTCTCTCCTCTCTCTCTCTCTCTCTCCTTTCCTCTCTGGAATCAATAAAAGTTATTATTAGTATTACTAGAGGCCCGGTGCATGAATTTGTGCACAGGTGGAGTCTCCCTGCCTGGCCAGCGATCAAGACCTATCTGGGGGACAACCATCCCCAGGGAGGGATCCCAGGATGTGGGCCGGTGGGTCCCCAAACATGGCTGATAGGGGGCCGGCCAGCAGGGGGAGGGACTGAGGGAGGTTGGCTGGTTGGTGGGGTTGGGGGAGGCGGGACCACAGGAGGTTGGCTGTTGGAGTGCACTGACCACCAGGGGGCAGCTCCTGCATTGAGCGTCTGCCCCCTGGTGGTCAGTGCGTGTCATAGCCACTGGTTGTCACTTAGGCTTTTATATATATAGATTTTTAAAAAACTTTATTGATTTTTACAGAGAGGAAGGGATAGGGATAGAGAGTTAGAAATATCTTTGAGAGAGAATCATTGATCGGATGCCTCCTGCACACCCCCTACTGGGGATGTGCCCGCAACCAAGGTACATGCCCTTGACCGGAATCGAACCTGGGACACTCCAGTCCGTAGGCCGATGCTCTATCCACTGAGCCACACCGGTGAGGGCTAGATTTTTTTTTTTTTAAGAAAGAGAAATGGCGATTTGGTGGCAAAAGAAGAAAACCATATCTCCCTAGACTGGCTGGCACCTGCTCACACCGTTCGCTCAGTGGCCCTAATTCTCTCTGCGGACAGGGATGGACTGAGCGACATGTGTCTCTTCTCCCGCATTCCCCCCTCCCCCAACTTACCATGCATGTGTATTTCAAGCTCCATTAGGCCTGGCATCACCCATCATCGCATCTTTAGCCGCCAGCGCTGGGAGCTGACAGGACTGCGCTGACTCAGCCGGCTGGCCGCCCGCCCTCCCGCCCGAAGGCACCTCGCCCGACATCCGTCTTGCTGTTTCCCATCACTGCTCTTTGCGTGCACAAGGTCGGGACTTGGCTGCGTCTCAGTTACAGCTCTTTCAAGAATCCCTTGCTGGTCTCTTTACTGTCACGGCCTGTAGCCACTCTGTGTCCAAAGAGCCGTGGACTTTAGAGCAGGAAGACAACAGAATCGTGGTCCTTAGCGTAACAGTCAGATTCCTGTACCCAGCAAAACTCTCGTTTGGAATCCCAGGTGTGATAAAGAGCTGGCCAGGCAGGAAAAGGCTAAAGGAGTTCATCACCGGTAAACCTGTATGACATAAAATGCCGAAGGGTATTCCTTTTTTTTTTTTTTTTTAACATATTTTATTGATTTTTTACAGAGAAAAAGGGAGAGGGATAGAGAGTTAGAAACATCGATGAGAGAGAAACATCCATCAGCTGCCTCCTGCACACCCCCTACTGGGGATGTGCCCGCAACCAAGGTACACGCCCTTAACCGGAATCGAACCCGGGACCTTTCAGTCCGCAGGCCAATGCTCCATCTACTGAGCCAAACCGGTTTTGGCTCTTTTTTTTTTTAAAGTATATTTTTGTGGATTTCAGAGAGAGCAAGGGAGAGGGAGAGACAGAGAGAGAGAGGGAGAAACATCCATGATGAGAGAGAACCATGGATCGGCTGCCTCCTGCACGCCCCCTACTGGGGGTCGAGACCGCAACCCGGGCATGTGCCCTTGACTGGGAATCAAACTGTAACCTCTGGATTCATAGGTCGACGCTCACCACTGAGCCACACTAGCCGGGCTGACCATTTCCTTGTATGGACTCTGCCTGTCCTGCTCACAGGTGGAGGTCGGTTATGGCCTCCGTCCCATCACGTCTGAGCGCTTCTCTCTCGGAGAGTCTCCTTCGCTGCTATCGTATCCTCATCTGCGAACCCCGTGGCTATGCAACATGGGGTACCTGGTCCGCCCGCATCTGCGTCGTTGGGAACATTCTAGAATATAGAACCTCAGGGCCCATTTAACACCCACTGTGTCCTCATTGCATTTTAACTAGACGCCTAGGTGAGCTGCATGCACATTAAAGGATTAAAAAGAAATTGCCCGGCCGGCGTGGCTCCGCTGTTGAGCGTCAATCTATGAGCCAGGAGGTCAGGGTTCGATTCCTGGTTGGGGCACATGCCCAGGTTGCACACTTGGACCCCAGTAGGTGGCGTGCAGGAGGCAGCCGATCCATGATGCTGTCTCATCATGGATATTTCTCTCTCTCTCTCCCTCTCCCTTCCTCTGTGAAATCAATCCTATATTATAAAAGCCTAATATGCTAAGTGTCCGGTTGTCCAGTCAGCCATTCAACCAATCAAAGGGTAATATGCTAATGATATGCTAAGGCCGCTCAAACACTCGCTATGACGTGCACTGACCACCAGGGGGCAGACAGTAGACTGGTCGACCAGTCGCTATGATGTGCACTGACCACCAGGGGGCAGACGCTCCGACCAGTAGGTTAGCTTGCTGCTGGGGTCCGGCCATCGGGACTGAGCGAGACGGGCCGGACACGCCCTGGAGCCCTCCCGCGGTCCCTCCCCGGCTGGCCAACCTCCCGCGTCCCTCCCCGGCCCCGATCGTGCACCGGTGGGGTCCCTCCACCTGGCCTGCACCCTCTGGCATTTAGCCCAATGGCAGAACAACGAGTCGCTATGATGCTCACTGACCACCAGGGGGCAGAGGCTCAACACAGGAGTCTCACAGTCCGAAGGCTTCTGGACTGGGAGAGGGTGCATGCTGGGCTGAGTAACCCCTTCCCTTCAAGTGCACAAATTTCATGCACTGGGCCTCTAGTCTATATATATGTCTGATATGCAAAGTGTCCCCGCGGGAGTTCGACTGGGAGTTCTACCACTCGCTATGACGTGCACTGACCACCAGGGGGCAGCACAGAATGAGGGGAGGCCCCGGCCGGCAGCAGGAAGGCCCTGATCGGCCCCGATGGCCGGCCTGGCCCAGGGACCCCACCTGTGCACAAATTCCGTGCACCGGGCCTCTAGTTTAAATAGATTTCGACTCAATTATCAGCTATTCTGCCCCCAGCCATGCGACCGACTGTATATGGTAAAACTCCCCTGCTATCAAGCATGCAGGAATGTCAGACACAACCTTTTAAAACATCCCTTCTGACCCATACGTGGACTTTGCGGGGAGACCATGTAAGATAAATTCCGAGATGTGAAATAAAATGAGAGGAAAGGATCAAGAGGAGGAGATCAATGTGAGGTCACAGGGACAATGCCTCAGGTCCTCGCAAGATGAGGATGGAGCAAGAACCCCCCCAAAAACGCCCCCGGCTCACGGAGCCATCGGTCACAACAGCAGCAAAATCCGAAACAGCGGACAGCAGAGAGGGGCTGCTTTGGAGGCTGACCCCGTGCCCTGCCTTGGGCATCCGGGAAGATGCACACCGGCTTCTGACCCAAATTCACACCAGCTGTGCCCGGCAAAAATCCCCACGCTCCGCGGTTTTACCTGATATGGCTGTAGGTTGCTCAGACCTCCGGAAACCTGGCTCCGATAAACCCCCATTTTCTGCAAAGGAGCTGACTTAAAAAAAAAAAAACACAAAAAAGCCAGGGCACAAAGATTTATCTTCCATCAAGTCCAGGAGTTATGAGGTCACAGTCAGAAACCCATCAGAACCAGGAGAAAAAGCAGAAGGCGGAGGAAAGAGCTAACGGCACCATCGGATGCTGCTTCGCACACTGGAATAAAGACGTGCAGAGGATCCAACAAATTTTATAATATAATTAAATCCTATCTAATGAAAGAGTGATATGCAAATTGGCCATCACTTCAACACACAAGATGGCCAGCAGGGGAGGGCAGTTGGGAGGGACCAGGCCTGCAAGGGAGGGCAGTTGGGGGCGATCAGGCCTGCAGGGGAGGGCAGTTAGGGGTGACCAGGCCTGCAGGGGAGGACAGTTAGGGGTGACCAGGTCAGCAGAGGAGGAAGTTGGGGGTGACTGGGCCTGCAGGGAGACCAGTTGGGGTGGGACCAGGCCTGCAGGGGAGGCAGTTGAAGGTGACCAGGCAGCAGGGGAGGGCAGTTGAAGGTGACCAGCCTGCAGGGAGGACAGTTAGGGGTGACCAGCCGGCAGAGGAGGGAAGTTGGGGCGATCAGGCCTGCAGGGGAGGGCAGTTGGGGGCAATCAGGCCTGCAGGGAGGGCAGTTGAAGGTGACCAGGCCTGCAGGGGAGGACAGTTAGGGGTGACCAGGTCAGCAGAGGAGGGAAGTTGGGGGTGACTGGCCTGCAGGGGAGACCAGTTGCGGTGGACCAGGCCTGCAGGGAGGGCAGTTAGGGGTGACCAGGCCTGCAGGGAGGGCAGTTAGGGGCAAACAGGCTGGTAGGGGAGCAGTTAGGCATCATTCAAGCTGGCAGGGAGTGGTTAGGGGGTGATCAGGCTGGCAGGGAGAAGCGGTTAGGGGCAATCAGGAAGGCAGGCGGGCGAGCAGTTGGGAGCCAGCAATCCTGGATTGTGAGAGGGATGTTCATATCCCGTTGGGCAGTCGGACATCCCTCGAGGGGTCCCAGATTGGAGAGGGTGCAGGCTGGGCTGAGGGACACACCGCCCCATGCACGGATTTTGTGTACCGGGCCTCTACTAGGAAAATAAATGATTCACATCATGAATAAGGCTACAATATTAAAATGTAAAAAGAATTTTAAGGAGTTGGAGGAATATCTGAATTTTATGTATATATTTAAAATCAAAGCCCTGGCCACCGTGTCTCCATTGGTTGGGCATTTCCTGGTGCAAAAAAAGGTTGCTGGTTCGATTCCCGTCAAGGGCACATGCCCAGTTGTGGGCTCGATCCCCATTAGGGGGTGGACAGGAGGCAGCTGATGCATGATTCGCTCTCATCATGGATGTTTATCTCTCTCTCTCTCTCTCTCTCTCTCTCTCTCTCTCTCTCTCTCTCCCTCCCCCTTCTCTGAAATCAATAAAAATACATATTAAAAAATAAAAAAAATCAATAATAAAATTAAAAACGAAAATTGATGATCAAAACATTTTTTTTTACAACATTCAAGGCGCAGTTATGAGCATTTTCACACAGAAACTCATTTAATCCTTCAAATACGAGACTTATGAGGTAGGCATTCATGGCTCTAAAGCAGTGGTCGGCAAACCGCGGCTCGCGAGCCACATGGGCTCTCTGGCCTTTGAGTGTGGCTCTTCCACAAAACACCACAGCCTGGGCGAGTCTATGTTGAAGACGTGGCGTTCGAAGAAGTTTACGTTTAAAAAAGGTTGGCTCTCCTAAAGAAATTTCAATCGTTGTCTGTTGATATTTGGCTCTGTGGGCCATGAGTTTGCCGACCAAATACGCTAAAGCCGCCATCTTGACCTCTTGACCAATACAAAGTAGTCCCTCTGAATGGCCATGCCAACAGGGCAAATAATGTTTTCCTTCTTTTTTTTTAAGTTAACGGTCTTTTTTTATTTTCAGTTATGAGGGTGCATTTCTTACCCAATTTTATGGGGCATAATATCCTAAGACGTTGAAATGCACTCACATACATGCACACCATTACACTTTTATGTTATTTTCAAAGGATAAGCTGTTCAATGCCAAGGACGACGTTATGGGCATATCATGAATTCTAAGAGAAAGAGCCTTGGTATCCAAACACCCATACATGCATCTGTACTAATAAAAGGGCAATATGCTAATTAGACCGGAGACCTTCCAGGAGACCTTCCGGAAAGCCATGGTGGCGGGGCCGAGGCAGAGGCTGTTAGGGGTGATCAGGCCAGGAGGGGAGGGCAGATGGGGGTGATCAGGCCAGCTGGGAGGGCAGTTGGGGGCAAGCAGGCTGGCAGTGGGGGGCGATCAGGCTAGCGGGGGGCAGTGGGAGTGAGCAGGCTGGCGGGTGGGGGCACAGCAGGCCAGCAGGGGGGGGCAGTTGGGGGCGATCAGGCAGGCAGGCGGTGAGCGGTTAGGAGCCAGCGGTCCCAGATTGTGAAAAGGATGTCCAACTGCCAGTTGGGCCTAAACCGGCAGTCGGACATCCCCTGAGGGGTCCCAGATTGGAGAGGGTGTAGGCCAGGCTGAAGGACCCCCCACCCTCCGTGCACGAATTTCATGCACCGGGCCACCAGTTTGTAAATAATGGGGTTGCAATAGAACGCAATGAGGGTTCAATGATGGGATATACCCTCCCATTCCCAAAGAGGGTGACACACGCTATCCCCAGATATGACAGGGGGACGAGGTATTTGCAAGGAGGCACCCTACAGAGGAATGGAATTTTGAGAAGGTTCAGGTTTAACCTACCTCCAAATATTGGGTATTTCAGGCGTGTTTACCTGTGCTCATGGTGTCTTCTCTACATGTTCCAGGAGGCCAGGAAGGACACGTGGAAATCGAGCACCGTGATTGGATAAAAGGGACTCTGAGACGACGTTGAGTTTGGTTTGTTTTGGGACGATCAGGGGATGGGGCAGGAATTTCCGGGGGAGGTGACGTGGAGACCAATGGGCTCAGGGAATTCCTGGGAAGGGGGGACGTTCAGGGTGTGGGTGTGGAATTCTACGTTTCCCGTCAACTCCATCCACAGCAGGAGGTATGCCAGGTGGCATGACCCAGGTGGTCCATTACATGCCTTTTAAGAAAGCGTATGCACAGCACCGTGGTTAGACACTCAGACACGAACCGAGGGGAACCCGGGCATTTCAAGGACGCAGGATGCTGTACATCTGAAGCTAAAACAAAATAATATTGAATGTGATCTTACCCGACCCTAACCCCAATGCCAAATCTAACCCCAACCCAAACCATAACCCTAACCCTAACCCTAACACCAACACAATCCTAACCGCAAATTTAAAACCTAACCCCAATCCAACCCAAATGCCAACCCTAATATAACCCCACCCCTAAACCCAACCCTAAACCTTAACCCAAGTCTTAACAATAACCACAACCCTAACCCCAATCCCAACAATAACCCTAATCCACCTAATCCTAACCCCAAACCTAAACCTAACCTCATCAACCCTAACCCCAACCTCACACTACCCAATCCCAAACCTAACCCTAACCCTAACACCAACCCTAACCCTAACCCTAATCTCAACCTAAACCTAACTCTAACCCCAATCCCAATCATAACCCTAACCTCCTATCCAACAACCCTAAACCCAACCTAACCCTAACTCCAAACCTAACACCAATTCTAACCCTAACTCTAATTCTAACCCCAACCTAAAACTAAACCTAAGTCTAACACTAACTCCAACCCTAACCCTAACCTAATCCCAACCCTAACCCCAACACCAATCCAAACCCTAACCCCAAACCTAACCCTACCTCAACCCCAACCCAATTACAGGCCCAATGCCAACCGTAACACTAACTCTACATCAACCCCAACCCCAACACGACCTAACCCTAACCACGCCAACACCACCTTAACCCCAACCCCAACCCAACCCTAATCCCAACCCTAACCAACCCTAACCCCAACCCTAGCCCAACCCTAACCTCTAACCCAACCCCTAACCCTATCCTAATCCTTACCCAACCCTAACCCAATCCAACCCTAACCTAACTCCAACCCTAACCCTAACTGTAATCCTAACACTAACCTAACCCAATCCCAACCCTAACCCTAACCCTAACCCCAACCCTAACCATAACCCTAATCCCAACCCTAACCCAACTAGCCCTAACCCTAACCCTAACCCTAAACCTAACCCTAACCCCAACCCAATCCAACCCTAATCCCAACCCTAGCCTAACCCTAACCCTAACCCTGTAATTGAAAAATAAAATAAAATATTATACGCCTAGAGTTTACCAGGAAAATACATTTCTCTTTTACGGTTAATCCTCACCCGAGGATATTTGTCCATTGATTCTTAGAGAGCGTGGAAGGGAGCGGGGAGAGACACGGAGAGAGAAACATCGATGTGCGAGAGACACCTGGTTGGCTGCCTCCTGCCCACGCCCAGACCAGGGCCAGGGACCGAGCCTGCAACCCAGGCCTGTGCCCTTGACCGGGAATCGAACCCGGGACCCTTCAGTCCGCAGGCCGACGCTCTATCCACTGAGCCAACCCAGCCAGGGCCAGACTATGAGTGTTTTATGAAAAAATATCGGTTGTCTAACGCATGGGCACGGACGTCTTTGCATTGATCTGCGTTGGCTCTAAATGTCTTCCGCCATCTTTTCTAGCGTTCAATAGACGAGTTTTCCCCTGCCTGGTTAAACGTACTTCTAAGTGTTTTATTCTTTCTGTCGCTTTTTAAACGGCACTGCTGTTCTTAATTTATTTCTTCAGACCACTCACGGGGAGTGTGTAGAAAGCAAATGATGTGGGCGCATCGATTTTTGTATCCTGCCACGTTGCCAGATTCATCCCTGCGTTCTAACAGTGTTGGTGCGGGGACCGTGAGGGTTCGCTGTGTACAAGGTCGACATTTGCGTTTAAAAATTAAATCTGTATTGATTTCCGAGGGGAAGGGAGAGGGAGAGGGAGAGACGGAAGCGTCCATGATGAGAGAGCATCATGGACCGGCTGCCTCCTGCACGTCCCACACTGGGGATCGAACCCGCAACCTCTACCCTAGCTGGTTTGCTCAGTGGGTAGGGCATCGGCCTGCAGAATGAGGGGGGGGTCCCGGGTTCGATTCTGGTCAAGGGCACGTGCCTGGGTTGTGGGCTCGGTCCCCTGTGTGGGGTGAACGGAGGCAGCCAATCCATGATTCTCCCTCATCACTGATGTTTCTATCTCTCTCTCCCCTCTCCCTTCCACTCTGAAATCGATAAAAATAAATTAATACAAAAAAAAAAAACAAAAACTCACAACCTGGGCATGAGCCCTGAACGGGAATCGAACCGATAAGGGGTTAATCTCCAAAATCTACAGGGAACTCCTACAAACTTAACAAAAGGAAGACAAACAATCCGATTTAAAAAAAACGGGCAAAGGATTTGAATAGACACGTCTCTAGAGCAGACATACAGACGGCCAAGAGGCTGATGAATAAACTAGAGGCCCGGTGCACGAATTCGTGCACAGGTGGGGTCCATCCGGCCCACCCGGATCGGGGCCAATCGGGCCGGGATGGCCGGGGAGAGGCGCCGTGGGGGGTTGGCCGGCTGACCCCACCCCCAATCGGGGTGTGGGGGCCAATCAGGGACGGTTCCCCCTGGTCGAACGCCCGGTGGAATTCCCGGTCGAACTCCTGGTCGAGGGGACTATTTGCATATTAGCCTTTTATGGTAGAGGATGCTCGAAGTCACTGATCCTCAGAGAGATGCCGATTAAAACCACCAGGAGGTACCGCCACGCACCTGTCAGAATGGCCGCCGTCCGGACATCAACCAATGACACGTGCTGGCGAGGACGCGGAGAGAAGGGAGCACTCTCGTGCACGGCGGGTGGGAGCGCCCTGGGATTAACATCGGGCTTCATAATTATTCTTATTTTTTAAAAAATATACATGTTTTTCCCTGACCGGTGTGGCTCAGTGGATAGAGCGTCGTCCTGCGGACGGAAGGGTCCCGGGTTCGATTCCAGTCAAGGGCATGCACCTTGGTTGCAGGCACATCCCCAGTGGGGGGCGTGCAGGAGGCAGCTGGTCGATGTTTCTCTCTCCTCGATGTTTCTGACTCTCTCTCCCTCTCCCTTCCTCTCTGTAAAAAAATCAATAAAATATATTTTTAAAAAATATATATGTTTTTACTGATTTCAGAGAGAGGAAAGGAGAGAGAGAGACAGCAACATCAGTGATGAGAGAGAATCATGGATCGGCTGCCTCCTGCACGCCCCCTACTGGGGATCGAACCCGCAACTCAGACAGGGAATCGAACCCTGACCTCCTGGTTCACAGGTCGATGCTCAACCACCGAGCCACGCCGGCCAGGCAACATTTGCATTTCTTAAAAAATTTTTTGTTCTAAAATTTTATTGATTTTTTTACAGAAAGGAAGGAAGAGGGAGAGTTAGAAACATCAATGAGAGAGAAACATCCATCAGCTGCCTCCTGCACGCCCCCCACTGGGGATGTGCCCGCAACCAAGGTACATGCCCTTGACCGGAATCGAACCCGGGACCCTCCAGTCCGCAGGCCGACGCTCTACCCACTGAGCCACACCGGCCGGGGCCTTTTGCATTTCTTAATCCCCCTCTTTCTTGGTGTTACCACCTCACTGGTACTTGAGGTCCCCGGAGGGACGGGATTTCCGCCAGGCAGAGCCCTCCAAGACATCGAGATAATGGATTCGTCCTTTTAAAGGTCACAGCCGCCGGCTGCATGTCAGCAGCACCAGGCCCGGCTGCCAGGAGCCAGAGAGCATCCGGGCCGTCCCCTAGGGACGCGTCTCCAACCAACCACAGCAAGACTGGCCTCTGGCCTGCAAGCCCGGCCCACGCCCCCCCGCCCCGCCCCCCCCCAAGAATGGCCTTTTGTTCGCCTCCCAGGAGCAGAGACATCAAATGTGTTCACAGAGCACCCCGAGGGGGTGGGGGGAGCAGGCGAATTTCCTCTCTGCATTCTCTGGCAGTCCCCTCGCTTCTGCAAGTGGCTTGCGAACAGGAGCCAATTCTGCTGAAGGCCTGGCGGCCTGGAGCTTGGCATCCGCTCCATGGCAGCCACGGAATTCCACCTGCTGCCTGGAGGGCAGGCCTGACCGTCTGCAGGGACCTCCCACCAGGGACCCCTCCCCTCGGGCAACTTTATTTACTTATTTGCTTTTTTAAAAAATATATTTTATTGATTTTTTAGAGAGAAGGAGGGAGAGGGAGAGTTAGAAACATCCAAGAGAGAGAAACGTCCATCAGCTGCCTCCTGCACGCCCCCCACCTGGGGATGTGCCCGCCACCAAGGTCCATGCCCTGGACTGGAATCGAACCCGGGACCCTTGAGTCTGCAGGCCGACGCTCTATCCACTGAGCCATACCAGTTAGGGCTGATTCTTTTTTTTTTTTTTAATTAAAAAAAATTTTAAGGTAATTTGATCTTGGTTTTCTTTTTAAAAAAAATTGATTTCAGCCGAAACCGGTTTGGCTCAGTGGGCAGAGCGTCGGCCTGCGGACGGAAGGGTCCCGGGTTCGATTCCGGTCAAGGGCATGGACCTTGGTTGCGGGCACATCCCCGGTGGGGGGTGTGCAGGAGGCGGCTGATGGATGTTTCTCTCTCATCGATGTTTCTAGCTCTCTTCCCTCTCCCTTCCTCTCTGTAAAAAATCAATGAAATATATTTTAAAAAAATAATAATAAAAAAATAAAATAAATAAAATAAAAATTGATTTCAGAGAGGAAGGGAGAAGGAGAGAGACAGAAACATCCATGAGGAGAGAGAATCACGGACCGGCTGCCTCCTGCAAACCCCCTACTGGGGATCGAGCCGGCAACCTGGGCCTGTGCCCTTGACCGGGAGTCGAACCATCGAACCTTGACCTCCTGGTTCACAGGTCAATGCTCAACCCCTGAGCCACGCCGACGGGGCTCAAATGGGTCTTCCATGACCCTCCGATGGCGGCCTCTTGGACGTGACCCTGACGTTGTACATGCAAGACAAGAGCCGTTTAAACACCTCACCTTCCTTTTCCCTTAGATTTCAACCCCCGTTTCTAGGACGGGGAGCCAGACAGCCATGCGGCGCGTCTTCTCCGCTCATCCATCACCAGCAAAGCGCTGACAGCCAGTCTGGAGGCTTTTCCAGGGGCCATCGTGACCTCAATCCACCCAAAAATAAAGGCTGCTGCTTGGCCCCAGACTCACAGCGTGACCCCCAAGAATGATGGCTCAGCCGCTCACCCGTGCCTCCCGATGGCCCGATCCTAAGTGAGGCGAGACCTCCCCTTCAGCATCTCCTGCGGGATCAGGACATCTGGGAGAACCCCCCCTAAGAGGAACCACGGCCCTGGGGGTCCATCGATTCCATCGATGCAGCCGACGTCCCGTGCATTTGCATAGAAATCCGTGGACGGGGCCCAGATTACAGGTTTAATCCATCACCCGTATCGCTTCCCACCTCTGGGCACCGTGATGGGTGCCCGGTGCCCACGTGGGAGTTTCAGGATTCAATTGCCTCCAGGTCACGGGGGCCTCATTCGCAACATGTCGCAAGGCATTCGTTCTTGAATCCTCCCTCCCTCTCCTGCCACTGGAATGGCCCTTATTCAGCCTCCCACGGAGCGCCCGGCCCCGCCCCACGCTCCTGGGGCTGCCTCCGAGGCGAGAATGCCGTGTGCGCAGGCCAGCCGCTCCCCGTAAGAAAACGTTGGCATCATCGCGATGGCTTCTACTACGCGGGGTCCTCGATGGAAGACTCTCCATCGGTGAAGGTGTCCTGATTCTTATTTTGAACATCTGCAGCTGTTCCGACTATCTGTACCAATAACAGGGGTCATATGCTAATTAGACCGGGAGACCTTCCGGACGTCCTTCCGGACAAAGCCATGGTGGCGGGGCTGAGGCAGAGGCGGTTAGGGGCGATCAGGCCAGGAGGGGAGGGCAGTTAGGGGTGATCAGGTGAGCGGAGGAGGGAAGTTAGGGGTGATCAGGGAGCAGGGGGGGCAGTTGGGGGTGAGCAGGCTGGCGGGGGGGGGGCAGTTGGGGTGATAAGGCCAGCAGGGTGGGCAGTTAGGGGTGAGCTGGCCAGCAGGCAGAGTGGTTAGGGGTGATCAGGCAGGCAGACAGGCGAGCGGTTAGGAGCCAGTGGTTCCGGATTGTAAGAGGATGTCCAACTGCCTGCAGGATCGGGCCTAAACCAGCAATCGAACATCCCCTGAGAGGGTCCCAGATTGGAGAGGGTGCGGCTGGGCTGAGGGACATCCCCCCGTGCATGAATTTCATGCACCGGGCCACTTGTCTATATATATAAAAGCCTAACATGCTAAGCGTCCAACCGTTTGACCAGTTGCTATGATGTGCACTGACCACCAGGGGGCAGACAGTCAACCAGTTGACCAGTCGCTATGACGTGCACTGACCACCAGGGGGCAGACGCTCCGACCGGTAGGTTAGCTTGCTGCTGGGGTCCGGCCGATGGGGACTGAGCAAGACGGGCCGGACACGCCCTGGAGCCCTCCTGCGGTCCCTCCTGGTCAGCCAACCTCCTGGGGTTATTGTTATTGTATCATGTTGTTATTGTTTACTTATGAATCAATTTATATATTATTTTCACATACATTTTGCTAATCTCCTTTCATCTCTGACACTTCTATGAAAGAGAAAGGGCGAAGAGCAATATTAAAATATTTCTTCTAATTCATTTCCTTTCAATGTGCACGGATCCGTGCACCGGGATACTAGTTCTTTAATTAAACACCAGTTTTGTAATAATAACAATGTTCCAGAGTTTTAACCACCATGAAAAATCAATCAGAAGTCATTCCTATTCAACCAACTCACCGTGTGTGATATGTTGAAGGTAGCTGTGATCGGGATTGAGTTATCAGTCCTGGTGACAGAAAGGGATGCTAGCTAATGTAAGGGGGGAAAGAAAAGATGAGAGAGAGAGAGGGAGAGAGAGAGAGAGAGAGAGAGAGAGAGAGAGAGAGAGAGAGAGAAGAGAGAGAGAGAGAGGATGAGAGAGAGAAATATAGAGAGAGAGACAGAAAGAGAGAGGAAGAGAGAGAGAGGGAGGGAGAAGAGAGAGGAAGAGAAAGAGAGGAAGAGAAAAGAGAGAGAGAGAGAGAGAGAGAGAGGAGCGTATTAGCTTGACAATCATTAAACTACAGAGGCCCAACTCGTGCACCGGTGGGGTCCCTCGGCCTGGCCTGCAGGATCGGGCCAAAACACCACTCTCTGACACCCCCCGAGGGGTTCCGGATTTCGAGAGAGTGCAGGCCAGGCTGAGGGACCCCACTGGAGCACAGTCGGGCCCGGGGAGGGCCCACGGGAGGGCTCCAGGGCGTGTCCGGCCCGTCTCGTTCAGTCCCGATCGGCCGGACCCCAGCAGCAAGCTAACTTACCGGTCGGAGCGTCTGCCCCCTGGTGGTCAGTGCACGTCATAGCGACTGGCCGGACGGTCAAACGGACGGTCGGACACATCGCCTATTAGGCTTTTATATATATATAGATTAAGGTAGAGAGAATACTATGTAGTTAGAAATATCTTGAGCATTGGCAAAATGGTATGTGTTCCCCCCGTAAACGTTTGCAATTTATTCTTCTCTTAATTGTAACGTCTCCTCACCCCCGTGGCTTTGCGGTCTGTTCGCTGTGGGGCAGACACTTTCCTCTGTGGGAGAGCCCTCGGCGTTCCTCCTCCAAGGACCAGACCCACCTTTTCTGGGAGCCGTCTCTCCCCAGGAAGGCGTCCCCTGCGGAAGGAAAACGGAGTGTACTTTCGGGATCCGACACTTACGGGATTTACGGAAACAGCCGACGAGAAATAAACAGCAAAGGGAGTCGGAGGACGAACAGCAAAGGCATCCGGGCTACGTCCTGTGTGGTGGTTATTCTGGCGTTTGCTCCTCAGCTAAGAAAGAAAGAAAAAGGAGGAGCTGAACGAATGAGAAATCCTCATATATAAAAACCTGGTCGTAACGACAGTAACACAGAGCTGACCACTGGAGTCAGGGCTGGCCCGCCCCCAAGCAAGCGGATAGGGGCGATCAGCAGGCAGCAGAGGGTTAGGTGATCAGTAGGCAGACCATGGTTAGGTGATCAGCAGCAGACATGGTTAGGGTGATCAGCAGGCAGACAGTGGTAGGGTATCAGGCAGCACGCAAGTGTTAGGAGATCAGGTATCAGACCAGTGGTTAGGGCAATCAGCAGCAGAGTGATTAGGTGATAGGCTGGCAGACCAGGTTAGGGGTGATCAGGTAGCAGACAGTGTTAGGGCAATCAGCAGCAGGCAGAGTGTTAGGCGATCAGCAGCAGAGTGGTTAGGGGTGATCAGCAGGCAGAGTGTAGGGCAATCAGGCAGGCAGCAAGTGGTTAGGTGATAGTAGCAGACCAGCGGTAGGGCGATCAGTAGAACTAGCAGTTAGCAGTGATCAGCAGGCAGGCAAGTGTAGGCGATCAGCAGCAGAGGGATAGGGTGATCAGTAGGCAACCAGCGGTTAGGGGCGATCAGGTAGGAAGACTAGCAGTTAGCAGTGATCAGGCAGGCAGGCAAGTGGTTAGGGGCGATCAGGCAAGCAGAGTGGATAGGGGTGAACAGGTAGGCAGACCAGCGGTAGGGCGATCAGGTAGGAAGACTAGCAGTTAGCAGTGATCAGGCAGGCAGGCAGGCAAGTGGTTAGGGGCGATCAGGCAGGCAGAGTGGTTAGGGGTAATCAGGCAGACAGAGTGGTTAGGGGTGATCAGGCAGGCAGAGTGGTTAGGGGCAATCAGGCAGGTCAGGCAGAGTGGTTAGGGGGATCAGGCAGGCAGAGTGGTTAGGGGCAATCAGGCAGTCAGGCAGAGTGGTTAGGGGTGATCAGGCAGGCAGAGTGTTAGGGGTGATCAGGCAGGCAGAGTGGTTAGGGGTGATCAGGCAGGCAGAGTGGTTAGGGGCAATCAGGCAGTCAGGCAGAGGGTTAGGGGTGATCAGGCAGGCAGAGGTGGTTAGGGGTGATCAGGCAGTCAGGCAGAGTGGTTAAGGGTGATCAGGCAGGCAGAGTTGTTAGGGGTGATCAGGCAGGCAGAGTGGTTAGGGGCAATCAGGCAGGCAGGGAAGTGGTTAGGGGTGATCAGGCAGGCAGAGTTGTTAGGGGTGATCAGGCAGGCAGAGTGGTTAGGGTGATCAGGGCAGGCAAGTGGTTAGGGCAATCAGGCAGGCAGGCAGAGTGGTTAGGGGTGATCAGGCAGGCAGAAGTTGTTAGGGGTGATCAGGCAGGCAGAGTGTTAGGGGCGATCAGGCAGGCAGAGTGGATAGGGGTGATCAGGTAGGCAGACCAGCGGTTAGGGGCGATCAGGTAGGAAGACTAGCAGTTAGGGGAATCAGGCAGGCAGGCAAGTGGTTAGGGGCAATCAGGAGGCAGAGTGGTTAGGGTGATCAGGCAGGCAGGCAGAGGGTTAGGGGCGATCAGATAGGCAGACGGCCCCTCACTGTGCTGGTCCCGCCCCCAGCAAAGAAAGAGCGAGGCCCAGGCCAGCCAAGCCATTGCACCCCAGCCTGTCTCCTGCAGAGGGAGGCCACCGGTGGCAGGGGAGGGGGGGCCAGGACTGCACAGATGGCGGCGGGGATGGGGCCAGCTGCCTGCAGCTGGGGGAAGGAAAGACCCGATAGACCCTGATCTCAGGTCAGGCCTAGGGGCCCTGCCCGAGGGGTCCGGATTGTGAGAGGGGTGCAGGCCGGGCTGAGGGACCCCTCCCCCTGAAGTGCACAGATTTTCATGCACCGGCCTCTAGTGTATAAATAAAGAAAATCAGGAGCCGCTGGATTTATACGTGATTTGGCCACGGGTGATACGGAAAGAGTAGAATAGGACCAAACCAATGACCTATTTCTGACGGCGGAGAGCGGGCGAATATTTGTACGTCACAAGGCTCATCAACCAGCGAGCATTCCTGATTCACGGGTGCAGGGTCTGACGTAGCCAACGCCACCCCCCGAAACTACTCTCGGGGGGCCCGTACCACCCTTCGCTTCTGATGGTTCCCACCACGTTAGTCCATAGCCACGCTGACAGTCTACCGAGTTACCGCTAAACGGGTTCATCCATTTGGGACCGGCGCTCTGCTTTATAAATAAACCATCAAATTAATTCGAAGAGAAATGGTGGCGGGGGGACGTGGGCGCCAAGTTGAGGGAATAAATTAAGGCCGAGATATATATTTTTTTCCCTAATTTGCTATGTGTTAGTTGAGCCAGGGTGTGTTTTACGACCCAGAAATGGGACGGTTTGTTGGCAAGGAGATGATTTCTGGTGCAGATTTTTCATCGCGTCCGAGATAAAGTCGAGCATTAGCATTGCGGATGGCATTCTGCGTCTCAAGGTGGTGTGTCCTCGGGTGACGGATGGGTCCTGTGTTCGATTTTATGCCTAGTCCACGGGAGTGGACCATACGTCCACGTGGTCGAACGCCTCAGACCCAACCCCCAGCTTTTCATCGGATCCCCAGCTACACAAGAACTCTACCAACTTAACTTTCTTTCTTCTCTTTTAAATATAGTTTTACTGGAGGCCCGGTGCACGAATTCGTGCACCGGAGGGGTCCCTCGGCCTGGCCTGCGGGATCGGGCTGAAACTGGCTCTCTGACATCCCCTGAGGGGTCCCGAATTGTGAGAGGGCGCAGGCCAGGCCGAGGGACCCCACCAGTGCATGATTGGGGCTGGGAGGGACCGCGGGAGGGCTCCAGGGTGTGTCCGGCCCGTCTCGCTCAGTCCCGATTGGCCGGACCCAAGCAGCAAGCTAACCTACCAGTCGGAGCATCTGCCCCCTGGTGGTCAGTGCACGTCATCGCGAGCGGTTGAGCGGCCTTAGCATATCATTAGCATATTACGCTTTGATTAGTTGAACGGATGAGCATATTAGGCTTTTATTATATGGGATGTCAATATGGACTGACCACATGCCCATGTTGTGATCCCCAGTGGAGAGCGTGCAGGAGGCAGCTGATCTATGATTCTCTCTCATCATGGATGTTTCTCTCTCTCTCTCCCTTCCTCTCTGAAATAGGTAA
This sequence comes from Cnephaeus nilssonii, assembly GCA_030846915.1. Taxonomy (NCBI): domain Eukaryota; kingdom Metazoa; phylum Chordata; class Mammalia; order Chiroptera; family Vespertilionidae; genus Cnephaeus; species Cnephaeus nilssonii. The sequence continues at coordinate 133,758,565 of JAULJE010000001.1, forward strand.
CAATATATTTTTGAAAAATGCAAGCATTGCTTAATACCTATCCTGTGTTCTCCAAACTGTGTTCTCTAGCCTGATAGAGGCACCTGAATGGGGGGAAACACGTGCTTTTTCATCGACTCCTCTTCTTCACTACCCCCACCATTTTTTAAAAATATATTTTATTGATTTTTTACAGAGAGGAAGGGAGAGGGATAGAGAGTTAGAAACACCGATGAGAGAGAAACATCGATCAGCTGCCTCCTGCACGCCTCTTACTGGGGATGTGCCTGCCACCAAGGTACATGCCCTTGACCGGAATCGAACCCGGGACCCTTCCGTCCGCAGGCCGACGCTCTATCCGCTGAGCCACACCGGTTAGGACCCCCCACCCTTTTTTAAATACATGAACAGCCGGAGTCGATCTGACACCCTCCCTTCTTTGCTTCGCCTCGACCCTCCCGGCTTGGACCCCCATCCCCGCTCGCTGTCACCCTCGCTTGATCCTCGTGCTGATTTCCACCTCTTCTCCCCGCCTCCCATTTCGTCTGTTCCTCCCCCAGTCACCCACGTCCTCGTGAGAACACCGTGCACCGAGTTCCAACACCCAACACTTGACTTCAGCGGGCTCCCAACCCCACCCCATCGACACTCCACTCCCAGCAACATGCACTCCACCCAGACGGCCGGTCCTCGTGAGCACAGCTCTGGCAAGACATTGAGATTTTTTTTTTTTCTTTGAAAAGGAGACGCTTATTGGCCATTCGGTGTTGGAGAGTGGCTGTCCCCCGAGGAGTCTTGTTCTGTGCTGCCTCCAGGAAGGAGGTAAGAACATCGATGCAGGGAAGTGGCTGCTCGTGCCCCGGAGACACCCTGCCTCACACCTGCACCTTTGAGAGCGAGCTCGGTGAAGAGCGAGCTCGCCTCTAGCTTTGGTTTCCCCCCCCCCCCCCCCAAGCGAGGATGTCATTTCGCTCTCCTTTTCTAGTTGAGAAAAATCGATGCGGACGTTAAGCGACTCCTCTCTGTGGATGCCCAAAGAAAAGAAAAGAAAAAAAAAAACACGGTTGATTGAGACTCGCAGAAGCAAACGTTCCCGTTCGAGGCCCAGCCAACTCCATCCCAACCCACGTATTTTCTTCAGTTTCACTGAGGCATCGTTGATGACGAAAACGGCAAGGTATGTAAAGCGACAACATGATGGTTTTTTAAAAAAATATATCGATATTGCCCTGACCGGTGTGGCTCAGTGGATAGAGCATCGGCCTGCGGATGGAAGGGTCCCGGGTTCGATTCCGGTCAAGGGCATGTACCTTGGTGGCGGGCACATCCCCAGTGGGGGACGTGCAGGAGGCAGGTGATGGATGTTTCTCTCTCATCGATGTTTCTAACTCTCTGTCCCTCTCCCTTCCTCTCAGCAAAAAAATCAATAAAATATATTTAACATAAATAAATAAATAGATAAAATAAAATAAAATAAAATAGCCCTAACTTGGTTTGGCTCAGTGGAGCGTCGGCCTGCAGATGGAAGGGTCCCGGGTTCAATTCCGGTCAAGGGCATGTACCTTGGTGGCGGGCACATCCCCAGTGGGGGGCGTGCAGGAGGCGGCTGATCGATGTTTCTCTCTCATCGATGTTTCTAACTCTCTGTCCTTCTCTCTTCCTCTCTAAAAAAAATCAATAAAATATATTTAAAAATAAAATAATAAATAAAAAATAAAAATATTGATATTGTTGAGAGTGTTGCAGATGTTCCTCCGTTTCCCCCCGCCCCAGTGGTCGGCAAACCGCGGCTCGCGAGCCACATGTGGCTCTTTGGCCCCTCGAGGGTGGCTCTTCGACAAAATACCACGTGCAGGCGCTCATGTACGGTGCGATTGAAACGTCGTGGCCCACGTCCAGACCTCGGTGTTCGGCCCGGGCGAGTCTGTTTTGAAGTAGTGGCGTTAGAACACTCAAGGGGCCAAAGTAATGAGGTTTTCTTTGGCCCCACAGACACCCCCCCCCCGCCCCCCATTCGTCTCTTTGTTCTGTCACTAACCTTTGGTGATGATCCAGGCACGAGACCTCAAGAGCCTGGACTACCCAGAAACGAGAAACACACGGCAAATATTTAGACTTTGAGTTAAAAACAACAACAAACGGCACTTGGACCTGTGTACAAAGAGAGGGAGGTTAAAAATTAATGAGCCACTAATTGCTATGGTGAATAGGAAATTGCTCTCTTGCTGTTGGGTTTATTAGAGAACGAGAAAATTGCAGGGCGCGTGAACGAATGTTTCCCCGACTGCTCTCTGCAGAAGAAGAAGACCTAAAAAAAAAAAATACTCGGAAAGAGAGGGGAGGGAGTCTCCACCCACGAACCAAGAGGTCCCGGGTTCGATTCCCGGTCAAGGGCACGTGCCCGGGTTGCAGGCTCGACCCCCCGTAGGGGCGTGCAGGAGGCAGCCGGTCCATGATTCCCTCTCATCATGGATGTTTCTCGCTCACTCTCCTCCTCTCCCTTCCTCTCTGAAATCAATAAAAACATATATTTTTAAAAATATATATATATTTCTGTTACTTTTCCTCAACAGCATCCACAGACAATTGCGAGGATATTGGAGAACATGGAATACCCCCAAATTTTTAGGGCTCGGTTCTTTCCACCGGGGACCCCGTGGTTCCATCGACCTGCTGTGTCATTCTCCCCGTCCCCTACTGGGAACCTGGGATGTATCCACGGGGTGCTGGCGGGACCCTCATACGGGTTTCTGACCCGTGTAGTAAGGGTTGTTGCATAGGAACATCCATGAGGTATCCTCTCAATTGGGCCAAAATACGGGATCAGTAGCAGCGATACCCTTAGGATGAAATGCAAAAGTAAGGTCCATGCCCTGGCTGGTGTGGCTCAGTGGATAGAGCGTCGGCCTGTGGACATGAAGGGTCCCGGTTTGATTCCGGTCAAGGGCACATGCCCGGGTTGTGGGCTCCATCCCCAGTAGGGGGCGTGCAGGAGGCAGCCGATCTTACGGTTCTCTCTCATCACGGATGTTTCCATCTCTCTCTCCTTCTCCCTTCCTCTCTGAAATCATTAAAAATGTATTTTTTAAAAAAGTGAGGCCTACCATTAAAACTTGAAGGATGCTGGGACAGAAGGCGTTATTATATCCTTACTAGAGGCCCAGTGCACAAAATTCGTGCATGGGGGGTTAGGGGTGTGTGTCTCTCACCCACCTGCACCCTCTCCAATCTGGGACCTAAATGGTGTCTGACTGCCCGTTAAGCCCAATCCCACTTCTGCCTAGCCTGATCACTCCCTAACCCTCCCCTGCCAGCCTGATCGACCCCTAACAGCTCCCCTGCCGGTCCGATTGCCCCTAACTTGACTCCCCTGCAGGTCCGGTCGCCCCCAACTGCCCTCCCCTGCAGGCCTGGTCCCCCCAACTGCCCTTCCCTGCAGGCCTGGTCCCCCCCAAACTGTCCTCCCTGCAGGCCTGGTCCCCCCCCAACTGCCCTCCCCTGCAGGCCTGGTCCCCTCCAACTGTCCCTCCCCTGCAGGCCTGGTCCCACGTAAGTGTCCTCCCCTGCAGGCCTGGTCCCCCCTTAAATGCCTCCCCTGCAGGCCTGGTCCGCCCCCAACTGTCCTCCCCTGCAGGCCTGGTCCCCCCCAACTGTCCTCCCCTGCAGGCCTGGTCACCCCTAACTGCCCTCCCCTGCAGGCCTGGTCCCTCCCAACTGTCCCCCCTGCAGGCCTGGTCACCCCTAACTGCCCTCCCCTGCAGGCCTGCCCCATGTCCTGCCCCCCAACTGTCCTCCCCTGCAGGCCTGTCCCCCCCAACTGTCCTCCCCTGCAGGCCTGGTCCCCCCCAACTTCCTCCTCTGCAGGCCTGGTCCCCCCCAACTGCCTCCCCTGCAGGCCTGGTCCCCCCCAACTGCCCTCCCCTGCAGGCCATCTTGTGGTGGCCATCTTTGTCCACATGGGGGCGGCTATCTTGTGTGTTGGAGTGATGGTCAATTTGCATATTACCTCTTTATTAGATAGGATTCCAGTCACCCATCCAGTCTATGCAAACACCAGATGTGTCCTAGAAAAATTCCGGGGAAGCTCCACAAACTTACCCAACACATGGGAGCCACTCTGCTATATATTCCTTTTTTAAACCCTCATCCGAGGATATTTTTTTCCACTGATTTTTAGAGAGCATGGGACAGAGAGGGAGAGATAGAAACATCCATGTGAGAGAAACACATCGATCGGTTAGCCTCCTGCACACGCCCCGACCAGGGCCCGGGCTGGGGAGGTGCCTGCAACCCGGGCATGCGCCCTGGCCGGGAATCGAACCCGGGGCCCTTCAGGCTGCAGGCCGACGCTCTATCCACTGAGCCACACCAGCCAGGGCTATTCTGTCACTTCTAAACCTCACCAGCTGCTTTTCCTCCGCGGGCAGAATGCCAGCAGCACGAGAATCAACGTGGTTTATTTTTGGCTTCATGCCCCCAAATCACGATGGCTTTGATTGTGTTAGCGAAAATAAGTCATTTTGAATGCCAAGTATTTTTTTAAAAAAAATAAGTTTTATTGATGTCAGAGAGAAGAAGGGAGAGAGAGAGAGAAGCATCCATGATGAGAGAGAATCATGGATCAGCTGCCTCCTGCACGCTCCCCTACTGGGGATCGACCTGCAACCCAGGCACGTGCCCTTGACCGGGAATCGAACCCGTGACCTCCTGGTTCATAGGTCGATACTCAACTCAACCCGGAAACAGGGAAGTTACCAGTTACCCAGACATTTCAAGGGTGTGTCATCCTAGATGCAAAAAGACAGGTCGGCTCCGTTAAGATAAAGGTTGACCTTGTCAATGACCTTGTCGGCCTAGGAGGTGACTGCCCACCATAAACTGCTTTTACCTAAAGTCTAATTTCAGACCATCCTTTGGGGCGACTTTACGTCTTTAAGTTTGCAAGACCGCCACGCAGGCCTCCCCTGAGCCGGTCAGGTTAGCACGTGGCCTTTTTTTTTTTTTCCCGTCCACACCCCACTGGTCGACGGGTCAGTCAATTCAGCCAATCAATGCATAATATGCTAATGATATGCTAACGCTGCTCAACCGCTCGCTATGACGTGCACTGACCACCAGGGCGGAGACACCTGGTTCCCGCCCCGCCCCAGGCTTTCGCCACCCTGTTGTCTGCTTCCATAGGTTTAATCTCTTCCTGTCCCCCCTTACCCTCCTCCCCTCTGAGATTCGCCAGTCTGTTCTATGTTGCCATGCCTCTGATTCTATTTTATTAACCAACTACAGGCCCGGTGCACGAATTCGTGCACCAGTGGGGTCCCTCAGCCTGGCCTGTGGGATCGGGCCGAAACCGGCTCTCCGATATCCTCCCGAGGGGTCCCGGATGGCGAGAGGGCGCAGGCCAGGCCGAGGGACCCCATTGGTGCACGATCGAGGCCAGGGAGGGACACAGGAGGTTGGCCAGCCGGGGAGGGACCACGGGAGGGCTCCAGGGCGTGTCCAGCCCGTCTCGCTCAGTCCCGATCGGCCGGACCCCAGCAGCAAACTAACCTACTGGTCAGAGCATCTGCCCCCTGGTGGTCAGTGCACGTCATAGCGACTGGTCGACCGGTCAACTGTCTGCCCCCTGGTGGTCAGTGCACATCATAGCGAGCGGTTGAGCAGCATTAGCATAACATTACCATATTACGCTTTGATCGGCTGAATTGATTGACCCGTCGACCAGACACTTAGCATATTAGGCTTTTATTATATAGGATTTATTCTGTTTGTTAGACTTCTTATTCATTTATTTTGATTTTTAGATTCAATTGTTGATAGCTATATATTTATTGCCAATTTCTTTTTCTTTTTCTTTTTCTTTTTCTTTTTCTTCTGAAAGAATACCCTTCAACATTTCCTGTCATCCTGGTTTGGCAGTGATGAACTCCTTTAGCTTTTTCTTGTCCGAGAAGCTCTTATCTGACCTTCAATTCTGAACGAGAGCTTTGCTGCGTAGAGGAATCTTGGTGCTAAGTCCTTGCTGTTGACTTGTGGATAAATGGCCCCATTTTCCGGCAAAATCAGCTCTTGTCTGAGCCATCCCTGGGCCTGCAGAATGATCAGAAGGAAGGGCTCGATAAACCCTGGACCCCGGGGCCCGACCCGACCTTGACCTGGCCCTCTGTCCACACAAGAGTGTGACCCAACGTTTGATTACGGCCAGTCTATGAGGTACGGACGGCAGCTGGCTTAATTCCTTCATTTCTTCAATCTCCAGTAAATATGAATATTTTCTGTGTACACCAGAGGCCTGGTGCCCAAATGCGTGCATGGGTGGGGTCCCTCTGCCTGGCCGGTGATCGAGGCCTATCAGGGGGGCCGGATGGATGGGGTCGAGGAACCCTGGGAGGTTGGCTGTCTGGCCCCCCCGATCAGAGCCTATCGGGGGCGGGAGGGAGACCGGCCGGCAGGGGTTGGGGCTGTGGGAGTGCACTGACCACCATGGGGCAGTTCCTGCGTTGAGCGTCTGCCCCCTGGTGGTCAGTGCACGTCATAGCGACCGGTTCGGCCGTTCATTCCGGGCGTTCCAACCATTCGGTTGCCATGGCGGCTTAGACTTTTATATATATAGATAAGCCCATGGGTGGTGTATTATCTCCAGATTTTTAATGCAGATCCTTGCCTTGTATTTGGGATATGGTATGATGATCTTTTTATCTTTTCTTTCCTTTTTAGTCTCATTGAAATGAATTTTTATATTATTACTCTTTTTAAATATATATATATATATATATATATATATTATATATATATATATATATTTATTTATTGATTTCAGAGAGACAGGGAGAGGGAGAGAGAGACAGAGACATCCATGATGAGAGAGAATCATTGACCGGCTGCCTCCTGCACGCCCCCGACTGGGGATCGAGCCCAAAACATAGGCATGTGCCCTTGACCAGGAATTGAATGTACCATGACCTCCTGGTTCCTAGGTCGATGCTCAACCATGGAGCCTCCGTGGCCTGACTCTGTGATTACTGTTTAATAAATAATACATTTCATTTGTAGGAGAACTGAATTTAGAAAGAAAATCACGTTGGACGTCACAGCAAGTGCTTTTTCGATTTCTTCTAAATTTTCACTTGTCTTTTCTATTGCTCATGAAGTTGGCAATGGATGCAGACTTCCATGCTTAAGGGAATTAAAAAAACAAGACAGCCCTGGCCGGTGTGGCTCAGTGGATAGAGCGTCGGCCTACGGACTCAAGGGTCCCAGGTTCGATTCCGGTCAAGGGCATGTACCTTGGTTGCGGGCACATCCCCAGTAGGAGGTGTGCAAGAGGCAGCTGATCGATGTTTCTCTCTCATCGATGTTTCTAACTCTCTATCCCTCTCTCTTCCTCTCTGTAAAAAATCATTACAATATATTAAAAACAAACAAACAAAAAAAAACAAGACAGCCCTGGCCGGTGTGGCTCAGTGGATAGAGCGTCGGCCTGCAGACTGAAGGGTCCCAGGTTCGATTCCGGTCCAGGGCACATGCCCGGGTTGCGGGTTCGATCCCCAGTAGGGGGCGTGCGGGAGGCAGCCGGTCCGTGATTCTCTCTCGTCATGGATGTTTCCATCTCTCTCTCTCTCCCCCTCTCCCTTCCTCTCGCTGAAATCAATAGAAAAACATTTTTTTAAGAACAAAATAAATAAATAAACAAGGCCAAAGAGCCCTGGCCTGCATGGCTCAATGGTTAGCGCATCAGCCCTTACACCCACGGGGGATGGGTTCGATTCCCAGCCAAGGGCACCCACACGGGTCGCAGGTTCGATTCCCGCCCCCCGTTGGGCGTAGGTGGGAGGCAACCGGTTTCTCTCTTTCACATCGACGTTTCTCTCTCTGTCTTTTTTTTTTAATTTAATAAATCTTTATTGTTCAGATTATTACAATCGTTTCTCCTTTTTCCCCCATAGCTCCCCTCCACCCGGTTCCCACCCGACCCTCTGCCCTTTTCTCTCTGTCTTAAAAAAAAAATCAATAAAAAAATATCCCCAGGTGAGGATTAAAAAAAAAACCCACAAAAGAAAATACATAAACGTATGCATCTCCTTATGCATAGAAATGACAGTTGAAATCCAAGGAAGGAGGTGAAAGAAAAAAAAAATGGGATAAAAAATATGGTGATGTTTGCACCAAGGACTTAGGTTCGTATTGTAACATGCAGAGAAAATGTCCCTGATGATATGATCTGAATAAAATAAAATAAAATAAAATAGAAAGATGGAACCAGAATGGGGCTTCCGTGAATTCTCTTAACTGTCGACTCACATGGTCATTCTTGCCATATTAACATCTTTCCCGCTCTCTAACGTCGGGGGGAAAAGGTCTTAGTTTGCTGGTCTTGGACTGTGCATTTCAGAGAGGAAGGGAGAGGGAGAGAGAGAGAGAGAAACATCGATGATGAGAGAGAATCATGGATCAGCTGCCTCCTGCACGCCCCCCACTGGGGATGGAGCCCGCAACCCGGGCCTGTGCCCTTGACCGGGAATCGAACCCCGACCTCCTGGTTCACAGGTCCACGCTCAACCACTGAGCCACGCCGTCCGGGTGTGGACCATGCATTTCAGAGAGAGAAAGAGAGAGAGAGAGAGAGAGAGAGAGAGAGAGAGAGAGAGAGAGAGAGAGCCCTGACCGGTGTGGCTCAGTGGATAGAGCGTCGGCCTGCGGACTGAAGGGTCCCGGGTTCGATTCCGGTCAAGGGCATGTACCTTGGTTGCGGGCACATCCCCAGTGGGGGGCGTGCAGGATGCAGCTGATGGATGTTTCTCTCTCGTAAATTAAAAGAGAGAGAGAAAGAGAGAGCGAGAGAGAAACATCGATGATGAGAGAGAATCATGAATCGGCTGCCTCCTGCACGCCCCCTGCTGGGGATGGAGCCCGCAACCCAGGCATGTACCCTGACTGGGAATCGAACCCGTGACCTCCTGGTTCACAGGTCAACGCTCAACCACTGAGCCACGCCGTCCGGGTGTGGACCATGCATTTCAGAGAGAGAGAAAGAGAGAGAGAGAGAGAGAGAGAGAGAGAGAGAGAGTCCGAGAGAGAGAGTCCTGACCGGTGTGTCTCAGTGTATAGAGCGTCGGCCTGCGGACCGAAGGGTCCCGGGTTCGATTCTGGTCAGAGGCATGTAACTTGGTTGCGGGCACATCCCCAGTGGGGGGCGTGCAGGAGGCAGCTGATGGATGTTTCTCTCTCATCAATGTTTCTGGCTCTCTATCCCTCTCCCTTCCTCTCTGTAAAATATCAATAAAATATATTAAAAAAAGAGAGAGAGAGAGAGAGAGAAACATCAATGATGAGAGAATCATGGATGGGCTGCCTCCTGCACGCCCCCTGCTGGGGATCAAGCCCGCAACCCGGGCCTGTGCCCTTGACCGGGAATCGAACCCCAACCTCCTGGCTCACAGGTCCACGCTCAACCACTGAGCCACGCCATCCAGGCTCGGGACCCTGCATTTCAATAAAGTCACAGCAGCAGGAAAAGATGGGGAGAAAGGCCGGGAGGGTGGTTAAGGGTCCGGAGCTGTGGTTTCAGGCACCGATGCCGGAAACCGATCATTGTCCCCCTGATAGACAGATACAGAACAGGGAGTCCGGACGGCTGGTCGACCTTCATCGCTCTGAATGCTGGGAGCTAATCGCTCCCTGTTTGTGGACACATTGGTAGTTAAAGCAACCTCCACCTGTTAGTCTGATGTAAATGCTTGCTGATTGGTATTATTGGAATTTCCTGCCTAAAGGATGTGGGTGTATCCCATAACCTCAATAAAAGGGATAGCAAAGGCCAGAGCGGGGTGTAGGCCTCCCCCTAGAAGGGGACTCCCGCCTGGCCCCCAATATCCCCAAATTAATACTCTTCTAGTCTCTTTTCATTTGTGTGCGGCCTCCTCCAGACCCGAACCCTGAACCGGGACCCGGAACCACGCAGGGACGTGACAGGGGATCCCACGCACCGAGCCTCGAGGGAGTCAATGGGATCCCCCTGCAGATGGACAGAGACTCGGACCCCAAATCCCAGCTCACCACGCCGACGCCCCTGCCCTGACCCCCGAGAACGAGGGGGATTTCGGACAGACCGAGAAGGGAGACGTTAATCCCAACCCGCGCGGGCAGACAGACGCCGTCGCCAGAAAGCTATGGACCAACAGCAAAGATTAAAAAAAACACCACAACTTCTTGCCCTGGCCGGTGTGGCTCAGTGGATAGAGCGTCGGCCTGTGGACTCAAGGGTCCCGGGTTCGATTCCCGGTCAAGGGCATGGACCTTGGTTGCGGGCACATCCCCAGTGGGGGGCGTGCAGGAGGCAGCTATCGGATGTTTCTCTCTCATCGATGTTTCTAGCTCTTTATCCCTCATTCTTCCTCTCTGTAAAAAAATCAATAAAATATATTAAACAAACAAATTTCTAATGAGCTCCAGAGAAAACTCAGACACGACAGTCCTTTTAAAGGAGCTAAAATGATGCCTAGGAGAAGAGGCGACAGGCACGGAATGAATGACTTACCACGAGGCATGGGTCTGGCTCCTTTATTTTTTTAAAAAATATATTTTTTATTGATTTTTTACAGAGAGGAAGGGAGAGGGATAGAGAGATTAGAAACATCGATGAGAGAGAAACATCCATCAGCTGCCTCCTGCACGCCCCCTCCTTGGGATGTGCCTGCAACCAAGGTACATGCCCTTGACCGGAATCGAACCCGGGACCCTTCAGTCCGCAGGCCGACGCTCTATCCACTGAGCCACACCGGCCAGGGCCTGGCTTCTTTAGAGAAATGGCCTTGCACAAGCATCCCTCCCCAGCTAGGCCGCTCTGCAGCTCACCCCCGCATGGCCTCTCCGGCACGGCCCCCAGGCATGCCTGCTGCGGGATTTATGCTCCGTCAGCCCAAGTGCCTTTTTTATGGACTCTCGCCCGCGGAGAGCCGGCCCATCACGGATTCTGAGCCACACGCACAAGCCCCCGGTCAACCATTAAATGTAGAGAGGATGGAGTCGTGCTGGGAGATTCTTTTTTAAAAAAATATATATTTCGTTGATTTTTTTACAGAGAGGAAGGGAGAGGGATAGAGAGTTAGAAACATCGATGAGAGAGAAACATCCATCAGCTGCCTCCTGCACACCCCCTACTGGTATGTGCCCGCAACCAGGTACATGCCCTTGACGGGAATCGAACCCGGGACCCTCAGTCCACAGAATCCTTGCTGCCTAAATGCGCGGTTATAGCAAATGGGGTTCCTTTCCCAGGGATTGTGGGCTAGGTCCAGCAACGTTCCCAGGAACCCTGCCCATTGGAAAAGGGGATTTCCTGTTGGCATCATCCTGTTCCAAAATGGCCAAATTGCCCTGGCTGGTGTGGCTCAGTGGATAGAGCGTCGGCCTGCAGACTGGAGGGTCCCGGGTTCGATTCCGTCAAGGGCATGGACCTTGGTTGCAGGCACATCCCCAGTAGGGGGTGTGCAGGAGGCAGCTGATCCATGTTTCTCTCTCATCGGTGTTTCTAGCTCTCTTCCCTCTCCCTTCCTCTCTGTAAAAAATCAATAAAATATATTTTAAAAAAGAGAAGTCAGAAATCAGATGTCAGAATGGAACACACGGTCCCATAGGTGTGGCTCCGTGGTTGAGCGTCAGCCAATGAACCAGGAGGTCAGGGTTCGATTCCCGGTCAGGGCACATGCCCAGTTTGCAGGCTCGATCCCCAGTAGGGGCGTGCAGGAGGCAGCCGGTCCATGATTCTCTCTCTCATGGATGTTTCTCTGTCTCTGTCTCTCCCTCTCCCTTCCTCTCTGAAACCAATCTATCTATATCAAAAGCCTAATATGCTAATTGTCTGACGTCCAACCAGTTGCTATGACGTGCACTGACCACCAGGGGGCAGACGCTCCCACCGGTAGGTTAGGTTGCTGCTGGGGTGTGGCTGATCGGGACTGGGTGAGACGGATCAGACAGGCCCTGGAGCCCTCCTGCAATCCCTCCCCACGGGCCAATCTCCCAAGGTCCCTCCCTGGCCTCTAAAATATTTCTTCTAATTAATTTCCTTTTAATGTGCATGTATGAATCCATGCACCAGGCCTCTAGTAAAAATATATTTAAAATAAAATCCTATATAATAAAGAGGTAATATGCAAATTGACCCTCACAACCTTGAGTCACAAGATGGCCTCCCCGTCATCACAAGGTGGGCACCCCCATGTCATCACAAATGGCTGCCCCCATGTTGTCACAAGATGGCCGCTCCCACATTGTTACAAGATGGCCGGCAGGGGAGGGCAGTTGGGGGAGACCAGGCCTTCAGGGGAGGGCAGTTGGGGGGACCAGGCCTTCAGGGGAGGCAGTTGGGGGCAACCATCAGGCCTGCAGGGGAGGGCAGCTGGGGGAGACTAGGCCTGCAGGGGAAGGCAGTTGGGGGACTCAGGCCTGAGGGCAGGGCAGGCTGAGGGGAGGGCAGTTGGGGGTGGTCAGGCCTGCAGGGGAGGGCAGCTGGGGGGACCAGGCCTGCAGGGGAGGGCAGTTGGGGGCGACCAGGCCTGCAGGGGAGGGCAGTTGGGGGGGACCAGGCCTGCAGGGGAGGGCAGTTGGGGGTGACCAGGCTTGTAGGGGAGGGCAGTTGGGGGTGACTGGGCCTGCAGGGGAGGGCAGTTGGGGGGACCAGGCCTGCAGGGAGGGCAGTTGAGGGTGCTCAGGCCTTCAGGGAGGGTAGTTGGGGGGAACCAGGCCTGCAGGGGAAGGCAGTTGGGGGGGACCAGGCCTGCATGGGAGGGCAGTTGGGAGGGACCAGGCCTGCAGGGGAGGGCAGTTGGGGGTGATCGGGCCTAAACCAGCAGTCGGACATCCCCCGAGGGGTCCCAGATTGGAGAGGGTGCAGGCTGGGCTCAGGGACACCGCCCCAGTGCACGAATTGCGTGCACCGGGCCTCTAGTAAAATAATAAAGAGCTCTCACGTAGAGGTCCCTGGGTGCCTTCTCTGCTGCCCCTGAAGCGAAACATTAGCAAGTGTCCGTCAGGTCCAAGTCGGTCCCAGTCGGCTCCGATGGACAAACACATGGTCCTTGTCGCTCACCCAGCCGGCACCCGAGGACACGGGGCAGAGCGATCGCTGCTGACGGAGCACGCGGCTTTGTCGACGCGGCTTCCTTCGCCCCCTGGCCCAGGGTGCTCGTGGGTGAGGGAGCCAGAGCCACTTTCGTTCGCGAATGAACACAGCCTTGTCGACGCAGCTTCGATCGACAGCGAAGGGCCCTTTTCGCGGACACTCCAATCATTAACGGGACCTGCAGGGGGTTATTTATTTTTTTGTCAATTTGTGAAAAACTAAAATATCGACTAGTAGTTGGGTTGTTTTTTTTGTGTGTGTGTTTTTTTTTAAAAGAAAGGAATCGATCATTGTAAACCACGGTGCCAGGAATCAGAGCAAGATAAATGGCGGGTGGTCTTTGCTTGGGGTGAATGAACAGCCCCCCCGGAGAGCAAGTCTCCAGCAAGGAATACAGCCATCGGCCGCGAGAGCTACATGCGTGTCCAGAGGTCAATCCATGACAAGGAAGGAGCGTGTTCCTTCCGACAAGGCCACGCAGGGCGAGCCCATAATTGCCACCCCCCCCCCCCCCCGCTGCCCTCTCAGCATGGACGGGTTGGCCTTCCCGCTGGGGGCAGAGGCAGCTATAACAGGAAGGGACCGGGGTTCCCGCCGGAATGCCTGAGGTCTGCTCTTTGCAAACACCGAGCGGTGATGGCTGGATGGTTCAGCCCTTGAGCCGGCTCCAAGAAGGCACCATGAGGACTTGGGGCAATGGTTCCCCACCTCGTCTTGGCCACGCCCCTCCTAAGCATCTCTAAAATCCTTGCCGAAACCGGTGTGGCTCAGTGGATAGAGCGTCGGCCTGCGGACTGAAAGGTCCCGGGTTCGATTCCCGGTCAAGGGCATGTACCTGGGTTGCGGGCACATCCCAGGTGGGGGGCATGCAGGAGGCAGCTGGTCGATGTTTCTCTCTCATCGATGTTTCTAACTCTCTATCCCTCTCCCTTCCTCTCTGTAAAAAAATCAATAAAATATATAAATAAAATTAAAAATAAAAAAATAAAATCCTGATTCACACCCGCCCCCCCATGACATAGGATTCTTTTTTTGAAAAAAAACATTTGTATTGCATTCAAAGAGGAAGGGAGAGGGAGAGAAAGAAACATCCATGAGGAGAGAGAATCATGGACGGCTGCCTCCTGCACGCCCCCTACTGGGGATGGAGCCTGCAACCCGGGCATGTGCCCTTGACCGGGAATCGAACCCGGGACCCTTCAGTCCACAGGCTGATGCTCTATCCACTGAGCCACACCGGCCAGGGCCACACTCTCCTCCTTTTTTTTTTTTAAATATATATTTTATTGATTTTTACAGAGAGGAAGGGAGAGGGATAGAGAGTTAGAAACATCAATGAGAGAGAATCATTGATTGGATGCCTCCTGCACGCCCCCCACTTGGGATGTGCCCGCAACCAAGGTACGTGCCCTTGACCGGAATCGAACCGGGACCCTTCAGTCTACAGGCTGATGCTCTATCCACTGAGCCACACCGGCCAGGGCCACACTCCCTCCTTTTTAATTGTAGGAACCGTGTGAAAACACAAAGTTTAAAAAACTTCCCGCTAAACACAACACACACACATATTCTATTTCCCCCCACGGGCACCCCTGATCACAGCCTTCGCTGGGAAAGACGCCGTGTATTTATCTACGAGATCCAAAACCCGGCCTTTACTGGTGTGTGTGAAGCTTTGAAGGGCTTCCCGCAGGGAGCCGGGAAGAAAGATTTTTTTTCCTCAGAAAACCATCTAACAGGAAAAGGCGACTCGGCATGTCCCCGCCTGCTGCTAACAGAACCAGAAATAGATGAGATATTAGGCACGGAGCCGGGTCCTGGCCCGAGGGGGGTGCAGGTGGGCGTGCGGGGTTCTGTTACAAGACAGGATACCACGGTGCGTGTGCAGATAGTAAAATTTTTAAAGGAAATAAGAAAAAAATATTGGGTGTCTTCCCAGTACTCCTACCTAAGGAGAGGGCTAAGACGGATTCGGAATGGAGGGATGGATTTCCTCCCTCTCACACACCCCACCTGCAGCTCTCATAACATTGCAATTAGAGAATTCCTAGCCCTGGCTGGTGTGGCTCAGTGGGTAGAGCATCGGCCTGTGGGCTGAAGGGTCCCGGGTTCGATTCCGCTCAAGGGCACAGGCCCGGGTTGCGGGCTTGATCCCCAGTGGGGGGCGTGCAGGAGGCAGCCAATCAGTGATTCTCATCATTGATATTTCTATCTCTCTCCCTCTCCCTTCCTCTCTGAAATCAATAAAAATGTATTTTAAAAAGAATAAATAAAAAATCCCTAGCCCTGGCTGGTGTGGCTCAGTGGACAGAGCATCGGCCTGCGGGCTGAAGGGTCCCGGGTTCGATTCCGGTCAAGGGCACATGCCTGGGTTGCAGGCTTGAACCCCATTAGGGGGCGTGCAGGAGGCAGCCAAATAATGATTCTCTCTTATCATTGATGTTTCTATCTCTCTCCCACTCCCTTCCTCTCTGAAATCAATAAAAATATATTTTAAAAAGAATAAATAAAGAATCCCTAGCCCTAGCTGGTGTGGCTCAGGGGGTAGAGCATCGGCCTGCGGGCTGAAGGGTCCCGGGTTCGATTCCCGGTCAAGGGCACAGGCCCGGGTTGCGGGCTTGATCCCCAGTGGGGGGCGTGCAGGAGGCAGCCGGTCCATGCTTCTCTCTCATCCATGTTTCTAACACTTTATCCCTCTGCGCTTTCTCTCTCTGTAAAATCAATAAGATATTTTACAAAATCAATGGGAAAATATTCTCAGGTGAGGATGAACAAAATAAAAACAATAAAGTGTAAAAAAAAAAAAAAGGAGATGGGGAAGGGAAGGGGAATGAAAGGATGCAATGGTGTTGATTAAATTCCTCATAAGCCAGGCGATCTTCTAGGATTTGGGGGTACCACAGGATGGCCAACTTCCCCTTAAATCCAGCCCCTTAACATGGTTCCCCTTTGCTGCAAAATAGAGACGCAAGGCTATCTAGTTGTCTTGTTATATAAGAAACCAGAGGCCCACTGCACGCACGGATTCGTGCACACTGAAAGGAAATGAATTAGAAGAAATATTTTAATATCGCTATTCGCGTCCGGCTAATGAAAAGAACATAGGATTCCACCGAGTCTCGTATCTGCCTACCCCAGGACTTCCGTGAGGATCAAATGAGATGAGGCTCGGGAAAACGCTGCACAGACATTTGGTTAAAGTGTAAAACGTGCCCTAACCGGTTTGGCTCAGTGGATAGAGCGTCGGCCTGCGGACTGAAGGGTCCCGGGTTCGATGCCGGTCAAGGGCATGTACCTTGGTTGCGGGCACATCCCCAGTGGGGGGCGTGCAGGAGGCGGCTGATCGATGTTTCTCTCTCATTGATGTTTCTGACTCTCTATCCCTCTCCCTTCCTCTCTGTAAAAAAATCAATAAAATATATATATTTTAAAAAGTGTAAAATGTGTGCACCTGGCTATAAAGCAGGTTGTGTTCCTGGACTGAAGAAACTCCAAGGAGGCTAGTCGCTAAGGAGAAGAAGCCGGGAGTTGCTACGTGACGTCATAGCTACCCAGCACCCACAGCAACCCTTTCCGGGCTGGGATGGGCTGTGGTCCTCATTTTGCGTGGGGTCTCGGTAGCATCAGGTGCAATTTGCTGGGGTGTCGCTCCGGGGTGGTGGTGGGGGGGCCTGTGTCCCACTCGGGGGAAGCCGAGTGCTGGTTTGTCGGCACCAGGTCCGAGGTGCCGTTTACTTTTAAATGGCCAGTGCATGTCACGACTGCTCCTGCATTGACCGTCTGCCCCTGGTGGTCAGTGTGTGTCATAGCTACCGGTCAGACGGACAGACACTTATCCTTTTATAATATAGACTAGAGGCCCAATGCATGAAATTCGTGAAAGGGGCTCGGCCCTTGCAGCCGTGGCCCTCGCAGCCCCAGCTTCGTCCGGAAGGTCGTCTGGAAGGACGTCCGGTAGGTCATTCGGCTGTCCAGTCTAATTAGCATATTACGTTTTCATTATTATAGATTTATATTTATACTAGAGGCCCGGTGCACGAAATTCGTGCACGAGGGGGCGTGTCCCTCAGCCCAGCCTGCACCCTCTCCAATCTGGGACCCCTCGATTGGAGACCGGGATTGGGCCTAAACGGCAGTCGGACATCCCTCTCACAATCCAGGACTGCTGGCTCCCAACTGCTCGCCTGCCTGCCTTCCTGATTGCCCCTAACCGATTCTGCCTACCAGCCTGATCACCCCCTAACCACTCCCCTGCCAGCCTGATTGACACCTAACTGCTCCCCTGCAGGCCTGGTCACCCCTAACTGCTCTCCCTGGAGGCCTGGTCACCCCTAACTGCTCTCCCCTGCAGGCCTGGTCACCCCCAACTTCCCTCCTCTGCTGGCCTGGTCACCCCTAACTGCCCTCCCCTGCAGGCTTGATCGCCCCCAACTGTCCTTTCTTGCAGGCCTGGTCCCTCCCAACTGCCCTCCCTGCTGGCCATCTTGTGGCAGCCATCTTGTGTCCACATGGGGGCAGCCATCTTTGACCACATGGGGGCAGCTATCTTGTGTGTTGGAGTGATGATCAATTTGCATATTAGTCTTTTATTAGATAGGATTTACTCTATTTATACTTACTAGTGTATTTATATTCATTACATTTATAGTTTACTAGAGGCCCGGTGCACAAAGATTCGTGCAATAGGCCTTCCTTGTCCTGGCTGCCAGCACCGATTTTCCTCCGGCACCTGGGACCCAGGCCTTCGCTCCGGCTGCAGCAGAGAAGACAAGCCTCTTCAGTCTTCATTCAGTCTTCAGTCCTCAGTCTTCGCTCGGGCCGGAGCCATCAGTGTTTGCTCCGCGCCTGCGTATGCAAATTAACCCGCCATCTTTGGTGGGTTAATTTGCATACCCGCTCCCGATTGGCCGGTGGGCGTCGCGGAGGCACGGTCCATTTGCATATCTCTCTTTTCTGGGTGTAGCTTTACATTTACATTTGTATATTTTTACTGATTTCAGAGAGGAAGGGAGGGGGAGAGAGAGAAACATCAGCGACGCGTTTCTCTGTTGCTCCTTAGAAGTTTTTATCTTTGCCCTCGGCCCGTGGCTTTCTGGGTGATGGCGTCTGCCCTTGGGGATTGGTTAACCTCTCCTTTTCCCGTCTGTCCTGAACCCCCCTCTTCCCAGAGGCAAGGGAAGGCGCGTCAGCCTTGGAAAGCCAGGATGTGGCTCCCGAATCCCTGTCCATCTCGTTGGGCCTGCCATGCATTTACACCCGGGGGGTCACCTCCCCTGCCAGCTCCCATCCCTGCAGAGGCCGGGGGCGAAGAACCTCAGCTCAGGCCCTCCTCACCCCCCTTCCTCTCCCTCCTCCACATCTTTTCCTGCTGCTCTGACGTTCCTTTCCCAGTCCAAGCCAGCAGATGGAGCGTTTATCGGGGTGTCTCTCCCCAAATATTCCTCCTCATGTGGCCGGCAGGCACCCCCCTCACACACACACACCCCTCATGCACACGCTCACGCCTCCAGCTCATTCAACTCCTTCTCGGAATCTTTATCCTCTTCCTCATTTTTTGGGGCTACCATGACCATTTATCTCCACACATGGGGGCCTCGACTCTCCGACCGGCGTTCGGGCAATTTGTGGATCAGACGGTTTCACGGCCTTTATCGCCAACTTCCCCGGCTCCCACGTGAAGTACTCGGAAAGTGTCTGCTGCCGGATTAGCCCGTCATCATTAAACGTTTCCACGCATCGCTGAACTGAGCCACCCCAAATGCAGAATAAAACCCGATCACCGCATTCCCGTGCTCTCGCGCCCTTGTTATGCATACATCGTCCTCTTAGGAGCTGTATTGGATTGGAGGGTTTTTTTTATTTTTATTTTTTTAAATCCACTCTGTCTGAGAATTTCACCGATGTTTTAACAGAAGGTAAAAGTGACTTTTTTTTTTTCCCTTGGCAGATGGATGAGAGGAATAGAAAACAGCAGATTGATTTTCTCCACACGATTCTCGGGATGGGAGAAATATGGACTCACATATTGCCGATGAGAAGGAGGAGGGAAAAAAATATAAATTCATGAATCATGGGCACTATCCCAACGCTAAGCTGTGGAGGCTTTATCCCTGGGACACAGGCCGTAAGCAAAAAGCTGTCCGTTTCGTTTTCATCCACCCGCTCAGCAGACACTTTATGTGGAATATCCATCACTTCCTTTTAATAATGCATTTCCGCGTGTTTTATCGGGGCAGATAGGATAAAAATAGCTGCTCGGCGCGGCGAGCTGGAAACGGCATCGCCAGTTCCTAATGTATGTCTGGGGCCTAGCGCCTCCTTTGGACACCTGCCTCCTGCACGCCCTTAAAATACGAGCGATTCTGTGCACACGTAGAAATATAGAGTCATGCCCGGCCGGTGTGGCTCAGTGGTTGAGCTTCGACCTAGGAACCAGGAGGTCACGGTTCGATTCCCGGGCATGTGCTCGATCCCCAGTAGGGGGCGTGCAGGAGGCAGCCGACCCGTGATTCTCTCTCATCATGGATGTTTCTTCTCTCTCTATTCTTCCCCCTTCCTCTCTCTCTAAAAATCAATAAAATAGATTCAAAGCAATATATTAATATACTAGAGGCCTGGTGCATGAAATCTGTGCACTGGTAGGGTCCCTAGGCCGGCCTGGGTGACTGGTGGGGCAATCGGGGGTCCCCTCTGGTACCCGCCTTGGCTGGCCTGGCGCCTGAGGGCTTGGCAGGCTCCATCCCCAGTGGGGGGCGTGCAGGAGGCAGCCGATCAATGATTCTCTCTCATCATTGATGTTTCTATCTCTCTCTCCCTCTCCCTTCCTCTCTGAATCAATAATATATTATCACATCACACACACACCACACACACACACACACACACACACACACACACGTCATTGCACAAACACGATCCTTTTTCACCAAATCCTCGGGAAGTTAAGAAATGTAATCTTTTTCTTTCCCTCTTCCCCACCCATGGGATGTTATTGGAACGCATTCAATGTAGATATTTGTGCTTTTGTAGCGTTAGATATTTGCATCCAAGGCTTTGAACTATTTCTACACATGTTCAGATTTTGCATTTTGCACTCACTGAAGGTTTTTTGCACATCAATTCTAAAACATTCTTATTACATGTATTTCAACACACCTCGTTTTCGGCATGGTTATGAGTTGGTGATTCTTATGGTTTTCTAAGATATTGTTATCACTGAAGAGAGAGAGAGAAAAAAAAAACAAAACTCTACTGACGTGTGTGTATAAATTGTACTGATGTTGTTGATTTACCCCGATAAGACCGGCTTGATTCTAGTTGGTTTTTTCTTGGTCTAACAATCTGCAAACAGAAATAATTTCGTCTCGTCTTCTAATATTACAATAAATGTTGGGTGCTTGACTAGCTAAACAAAACCAAAGGAATTTAATCTTAGTGATGAGAGCGGGTGCCACGTTCCGTACTCAAAAAATAAAAATTTCTCCAGCATGTCGCTTACATTAAAGATTACTAACTCAGATCAATAATCTTTATCATATGTAAGTGCTTGGTCTCTACATCCGTTTCACTTATATTTTTTTATTTGCAAGAGCCATTTGCTTTACCAAATCATAACGGGACACTTTTTGATGGAGAAACATTGTTTCTCCAACTCTTTCATGGGATATTATCATGAATTATACTGATGTCATTCCTGGAGTTGAAACTTTTTTTTTTTTTCATTTACGAAATAAATTCTACCGGCTTATAATATCCGTTGGCGCTCGAACGGCACGTTGTCTGCCAACGTTTTATTTAGAATTCCTCTTGGGTGTCCAAGAAGAAAAAATTATTCGGTTTTGTTGTTTCTGATCTTACCATCCAATTTTTAAATCAATATTTTACTCACTTGTGAAATGAATTTGGACATTTTCCCTATTTTGTAGTGAAGGGTAGCAAATGGTGACACCCCTACCCCCAATTGGCCATTTTGGCATACGAATTATTTGAGCTGAAGGCTACTGAGAAAAAAAGCAGATATGAGACAGTTAAGAGAAGGTGAAATGATGAGCCAAAGAACATATATGCATAGCCCGTGGAGACAGACAACAGTGAGGTGAAGCCTAGAGGCAGGGCGGGGGGGGTGGGCGGGGAACAGGGGCTGGGTGGAGGTGGGCAAAGGGGGGAAAAATGGGGGACATCTGTAATAGTGTCAACAATAAAAAAAAAAAACGAAAAAGAAAAACTCTATGCACTCCCGTTATATTCCCAAAAGTAGGGCATACACTTGCAAAGGAGTCTCTCCTCCCCTCTCTACCAAAAAGGGCTATGATTCATCCCTGGAGACAGCTTTGGACCCCACCATGCAGAGGAATCTACTTATCAACTTCTGCCGACCAGACAGGATTGCGATTGCTCTGCTTGGTGGTAATTGGTGATTGGTCCAAATTGCAGGACAAGCCTGGGTTCAGGGAAAGTTGGAGAATCTCGGCATTGCGGCCTTAAAGTACAGTGTTCCCTCCACACAGGTGTCTCTGGAGACGGCTTATTTTTTTGTTCCAGGCTAACCATTGTCTCTCCTAAAATTATTGCCAATTTCACCCACTTTCCTTCATTTCAGGGCTAAAATTTCCCAAATCATGGCTGAGATGACGTTAATCCCTTTCAAAGTTATGTTTTGTTCTTTGTCTTTATAACCCCAATTTCTTAAAATATATTATTATTGATTTTTTACAGAGAGGAAGGGAGAGGGATAGAGAGTTAGCAACATCGATGAGAGAGAAACATCCATCAGCTGCCTCCTGCACACCCCCCACTGGGGATGTGCCGCAACCAAGGTACATGCCCTTGACCGGAATCGAACCCGGGACCCTTCGTCCGCAGGCCGACGCTCTACCACTGAGCCACACCAGTGAGGGCTAACCCTCATTTTTTTTATTCCGTTAATTGTTGCTGCTAATGACTATTTCCCATCTAGCGCCTTTTGCCCTTATTTTGCATGCAATGCTGTTCGACGCTCAAGTTAATTTTTCCTATAATATTTCCAACTGAGCATGACTCTCCCCAGATACCCAATTCTTGCTCTGGATGCAAATTCTTTTTTGAAAAAATGTATTTTATTGATTTTTTTTACAGAGAGGAAGGGAGAGGGATAGAGAGTTAGAAACATTGATGAGAGAGAAACATCTATCAGCTGCCTCTTGCACACCCCCACTGGGGATGTGCCCGCAACCAAGGTACGTGCCCTTGACCAGAATCGAACCCGGGACCTTTGAGTCCGCAGGCCGATGCTCTACCCACTGAGCCACACCAGTGAGGGCTAACCTCAATTTTTTTTATTCCGTTAATTGTTGCTGCTAATGACTATTTCCCATCTAGCGCCTTTTGCCCTTATTTTGCGTGCAATGCTGTTCGACGCTCAAGTTAATTTTTCCTATAATATTTCCAACTGCGCGTGACTTTCCCCAGCTACCCAATTCTTCCTCTGGATGCAAATTCTTTTTTAAAAAATATATATTTTATTTATTTTTTACAGAGAGGAAGGGAGAGGGATAGAGAGTTAGAAACATCGATGAGAGAGAAACATCCATCAGCTGCCTCCTGCACGCCCCCACCTGGGGATGTGCCTGCAACCAAGGTACATGCCCTTGACCAGAATCGAACCCGGGACCCTTCAGTCCGCAGGCCGACGCTCTGTCCACTGAGCCACACCGGCCAGGGCTCAGACCCTCCTTATACATCGTGTCCTCTGGGAACTTCACCTGGAATCACACGACCTGCCTCTCTCCCTCTCCCCGCCACCACCCATTCGCCGAGTCTCTCCCTAGATTAGCAAACAAATCGTCGGCACACGCTTCCCTCCTGGTTTCTATGGCTTCCCGTTCAAGACGAACACACAGCCACGACACGGAAACCACATCTCTTACACGGCAACGCTGTGTTTCCGTTAATGACGACGCAGCTTTGAACAAGTTGCTCCCGTGTCGTTCTACGCAGGTTGGTAAAATAAGGACATTTGTGTGGGACGCCTGGCTGAATACGCTAAATGGCAACAAAAATGAAAAATATATTTTACATTCTGAGCGTCGGATCCAATCGACGCGAAGACCAGCCCGCAGGACCGTGCTATTATTACAGACGGACGGATTTCCCACGTCGAAAACCCATGAAAGAGGCCTGGTGCACGGATTCGTGCACCGGTGGGGTCCCTCGGCCTGGCCTACGCCCTCTCGCAATCCAGGGACCCCTCGGGGGGGTGGGGGAAAACCGGTTTCGGCCTGATCCCCGCAGGCCAGGCCGAGGGACCCCACTGGTACACGATCGGGGCCGGGGAGGGACCGTGGGAGGGCTCCAGGGTGTGTCGGCCCGTCTCGCTCAGTCCCGATCGGCCGGACCCCAGCAGCGAGCTAACCTATCAGTGGGCGCGTCTGACCCCTGGTGGTCAGTGTGTGTCATATCGGCTGGTCGACCGGTCAGACGGTCGGACACTTAGCATATTGAGCCTTTTATTGTATAGGATAAGTAAATCTAAAGATGGATAGGTGTAGGAAACATCAGATGGTATTTACTTTGAGATTTCTGAAAAATGCATCGTGCCCGGCCGGCGTGGCTCAGGGGTGGAGCGTCGACCTAGGAACCAGGAGGTCCCGGGTTCGATTCCCGGTCAAGGGCACATGCCCGGGTTGCGGCTCGATCCCCAGTAGGGGGCGTGCAGGAGGCAGCCGATCCATGATTCTCTCTCCTCATGGATGTTTCTCTCACTCCTTCTCCCTTCCTCAGTCAATAAAAAATATGTATATTTTTTTAAAAAATTAAAAATACATAAAAATCAATGGAAATATATCCTCAGGTGAGAATGAACAACAAAATGCTGATGCAGCACAAAACTTTGTGAAAGGACCAGACCCCTGGCCAACACGCTACGTGAGAAGCAAAGTAGGAAGGAGGGCCCACCGAGAACCAACGTGGTCCTGGCTAGTGTGGCTCAGTGGATAGAGCGTCGGCCTGCGGACTGAAGGGTCCCGGGTTCGATTCTGGTTGAGGGCATGTACCTTGGTTGCGGGCACATCCCCAGTGGGGGGGTGCAGGAGGCAGCTGATGGATGTTTCTCTCTCATCGATGTTTCTAACTCTCTATCCCTCTCCCTTCCTCTCTGTGAAAAAATCAATAAAATATATTTTAAAAAATATATTTCTTTATTGATTCCAGAGAGGAAGAGAGAGGGAGAGAGAAACATCCATGAGGAGAGAGAATCATGGTCGGCCGCCTCCTGCACACCCCCCACTGGGGATGGAGCCCGCAACCTGGGCCTGTGCCCTGACCGGGAATCGACCCAGGGACCATTTAATGGAAAGGCCGACGTTCTATCCACTGAGCCAAACTGGCTAGGGCTGACTCTCAATCTATAACAATCTAATAATAATATATAATAATAAAAGCATAATACGCTAATTAGACTGGACAGCTGAACCACGTTCAGGACAAAGCTGCAGCGGCCAGCAGTGGCAGCAGTGGCAGGGTGATGAGGGTGGAGCCTTCCCCTGATCGGCCCGGTCGCCTCCCACAGAGGAAGGCCAGACTGCGACTTAGGCGTGCTCCCTGTGGTAGGGGGCCTAAGCCGTCAGTAGGACATCCCCTTAGGGCTTCCGGACTGTGAGAGGGGGCAGGCTGGGCTGAGGGACCCCCCCCCAGTGCACGAATTTTCATGCATCAGGGCCTCTAGTTTACCTACTAAAAGAGTAACATGCTAATTGACCGTACCTTCGCGACGCCCACCAGCCAATCAGGAGTGAGATGCAAATTAACCCAACAAAGATGGCGGGTTAATTTGCATACACGGGCACCGAGCAGCCGGGGACAGGGCGGTATGCTTGCATCGTCGATGCAGGCGTTCTGCCCCACCCCAGCCGCTCCGGGCCTCTGGGCAGCGTGGGAAAGCGGGAAGGCCGCTCCGGCCAGAGCGAAGGAGGCGCCAGCAGCCAGGGGAAGGAAGGCCCATTCTTGCATAAATTTTCGTGCATCGGGCCTGTAGTCTATAATAATGAAAGGGTAATATGCTAATTAGACCGGATGTCCTTCCGTACATCCTTCCGGATGAAGCTGGGGCCGGAGGGAAGCCCGGGCTGTAGGTTTGGGCAAAGATGGCGGGTTAATTTGCATAAAACTAGAAGTGGTTGTTCCTGACGAGGTAACAAGAGACTCACGGACCGGCTGCCTCCTGCACGCCCCCTACTGGGGATCGAGCCCGCAACCCAGGCATGTGCCCTTGACTGGGAATCGAACCCGTGACCTCCTGGTTCCTAGGTGACGCTCCAACCATGGAGCCATTGCTGGCCAGGGTCCTGTGCATCTTGATTGAAGCCCAAGTCTGTATCCAGAGAGAGAGACTCGCAGACAATGATTAACGCTAAAAGTATGCAAATCCCGCTCTTCACCCTAATTACCCGCCGGCGCCTGTCAGCAGCCTCTTGCAAGCTTTCGCTGATTAGCACACAATCTCCAATAATTATTAGTTCATCTGCAAGTCCAATGATCTGAGCGCTGGCCCGCCGCCCAGCCTCCCACCCTCTGCCATCTGCTCCTCTGGAAATTCGCCAGAGAGAGACGGCTCCCGATGATTCAGCCCAAGTGAGCAGCGACGACCCCGCCTCTTTTTTGTTTATGTGCTAGAGGCCCGGTGCACGGATCCGTGCACCTGTGGGGTCCATCGGCCTGGCCTGTGGGGATCAAGCTGAAACCGGGTCTCTGACATCCCCCGAGGGGTCCCAGATAGTGAGAGGGCGCAGGCCAGGCCGAGGGACCCCACCGGTGCACAATCGGAGCCGGAGAGGGACTGCGAGAGGGCCCTAGGGTGTATCTGGCCCATCCTGCCTCATCCCGATCGGCCAGACCGCAGCAGCAAGCTAACCTACTGGTCAGAGCGTCTGCCCCCTGGTGGTCAGTGCACGTCATAGCTACCGGTCGAATCGAATGGTAGAACAGTCACTTAGGCTTTTATATATAGAGATTAAATCTTTGTTTCTTGAAACGTTAATTTTTACTGCATGTAATACTATTATATTTAAAATCATTTTTCTTGAAATGTTAACGTTTATTGCATGTAACTTTATTTTATATATATATATACATATGTATATATATACATATACACACACACACTGAGTGGCCAGATTATTATGATCTCTGAATGCATAATAATCTGGCCACTAAGTATATATATATTAGAGGCCCGGTGCATGAATTCGTGAATGGGTGGGGTCCGCCAGCCTGGCCAGGGGGAGGGGATGTGGTTATTATTATGCATTCAGAGATCATAATTTGCGTATTAGCCTTTTATTCTATAGGATATACATGGAGTGGCCAGATTATTATGCGTTCAGAGATCATCATAATCTGGCCACTCAGTGTGTGTGTGTAGTGTGTGTATATATATAGTATTTATTTATATTTTTATTGATTTCAGAGAGGAGGGAGAGGAAGAGAGAGATAGAAACATCCATGATGAGAGGAATCATGGATCGGCTGCCTCCTGCATGCCCCCTACTGGGGATCGAGCCCGCAACCCGGGCATGTGCCCTTGACTGGAATCGAACCTGGGACCTTCCGTCTCCAGGCCGACGCTCTATCCACTGAGCCACACCGGCCAGGGCTAACTTTATGATATTTTATATGGTTTTTCTTGAAATATTAATGTTTACTTGAAATACCAATGTCTATGGCATGCAAAAAAAAATAAAATTAAATGAAAACAACCACAAACACTGGTGAGTTTCATTGCTCAGGGCCGGCAGCCTAGGTCCAATCCATTTAGAACATTCCTCCGGGGAGGGATCGTCGATGGAGTGTTTCTCTCATCGAGGAACGCGGAGGAACCGCCCTCATTTCCACGCAGTCTGTCTTTGGCTGTTTTTGGAGAAATGCCCTCACTAAGCGGCCACGGGATAGGAGACGGGACGTGGTTTCAAAGCATTTGTATAAAGATCCCTTTCTTCCAGGCCTCATCAATGTCATAGTGTGGGAAGTGTAGACCAGGATGCCGGAGCGCTGGTGAACCTTGAGCCCCGGGCAAGGGCCAGAGCTATGCACCGATGGTTTAGTCCAGGCCAGTGGTCGGCAAACTCATTCGTCCACAGAGCCAAACATCAACAGGACAACGATGGACATTTCTTTGGAGAGCCACATTTTTTAAACGTAAACTTCTTCTAAAGCCACTTCTTCAACATAGACTCGCTCAGGCCGTGGTGTTTTGTGGAAGAGCCACACTCCAGGGGCCAAAGAGCCGCACGTGGCTCGCGAGCCGCAGTTTGCCGGCCACGGGTCCAGACAATGGGGGCTCACGCTATTTCCGACCAAATAGTCTCAGAGTAAATCTTCCTAATATTTACTGACCTTTAAGGTAGTCTGTCTGTTACCGCAATTACCTGCCTGACTAAGGGCTAGATGTGCGTTCAAAATTGAATAAAAGGTTGGCGAGGCCTGGGCACCAGGGAAGTCCTTTCTCTTGCACTGGGCTTGCCCGCCTGGCCCCCAATATCTCCAAATTATTATTTCTTGTCTCGTCTCTGTCATTTGCATGCGGCCTCTTCTCCAGATCCCGAACCCTGAACCACGCGGGACGTGGGTCTTTCCGTAATAGGAAAGCCATAGGATCGTGTAAAAACAAAAAAAAAAAAAAAAAAAGGAAGAAAAGAAAATGTCCTTTTATCTACTTGACAACGTGCTAATGAAACTAGGAGGTTTGCCAGAGAGAGAGAGAGAGAGACAGCGCCCGCTGACAAAGCCGCGTGATGGGAGAAGTGTGAGGGAGGGTGCCGACCTGCAAACGAAGCGACGTCTAATTGTGTCCTCGTTAGCAGACACAGGAAGTGCCTTTACATAACGCTTCGGCGTTCTGAGAGACACAGACCCGTCTTCAGCTGCTACATAATCATGGCTCATGCCCTGGGCACACCGTTGGTAAAATAGCAAAGGAGGAATAAACATAAAAATAAAAATAAATGGCCCGGCCGGTGTGGCTCAGTGGTTGAGCGTCGACCTAGGAACCAGGAGGTCAGGGTTCGATTCCCGGTCAGGGCACATGCCGGGGTTGCAGGCTCGATCCCCAGTAGGGGGCGTGCAGGAGGCAGCCGATCCGTGATTCTCTCTCATCATCGATGTTTCTCTCTCTCTGTCCCTCTCCCTTCCTCTCTGAAATCAATACACACCATAGCGAGCGGTTGAGCGCCCTTAGCATATCATTTGCATATTACGCTTTGATTGGTTGAACGGCCAACCGGTCGACCGGACACTTAGCATATTAGGCTTTTATTATATAGGATATTTACAAATATATATATGTTTATTGATTTCAGGGAGGAAGGGAGAGGATGAGAGAGATAGAAACATCCGTGATGGGAGAGAATCATGGACCGGCGGCCTCCTGCACGCCCCCTGCTGGGGATCGAAGCCTGCAACCCGGGCTCGAACCTGGGACCCTTCAGTCCGCAGGCCGACGCTCTATCCACTGAGCCACACCAGCCAGGGCCGTTTCTCAATACGTTGAGTATACAACTCGCGATTCTAAGTCTGACAATTTCTGTTTTCAGCCGGAACAACGGGAGAGAGGTTCTTTTTATTTTGTTTTTTTTTGTGTTTTTTTTTTTACTACGTTTCTCTTGCTACACAGAATCGATGTCTTTGTCTTGGCACTTTATTTCAGGGGAGTCCCAGGATGAAGACACAGATCTAATAAAAAACGTCTCCTTGTTTTATTTCTCGCGGCATTTTCTGGAGACACCCTCACCCCTCCTCCTCCTCCTTCCTCTTCCTCCTCCTCCTCCTCGCAGCTTCAGAAGTGTGTGGGGGTGGCCTCCGTGGACCTCAATTCCCCGCATTGGGTTCCGCACAAGCAGAGTGGATACTCGGCACCAGAAAAAAGAAAAAAGGCAATTTATTCACCCTCCTGGTTCTGAGGACTTTCTGTGAGTCTCTGGACACGCTGAACAAATTCCTACACGTTTGAAGCAGACCTTGCCGTGACTAAAGGAAGGGCTCTTTTTTATAAAAGATATACACGGAGTGGCCAGATGATGATGATCTCTGAATGCATAATAATCTGGCCACTCAGTATGTATATATATATATATATGTATATGTATATGTATATGTATATGTATATGTATATGTATATGTATATGTATGTATGTATTTTTAGAGGCCTGGTGCATGAATCCGTGCATGGGTGGGGTCCGGCCAGCCTGGCCAGGGGGAGGGGACGTGGGCAGTTGGCCAGCCTGCCTGCTGGTCGAACTCCCGGTCGAGGGGACCATTTGCATATTAGCCTTTTATTCTATAGGATAGACACCGAGTGGCCAGATGATTATGCGTTCGGAGATCATCATCATCTGGCCACTCGGTGTATTTTTTATTGACTTCAGAGAGAAAGGGAGAGAGAAACATCCATGATGAGAGAGAATCATGGATCGGCTGCCTCCTGCACGCTCCCTATTGGGGATCGAGCCCGCAACCTGGGCCTGTGCCCTTGACCAGGAATCGAACCCTGATCTCCTGGTTCCTAGGCCAATTTGGCTCAGTGGATAGAGCATCAGCCCTCGGACGGAAGGGTCCCGGGTTCGATTCCAGCCAAGGGCACATACCTGGGTTGCAGGCTCGATCCCGGGCCCTGACCGGGGTGCATGCGGGAGGCAACCCATCGATGTGTCTCTCTCACGTGGATGTTTCTCTCTCTCTCTCTCTCCCTCCCTTCCTCTTTGAAATCAATAAAAATATTTTTAAAAGCCCTGGCTGGTGTGGCTCAGTGGATAGAGCCTCAACCTGCAGACTGAAGGGTCCCGGGTTCGATTCCCGGTCAAGGGCACATGCCCGGGTTGCGGGCTCGATCCCCAGTAGGGGCCGTGCAGGAGGCAGCCGATATATGATTCCCTCTCATCATGGATGTTTCTCTCTCTCTCCCTCTCCCTTCCTCTCTGACATCAATAAAAATATCTTTTAAAAAAAAAATGAATAGAAAAATTCTTCCGACCTTGCCAAAGAGCATCCCTCGGAAAATCCATGTCGTGGTCACCAAGCCCCAGTAATTCCCAAAAACACAATAGTCCGATCAAGGCTCTGAGCAGTCCCGCGAATCACAAACCGAGTCACATCCACGGCATTGGCCAACGGATCGGGCTCTCTGTCCGAGGACACAATTCCACCTCCTGAACGGGAGAAAACTTAGGGGACCCCTGCTCCAACCCACCTTCATGTCACCCTGTTTTAAGAACGTGACATGGGTCTTAACGAAGACCCTTGTGCAAATACCCCCCCATCATCCAAGGTCCATGAAAACACCCTCCACGTACGTTCCCAGGAGCATACATGCCACTTGGTGCACACGCGTGTGATGGAGAATGTTTCTCTAAATTGGCTGCAATTGCTCTGTGATTTACGACTCGCGGGGGATGTATGTGCCCTGGGTCCCTCGTATTGTGTAGGAAACGTAAACTTTCATTATTTCTTTTAATTTTAATTTTTAAAAATTTAAAAAAATATATATACTTTATTGATTTTTTACAGACAGGAAGGGAGAGGGATAGAGAGTTAGAAACATCGATGAGAGAGAAACATCCATCAGCTGCCTCCTGCACGCCCCCCACTGGGGATGTGCCCGCAACCAAGGTACGTGCCCTTGACCGGAATCGAACCCGGGACCCTTCAGTCCGCAGGCCGACGCTCTATCCACTGAGCCACACCGGTCAGGGCCAACTTTAATTATTTTCCTTACAGACTTCTTCACGGCTCAAATGCGTCTAGTCCTCGATCCCTTTCAGACAGAAAATGCTGCAAAAGACCTCGAGTATCTTTTTTGTTTTGTAAATCCTCACCCGAGGACATTTTTCCATTGATTTATTTTCCCTGACAATTTTTATTTATTTTTATTTATAATTATTTTTAAAATATATCTTTATTGATGTCAGACAGGAAGGAAGGGAGAGGGAAAAAGAGAGAGACCAGTGGCGCAATCGGTTACCCAGTGGCGCAATCGGTTAGCGCGCGGTACTTATAAAAAGAGAGAGAAACATCCATGAGGAGAGAGAATCATGGACTGGCTGCCTCCTGCACGCCCCCTACTGGGAGATCAAGCCTGCAACCCGGGCCTGTGCCCTTGACTGGGAATCGAACCCTGGGCCCTTCAGTCCACCGGGCCGGAGCGCTAACCACTGAGCGCCCGGCCAGGGCTCTGTCTTGTAATTAAAAAATAAAATAAAATAAAATAAAATAAAATAAAATAAATAAAATAAGATAGAATAAATAAAATAAATAAAAAATAAAATAAAATAATAAAATAAAATAAATAAAATAATAAAATAAATAAAATAAAATAAAATACAGCATTAAGGTAAAACCGCATCCCACATGGGACTGCATAATCATTTGTCCATTCATTAAATCTTTTTACAGCGTCTTTGAAACTCTGCCATTCTTTTTGGACCACTTTCCACACAATGTTTGTTGTTTTTTTTTTATTCCCCTCAGGCAAGCTATTCACTGGAGAATTGATCACCTGACAATCCTCCTGTTTTCAGCGTTTTCTGGCTGCTTCCCACGTTATCACCATCGCTGCCACTCCACACGCCTCTTTAATAATTTACCCCCAAATCACGCCCCTCCCGCCGGCTTTTCTCATCAACCCACGTCCCTCCTACCAGCTCCGGGTTCGATCGGCCACACACGGCTGACGGAATCTGGGTCTTTTTAAAGGACGTTCTGTCATTAGGCAGACTTTTTCTTTTTCAAAAATATCTTTATTGATTTCAGAGATGGGGAGAGAGAGAGAGAGAGAGAGAGAGAGAGAGAGAGAGAGAGAGAGACAGACATCAATGAGAATCATCCCTCAGCTGCTGGACACTTAGTATATTAGGCTTTTATTCTATTGGATTTTATTTTTTTAAAGAATATATTTGTATTGATTTCAGAGGGGGAGGGAGAGGAAGAGAGAGAGAGAAACATCCATGAGGAGAGAGAATCATGGATCGGCTGCCTCCTGCACGCCCCCTACTGGGGATCCAGCCTGAAACCTGGGCATGTGCCCTTGACCGGGAATCGAACCCGGGACCCTTCGGTCCGCAGGCCGACGCTCTATCCACTGAACCACACCGGCTGGGGCTAGGCAGTGATTTTCAACGATGATTGTTGGAGAAAACCATTGATGATGATTTTGCTTGCAAGAAGTATGTGAGCCTTGCCGGTGTGGCTCAGTGGATAGAGCGTCGGCCTGAGGACTGAGGGGTCCCGGGTTCGATTCCGGTCAAGGGCATGTACCTTGGTTGCGGGCACATCCCCAGTAGGGGGCGTGCAGGAGGCAGCTGATCGATGTTTCTCTCTCATCAATGTTTCTGGCTCTCTATCCCTCTCCCTTCCTGTCTGTAAAAAAAATCAACAAAATATATTTTTTAAAAAAAAGAAATATGTGAGAGGAAATATGTGTGAGAGAGAGATGGCCGCCTCCCGCATGCCTCCTACTGGGGATCGAGCGCATATCCGGCGTTTATGGAGAAGGCCAGTCCACCAAGAATTCACGGTGCCCGCAAGCCCCCTCATTTACTTGTTCTCAGCTTTTCCTGACGGACCCCGGGGTCGGGTGATGAGGGCCTCTTACAAGGCATTAGGGGAATTAAGTGGCTCTCAGACACACCAGGGCCCCTTAACCACACGCGACGTCTGTCGGCCTCTCTCCAAGGTCAACAGGGTAGGCTCTCCACTGATGAATAGGGGCGTCACCTCTGCTCCCCGATCAATACCGCCTGGACTGCCTGGAAAATACAATTCTCCTCCATTTAATTTACCCAGCATCGATCGGACCCTGGCCAATGCATTCCTGAATGGCGGTGCAGAATAGAACATCTTGCCTAATAACAGACAAACATTTAAACTGACCGTACCTCCGCCACGCCACAGCCAATCAGGGGTGAGTATGCAAATTAACCCGACAAAGATGGCGGGTTCATTTGCATACGCAGGCACAGAGTGGGAGGGAGCTATAGGAGCGGTGTTTTGTCCAGGAGCGAGGACTTGCAGGTTTCTGGTGGCCGAGAGTGAAGCCACAGGAAGGAAGGCCTATTCTTGCACAAATATCATGCAACAGGCCTCTAGTATGAAATAAAATGCCAGCAGCCACGAGAAGCACACGGGGCCTGGTGATGGGGATAGAGGGCTTGTGTTCGGCTCAGCCCGCATCAGCCGGGTACCACACTCCCGGGACGCGAGATGCGTTATCACAGGGCGTCTTTATTATTTTATTTCATTTTTATTTGTATAGATATCCGAGAGGAAGGGAGAGGGAGAGAGCGAGATAGAAACATCCACGATGAGAGAGAATCATGGATCGGCCGCCTCCGCACGCCCCTACTGGGGGTCGAGCGCATAACACGGGCATGAGCTTTTGACCAGGAATCCAACCCTGACCTCCTGGTTCCTGGGTCTGCACCCAACTGCTGAGCCACGCCGGCCGGGCACCCCAGGGTGTCTCCTGTTGCCATGATGGAAAACTATTTCGAAGGACCCCAGCTAGGATTTGCATGTGGAATTAGCTCCGGCCGGCAGCTCATTGTCTGCATCATTAACAGAGCAGGAGTGACATTTCTCCCGATGCTGATGGACATTCCCTCGTACCAGACTCTGTCCCGCATCCCTGCCTGCGTCCCGTTCAGGTTGGAGAGCTGTGAACGGATGCAGGACGGAGGGCTGTGTCGGAAGAAAACAGGACCCGGTGGCCGGGATAGGGACGACGCTTTAGAAACTTCTAGAAGGAAGTATGTTGAAAACGTTGTGATGGCTTTGAGAAGTGAAGGTTTTTCTTGAGCGGGGCAAAGGATACCAATCAAGAAGAAAAACGACTGGTATGTGGATAACATTAAAATGATACGGGAGTCCCGGCTGGCGTGGCTCAGCGGTTGAGCGTTGACCTAGGAATCAGGAGGTCACGGTTCGGTTCCCAGTCAAGGGCACACCCCGTGTTATGCGCTCGATCCACAGTAAGGGGGCGTGCAGGAGGCGGCTGATCCATAATTCCCTCTCATCATGGATGCTTCTCTCTCTCTTCCCTCTCCCTTCCTCTCTGACATCAATAAAAAAATATATTTTAAAAATTTATAAAAAAAAATTCTTTAGCCATAACTTTCACAACCAATAATCAACAAGCCCCACAAATACACAAACCATAGTGGATATTGTACTTTGTGCATAAAACGGATGGAAGTTTTCTATCAACAATATATATTTCAGACACACCACTTATACATATACTAGAGCCCGGTGCAACAAATTCATGCACGGGGGAGGGTGATCCCTCAAGCTAAACTTGCCACTCTGTATATGGTGGTCTGGGGTGTATGTCCCAAACTGCAGGTTTAGAGGCCCGATGCTACTGTGGAATCGGGCCTAAACCTGCAGTTGGACATCCCTCTCACACGGATCGCCCCAGGCACCCCCAGGGAGCGGCCACGCCCCCATGCCACGCCCCCTGGGGTGCCGATCGCCCCAGGCACCCCCGGGAGCGGCGGCACGGGCGCGGCCACGCCCCCCCGGGGTGCCGATCTCCCCAGGCAACCCCGGGGAGCAATGGCAGGGGCGTGGCCACGCCCCCCGGGGTGCCGATCACCCCAGGCACCCCCGGGGAGCGGCCACGCCCCCTTGCCATGCCCCCAGGGGGTGCCGATCGCCCCAGGCACCCCCGGGGAGCAATGGCAGGGGCGTGGCCAAGCCCCCCCGGGGTGCCGATCGCCCCAGGCACCCCTGGGGAGCAGCCACGCCCCTATGCCACGCCCCCCGGGGGTGCCCATCACCCCAGGCACCCCTGGGGAGCGGCCACGCCCCCATGCCACGCCCCCCAGGGTGCCGATTGCCCCAGGCACCCCCGGGGAGCGGCAGCATGGGCGCGGCCACGCCCTCCCGGGTGCCGATCACCCCAGGCACCCCCAGGGAGCGGGCACGGGCGCGGCCACGCCCCCCCCAGGGTGCCGATGGCCCCAGGCACCCCTGGGGAGCAGCGGCACGGGCGCGGCCACGCCCCCCCGGGGTGCCGATCGCCCAGGCACCCCCGGGGAGCGGCAGCAGGGGCGCGGCCACGCCCCCCGGGGTGCCGATCGCCCCAGGCACCCCCGGGGAGCGGCAGCATGGGCAGGGCTACGCCCCCCGGGGTGCCGATCACCCCAGGCACCCCCAGGGAGCGGGCACGGGCACGGCCACGCCCCCCCCGGGGTGCCGATCGCCCCAGGCATCCCCGGGGAGCAGCGGCACGGGCACGAACACGCCCCCCACGGGGTGCCGATCGCCCCAGGCACCCCCGGGGAGCGGCAGCAGAGGCGCGGCCACGCCCCCCGGGGTGCCGATCACCCCAGGCACCCCCGGGGAGCGGGCACGGGCGCGGCCACGCCCCCCCAGTGTGCTGATCACCCCAGGCACCCCCGGGGAGCAGGCACGGGCGCGGCCACGCCCCCCCGGGGTGCCGATCGCCCCAGGCACCCCCGGGGAGCGGCCACGCCCCCATGCCACGGCCCCCCCGGGGTGCCGATCGCCCCAGGCACCCCCGGGGAGCGGCCACGCCCCCATGCCACGTCCCCCGGGGTGCCCATCGCCCCAGGCACCCCCGGGGAGCGGCCACGCCCCATGCCACGCCCCCCGGGGTGCCGATCACCCCAGGCACCCCTGGGGAGCAGCTACACGGGCGTGACCACGCCCCCCCCGGGTGCCTATCACCCCAGGCACCCCCCGGGAGCGGGCACGGGCGCGGCCACGCCCCCCCGGGGTGCCAATCGCCCCAGGCACCCCCGGGGAGCGGCAGCAGGGGCGCGGCCACGCCCCCCCGGGGTGCCGATCACCCCAGGCACCCCCGGGGAGTGGCAGCATGGGCGTGGCCACGCCCCCCCGGGTGCCTATCACCCCAGGCACCCCCCGGGAGCGGGCACGGGCGCGGCCACGCCCCCCCGGGGTGCCGATCGCCCCAGGCACCCCCGGGGAGCGGCAGCAGGGGCGCGGCCACGCCCCCCCGGGGTGCCGATCACCCCAGGCACCCCCGGGGAGCGGGCACGGGCGTGGCCACGCCCCCCCCGGGGTGCCGATCACCCTAGGCACCCCCGGGGAGCAGCTGCACGGGCGTGGTCACGCCCCCCCGGGGTGCCGATCACCCCAGGCACCCCCGGGGAGCGGTCACGGGCGCGGCCACGCCCCCCGGGGTGCCGATCACCCCAGGCACCCCAGGGGAGCAGCGGCTCGGGCGTGGCCACTGGGCACCGCCATCTTGATTTTATCAACGGTCGACAGGCCACCCGGAGTCCCGCCCTCAGCCTCCGCTGGCCCAATCATGGGCATAGCGGAGGTGCGGTCAATTTGCATGTTTCTCTATTATAAGGTAAGATATGTAGCAGACACATTATCTATACACGGAGTGGCCAGATGGTGATGATCTCTGAACGCATAATAATCTGGCCACTCAGTGTGTGTGTGTGTGTGTGTGTGTGTGTGTGTGTGTGTGTGTATCTATATCTATGTCGATATAGATATAGATATAGATATAGATATAGATACAGATATTAGATATAGATATTAGAGGCCCGGTGCATGAATTCGTGCATGGGTGGGTTCCGGCCAGCCTGGCCAGGGGGAGGGGACATGGGCGGTTGGCCGGCCTGCCTGCTGGTCGAACTCCCGGTCGAGGGGACCATTTGCCTATTAGCCTTTTATTCTACAGGATAGACACGGAGTGGCCAGATGATAATGTGTTCAGAGGTCATCATCATCTGGGCACTCCGTGTATATAAAAGTCTAACTAACCAAATGATTGAAAGACTGAACGACTGGTTGCTATGACGTGCACTGACCACCAGGGGGCAGATGCTCAAATGCAGGAGCTGCAACCGGGTGGTCACTGCGTTCCCACAGCCAACCCCCGTGGCCCCTCCCCCTGGCTGGCTGGCCAACCCCCTGCAGCCCCGATCGCTCCCGATCTCGCCGGCCAGGCCAAGGGACGCCGCCTGGGCATGAATTCGTGCACGAGGTGGGAGATTCGATGAGCATTCAACCCCCAGGAAATGAATGCCGGGCGGACAGACGGAGGGACAGACAGACGAGTGATTTGGGGCGGCGGGGGGATGCGGAGTTTACCCTTGCAAGCCCTTTTCTGCATTCTGTTTCCTCTTTGGCTTCCCAAGGTCATTTCAAGGACATGGCTCAGGTAGCGTTTCTCAGAAAGGACCTTATACGCTCGAGCTTTCCAAATTACTATCAGGGAGCTTGTCGCGAAGGTCCGTTAACTCCCAGGCGTTAGGAGGAGGAACCAGATCCTATAATCCCCCGAACAAAGCTCGCACGCGTCCTAGAATCATTAACCTCAGAGCTAACACCGCCGCGTTCTCGCAGTTTGATCTTGTTTGAACTCACACGTTGCCTCATTTTGAATATTCTTCCTCCCATCCCCCCCCCCCCAAAAAAAAAGCAACATCAACCAAAACAGGTGAGGTGGCAGATTATACCGTTTACCCATCATCGGAGTCGATTCGATCAAATGCAATTTCCCCGTCCCCGGCGGGTGGCCTCTGGCCCTGTACGGAGACACGGCTGGCGGGCCGTGTTTTATTTAGGTAATGGACATGCCTTTAGGCAGGAAATTCCAATAACAGCCAATCAGCAAGGATTTACATCAGACTAACAGGTGGAGGTTGCTTTAACTACCAACGTCTCCACTAAACAGGGAGCGATTAGCTCCCACCATTGAGAGCGATGAAGGTCGACCAGCTGTCCGTCCGTCCGGACTCCCTGTTCTGTATCTGTCTGTCAGGGGGACAATGATCGGTTTCCGGCCCCTCGGCGTTGAAGGAGTTGTCAGACGGAGAGACGCAAAGCTGCCCGGACTCGTGGGGGGGGGGGGTGATAATCCACGCCGGCAGCTGACAGGACGGAGACAAGACAGACTTCGGAAAAAAGAGAGCCTTTTCCAGGATGAAAGGCGGGCCCATGAAGGCGGTTTGATCCAGGGCGCATCCTCTCCGCCTTCTGACGTTGGCAAAACTCCAGTTCGACAGCCGCCGGCCTGCCCTGCCCGGGTTAACATGCACCAAAAAGGAACAAAAAAGCAAAAAAAAAAAAAAGCAAAAAAAAAAAAAAGCTTGGAACTAAAAAAATGCCAAGATTCGGGCCAAAGTCAGTTTGATTCCAAGGAACGTGGGTTCCATGTCACAGTTAGCGGGAGACCAGCCATCAACGACGCGAACCAGGAAAATTATAGCTATCGAAAGACCTTCAGATACACTGAGATGAAGAAAAATATATAAAAGACTCTTCTCTCGGGGGTATAGCGAATGGACGTACTTTATCTAAATAATTTTGGAGCCCTGGATGGTGTGGCTCAGTGGATAGAGCGTCGGCCTGCGGACTGAAGGGTCCCGGGTTCGATTCCCGGTCAAAGGGCACATGCCCGGGTTGCGGGCTCAATCCCCAGTAGGGGGCGTGCAGTAGGCAGCCGATCCACGATTTTCTCTATTCATTGATGTTTCCATCTCTCTCTCCCTCTTCCTTCATCTCTGAAATCAATACAAATATATTCAAAAAAATTTTTTAAAAATAAAATCCAATATAATAAAAGCCTAATATGCTAAGGGTCTGGTCGACCGGACGGCCATTCAACCGATCAAAGCGTAATATGCTAATGATATGCTAAGGCCACTCAACCGCTCGCTATGACGTGCACTGACCACCAGGGGGCAGACAGTCAACTGGTCGTCCAGTCGCTATGACGTGCACTGACCTCCAGGGGGCAGACGCTCCGACCGGTAGGTGAGCTTGCTGCTGGGGTCCGGCCGATCGGGACTTAGCGAGACGGGCCGGACACGCCCTGGAGCCCTCCCGCGGTCCCTCCCCGGCTGGCCAACCTCCCGCGTCCCTCCCCGGCCCCGATCGTGCACCGGTGGGGTCCCTCGGCCTGGCCTGCGCCCTCTCGCCATCCGGGACCCCTTGGGGGATGTCGGAGAGCCGGTTTCAGCCCGATCCCGCCGACCACGCCGAGGAACCCCACGGGTGCAAAAATTCGTGCACCAGGCACCTAGTAAACAAATAATTTTGGAAACTACTCCTGATGCTGTTGAATAAAAATATATATGAGGTAACTTCCTCATCTTGGCTGTCTGTCTGAATGAGTATAAGTAGCAGGTGAGTGAGCAACAAATGGACCGGACATGTTGACCCAAGCCAGGGTTTGCTCCAGCGGGGATGGGTGTGGCTCAAGGTTCTCCATTCCTAACCAGCTCCAGTTTAATTCCTGTTTAAACTCCTGGTCCAGCCCGGCCGGTGTGGCTCAGTGGTTTGAGCGTCGACCTACGAACCAGGAGGTCAGGGTTCGATTCCGGTCAAGGGCACGTACCCGGGTTGCAGGCTCCATCCCCAGTAGGGGGCGTGCAGGAGGCAGCCGGTCCGTGGTTCTCTCTCCTCATGGATGTTTTTTCCAATGAGAATATTTTTTTCCATTGATTTTTTTTTAGAGAGAGTGGAAGGGAGGGAGAGAGAGAGAGAGAGAAACATCAATGTGAGAGAGACACATCGATGGGTGGCCTCCTGCACATGCCCAGACTGGGGCCGGGGATCGAGCCTACAACCCACCCAGGTACAGGTGTGTGCCGTTGACCAGAATCAAACCTGAGACCCGTCAGTCCGTGGGCTGATGCTCTAACCACTGAGCAAACCTGCCAGGGCCTTAAACACCCCTTTAAAGTCCCTTTTTCCCAACGCCTTACATTCTGAGTTCCTGGGGACTAGGATGTCAATGGATGAATTCTGGGGGGGACACAATTTGGCCCATAACACATAACACAATGACTGGCCCAGTTCTCATCACTCATTTTTTATTGCTTTTGACTAATTCTTTTCTTTTTTATGATCTATTTTTATTGGTTTCAGAGAGGAAGGGAGAAGGGGAGAGAGAGAGAGAGAGAGAGAGAGAAACATCCATGAGGAGAGAGAATCACGGATCGGCTGCCTCCTGCACGCCCCCCACTGGGGATGGAGCCCGCAACCCGGGCATGTGCCCTGGACAAGGAATCGAACCCGGGACCCTTCAGTCCGCAGGCCGACGCTCTATCCACTGAGCCACACCAGCCAGGGCCCAATCGTGAATTTGGTTGACACTTCTATTATAGAGAGAGGGCGAACAGCAAAATGATACTTCTTCTTCTAATTAATTTCCTTTCAATGTGCACGAATCCGTGCACCAGGCCAGTAGTGTGTGTGTGTGTGTGTGTGTGTATATATATATATATATATATATATATATATATATATATGTATAAATATATATATATATTATAAGTATAAACATATATATATATATTTTTATTTTTTTTTTTATTTTTCTCTATTCATTTCAGAGAGGAATGGCGAAGGAGAGAGGGAGAGAAACATCCATGATGAGAGAGAATCACGGATCGGCTGCCTCCTGCACGCCCCCCACTGGGGATGGAGCCCGCAACCCGGGCATGTGCCCTTGGCCGGGAATCGAACCCGGGACCCTTCCGTCCTCAGGCCCACGCTCTGCCCGCCAGGGCTTGCTTTAGACCAAGTCTAGGTGCCCATGAAAGTCCCTGGAAGGCCGAGCCTCCGTTTCCCTCACGGAGCGGAAGGAATGAATGCATCCTCGCCCACAGCCCACACGCTTAGCTCTGGCCAAGGGACCCCCCCTCCGGCTGAGGGCCCTCAGACCGAAGACCTGGGTCAAGCCAGGAATGAAAGGAGACGAGAGGAGGCGGCCCAGGCCTCACAGAGGCTTTTCAAAAGGCCCAGAATGGCCTCCATGATACCCCAGAGCAGATTGCGGATGCATTGTTTCTCCAAAAGTGGGGGGTGATGGGCAGTGGAGAGATCCTTTGATGTCAGATGACACGCTAAGTGGAGCAATTAGCTTGGAGAAAGCATCAGAATCAATGGGGAGAGAGAGAGAGAGAGAGAGAGAGAGAGAGAGAGAGAGAGAGAGAGGCAGGAATTTCCTTTCAAGCATTCAAATGCAAAGGCCAACATCCACCCTCCACCCTGCTTTCCCGTTTTGGGGAACAATAGAAGGATTTGCATAATCTGTGCGAACATTAGCTTCCCCAGTCCTGGCCCGCCCGCCCAGAGGGTGTTACTCTGTCCTCCTGGGGCCTCGGACCCACCACCAGGGACCTGGCCAGGGCTTTGGGTGGGATCCAACGGGCATTATTCCACGCACACGCAGCACCGGGGGCCTCGGGGGGGGGGGGGCTGCTGTGTTTTGGAGACAGATGGCAGGGCGAGGGTTGGAGACCAGGGCGAGGACACCCCCCTCAACACCCCTCCTCCACGGCGGTCACGGGTCTTTGACTCCCAACCTCCCTCCCTTTAGAGGGGACATCGGACCAGCTGTGAGCAGCAGCCGCTTGGGGCTCAAGCACGTTCCCGGCTGGAAAAGCACAGGCCAGCTCTCAGCCTCTCCTGTCCCATCGGTTTCATCCCTTCGTCTCCACGGAGGTTAAAGGAAGACGGTCGAAGAGGGTGATGGTGTACCTAGAGGCGGGAAAACAGCCGGCGTGGCCTGAAGACCGTGGCCGGCAAACCGCGGTGCGCGAGCCACAGGCGGCTCTCTGGCCCC
Source organism: Cnephaeus nilssonii (assembly GCA_030846915.1). Taxonomy (NCBI): domain Eukaryota; kingdom Metazoa; phylum Chordata; class Mammalia; order Chiroptera; family Vespertilionidae; genus Cnephaeus; species Cnephaeus nilssonii. The sequence goes on from JAULJE010000001.1 coordinate 133,800,267, forward strand.
GGGAGTGTGGCTCTTGCACAAAACACCATGGCCTGGGCGCGTCTGTGTTGAAGACGTGGCGTTCGAAGACGTTTACGTTTAAAAAATGTGGCTCTCCAAAGGAATGTCCATCGTTGTCCTGTTGATATGTGGCTCTGTGGACCACTGGCTTAAGAGGTGGGTCGCTGTGGGCGAAAGCGGCCACGTGCTGACCTGACCGGCTCAGGGCAGGCCTGCATGAGGGTCCTGCAAACCCTGAGACCTAAAGTCACCCCAACGGATGGTCTGAAATTTAACGAAAAGCAGTTTATGGTGGGGAGTCACCTCCTAGGCCACCAAGGTCATTGACAAGGTCAGTCTTTACCTTAACGGAGCCTGTCTGTCCTTTTGCATCTACTTACACTAACTGGCCAGGTTATTATGCGTTCAGAGATCATAATAACCTGGCCACTTCCTATAGAATAAAAGGCTAATATGCACATGGTCCCCTCGACCAGGAGTTCGACCAGCAGGCAGGCCGGCCAACCGCCCATGTCCCCTCCCCCTGGCCAGGCTGGCCGGACCCCACCCATGCACGAATTCATGCACCGGGCCTCTAATACACACACACACACACACACACACACACACACACACACACACACACACTGAGTGGCCAGATTATTATGTGTTCAGAGATCATAATAATCTAGCCACTCGTGTCTATCCTATAGAATAAAAGGCTAATATGCAAATTGGTCCCCCGACCAGGAGTTTGACCAGCAGGCAGGCCGGCCAACCGCCCATGTCCCCTCCCCCTGGCCAGGCTGGCTGGACCCCATCCATGCACGAATTCATGCACCGGGCCTCTAATTATATATTATATATACACACACTGAGTGGCCAGGTTATTATGCGTTCAGAGATCATCATCATCAGGCCACTCCGTGTAGGTTGACGCTCAACCACTGAGCCATACTGACACAGCTGAGCGAGCGTTTTAAATCAGTTAAACTTTATTTTTTTTTGGGGGGGGGGGGCGGGAGGAGATGGTGATGGACACCCATCACTCAAGCATTTCCAGACATGAATTATTCAGAGAAGCAAATGAGTCTCTTTGTGCAAAATTCAGATGTCTTGAGAAGACCCAACTTTGCTGTCCGGACTACAGAATTCTAACTCATCTTCTGCCTACCCCCATCTCGTGTTTTTTGTGTGTGGGTTCCATTTTTTTAAAAATAATTTTATTGATTTTTTCAGAGAGGAAGGAGAGGGATAAGAGTTAGAAACATCGATGAGAGAGAAACATCGACCAGCTGCCTCCTGCACACCCCTACGGGGATGTGCCGCAACCAAGGTACATGCCCTTGACGGAATCGAACTGGGACCCTTCAGTCCACAGGCTGACGCTCTATCCACTGAGCCAAACCGTTTTGTCTGTGTGTTCCATTTTAATGACGGTTATTTTAATTTAAAACTGGATTGTTATCACGGCCTGCTCCTGCTGTCAACGAAATGCCGTCCACAGATTTTATCATCTCAAGGCGGAGACGAAGCCAAGGTCCATACGGAAATCTACGGCCCGCCTAAAAAGAGTAGCTGCGCGTACGTTGTTCGTTTCGGGATGTTTTGTGGGGAAAGGGTTTTATCTGCAAAAACTACGCAGCCCTGGGCTTATCTCTGTGGCGTCTGTCGGATTTCCTACAGCGTTTTCTTTCAATAGGAGAGAGGATTAGAGTGCGTTTATAATTGCACCTCGACGGGGGATGGTTGAAAGTTTGTGGGGTTTTTTTTTCTCTCCTTTTGGGGATACGAGGAGCATAGATGGTGCATGAATTCACGTTGTTTTCTATTTTCTACCGAAATCAACGCTTCTTTCTTTCTGTCAGGCCTGTCTGTGCATTTCTCCCGGGGTCATGATCTGAATTTTACCGGAGTCCGCACCCGCCTACATCCGAGGGGCTGAGCATTTTAACATCAGTGGCTTCTAACAGGTCGGATAAAATTCCTCCCAAACAGAGGGCATTTCGGCCTATTGACTTTGGATACTGAGTTCTGAGCACCATTTATTATTATTATTATTATTATTATTATTATTATTATTATTAGAGGCCCGGTGCATGAATTCATGCACCAGTGGGGTCCCTCGGCCTGGCCTGCGGGATCGGGCCAAAACCGGCTCTCCGACATCCCCCGAGGGGTCCCGGATGGCGAGAGGGCGCAGGCCAGGCCGAGGGACCCCACCGGTGCACGATCGGGGCTGGGGAGGGACGCGGGAGGTTGGCCAGCCGGGGAGGGACCGTGGAGGGCTCCAGGGCGTGTCCGGCCCGTCTCGCCCAGTCCCGATCAGCCGGACCCCAGCAGCAAGCTCACCTACCGGTCGGAGCGTCTACCCCCTGGTGGTCAGTGCACGTCATAGTGACTGGTCGACCTGTCGACTGTCTGCCCCCTTTTATAGAATAAAAGGCTAATATGCAAATTATCCCCTTGACCAGGAGTTCCACCCGCAGGCAAGCTGGCCAACTGCCCATGTCCCCTCCCCCTGGCCAGGCTGGCTGGACCCCACCCATGCACAAATTCATGCACCGGGCCTCTAATATATATATAACTGAGTGACCAGATTATTATGCGTTCAGAGATCATAGTAATCTGGCCACTCAGTGTATATATAGAAACAGACTGTCTATATATATCAAAGGCTAATATGAACAGTGTCCCCACGGGAGTTTGACCATGAGACCGGGAATTCTGTTGCTCACTGTGACGTGCGCTGACCACCAGGGGGCGGTGCAGAGCGGAGGAAGGATGTTTTTATCTCTCTCTTCCCTCTCCCTTTCTCTCTCTCTCTCTGAAATCAGCAAGAACATCCTTGAGCAAAATAATAAAGCTGATCCTTCTCGAACGTTCTTTGAACGCCATCGAACGCCACCTTAATCTTGCCAGGTAATCAGAGGTCTCGGGCGAATTTCTCACGCGTGCCATCCCCTCTCCCCAGAACCCAATGCTCCTTGAGCTCCGAATATTGATCTTGCTTTCTCCTGTTTCCATAATTTACACCGTGATTTATCACCGTTCACACGCATGCTCCCCGATGAATCGCCGCCTGGTTAACATAAATATTGGCTGTGGCGACGTGTTATTAAATGCTCACGGGGCAATGGAGTCTGAGGCCGCCTTCGTTTCTGTAAGACGAGGGAGACGGCGTTTCAATCCCGGTCATTTATCTTCCCCATAAGTTATATCTGTTTAGGGACGTAAATCTCACACGTAAGTAGTTGATGATGATGAGCGGTATATCACTCATCGGTCACCATTGTCTCGATGCCAGTTTTTTAAAAATATATTTAAAAATACGATTTAATTGCGAACGCCTGGAATTAGGATGTCGATTGCTTTTTATTTACATCCTTCGGAGACCTGACATGTTTACGGGATCCACGTTTTGCTTGGAGACTTGGAAATTAGCATTATTTCAAGCCTGAAATTCCACGGATGATGCATGTTTTTCTATAGCTATTAATTAGATGCCTTTTTTTTTCACATAAGAAGTGTGTATTGGAATCTTTTTGTTAAAATGGATGTTGCCATCCTATTGTTAAAATGTGTAAGGTCATCTCATTATTTACATGGTATCCCGACCAGCCGGCGTGGCTGAGTGGTTGAGCATCACCCATGAACCAGGAGGCTGCTGGTTCGATTCCTGGTCAGGGCCCATGCCCGGGTGGTGGGCGCCATCCCCCGTCGTAGGCAGCCGATCCGTGATGTTTCTCTCTCATCGATGTTTCTCTCTCTCTCCTTCTCCCTTCCTCTCTCTCTGAAACAATCAATTAAAAAAAAAACACATTAAAAAATGGTATCATTTGCCAACACAGAAAGTAACTATATAAGGACCAGAAGGATGGTCCATCGACACCGTGGAATACTACGCAGCCGTGAAAAAGGAAAGACTCTCACCATTCGCAGCAGCACGGAGGGACCTGGAGAGCATCATGCGGAGCGAAACAAGCCGGTCGGAGGAAGATAAATATCCCAGGATCTCACTCATGTGTGGAATCGAATGAGCAACATAAACTGATGAACAAAAATAGACCCAGAGACAGAGAAGCATTGAACAGACCACCCAACCTCAGAGGGAAGGGGGGAGAGGGGGACATGGAGGAGGGGGTAAGACCTCAACCAAAGGACTTGCATGCATGCATAGGAGCATGACCCATGGACACGGACAGTAGGGGGGTGAGGGCATGTGCTGGGGGGGTGGGCAGGTGCCGGTTGGGAGAGGTCAATGTGGGGGAAAAAGGAGACGTAGGCAATACTTACAATGATAAAGAATTTAAATTAAAAAAAACCACACAAAATAAAGGAATAAATAAATGTACAGAAGTCCTTTTGACTCGAGCCCTTCAACACAGCTAGGCTGCGCACGGCCGAGCGTTATTATAATTCAGCAAACACTCTGCATTTGACGGGGCAGCAAGAGAATCCTATAGAATAAAAGGCTAATATGCTAAGTGTCCGGTCGTCCAGTAGGCCCTTCAACCAATCAAAACGTAATATGCTAATGATATGCTAAGGCCTCTCAACTGCTCACTATGACGTGCACTGACCACCAGGGGGCAGACAGCCGACTGGTCGACCAGCTGCTATGACATGCACTGACCACCAGGGGGCAGACGCTCCGACCGGTAGGTGAGCTTGCTGCTGGGGTCCGGCCGATCGGGACTGAGCGAGACGGGCCAGACACGCCCTGGAGCCCTCCCACGGTCCCTCCCAGACCCCAATCGTGCACCGGTGGGGTCCCCCAGCCTGGCCTGCACCCTCTCGCAATCCAGAAGCCCTCGGGGGATGTCAGAGAGCCGGTTTCAGCCTGATTCTGCAGGCCACTCCCCTTGGGAGGGCGCCAGACGCAGGGCTCAATGCTGGTGAGCGCGGCTGTAGCAGTACAAGCCTCTCTCTCCTCATGGATGTTTCTCTCTCCCTCTCCCTTCCTCTCTGACATCAATAAAAATATACACCGAGTGGCCAGATGATGATGATCTCTGAACACATAATAATCTGGCCACTCAGTGTGTATATATATATATATTAGAGGCCCGGTGCATGAATCCGTGCATGGGTAGGGTCCGGCCAGCCTGGCCAGGGGGCGGGGACATGGGCGGTTGGCCGGCCGGCCTGCTGGTCGAACTCCCGGTCGAGGGGACCATTTGCATATTAGCCTTTTATTCTATAGGATAGACGCGGAGGGGCCAGATGATTATGTGTTCAGAGATCATCCTCATCTGGCCACTCCGTGTGTATATATATCCATCAAGACCACATGACCTGTTGCACCCACATCTTGGATGACGCACCCTCGTTTTTAAGATCGATGCTGGCGGATTCACAGACGGGAACCACAACATAATTCTGATGAAGTCTTTCTGCTTCGGAACATACAGACGGGCCTTAAGTAGGGGAGAAAAATTAGTTTCCTGTTTTCCTTTTTGCAGAGAAAATAATGAAATGGCCTGCAGGCCACAGGATGTGTAATTGTCAGAGCCCTTGTTAGATCATCCAACGGCGATCGCTCACAGGCCCGGGTGCCTGACGGGACACGTCAAGTCATCTGGAGTCATTCCCCTCGCCGATGAGAAAAAGAATTATAAAATCTGAATGCGACAAAGATAAATTAAAGCCCTCACCGGTGTGGCTCCATGGATAGAGCGTCAGCCTGCGGACTGAAGGGTCCCAGGTTCGATTCCGGTCAAGGGCATGTACCTTGGTTGTGGGCACATCCCCAGTAAGCAGGGGGGGGGGGGGCGTGCAGGAGGCAGCTGATCGATGTTTCTCTCTCATCGATGTTTCTAACTCTCTATCCCTCTCCCTTCCTCTCTGTAAAAAAAAAATCAATAAAATATATTTTAAAAAATAATAATAAAAAAATAAAAACAGGACAAGATGATATGGGTAAGATGATGTGGATGAGATGATGGTGTGGAGATGATGTGGACGAGATGATGTAGACGAGATGATGTGGGTGAGATGACGTGGACGAGATGATGTGGGTGAGATGATGTGGGTGAGATGATGTGGATGAGATGATGTGGGTGAGAGGATGTGGACGAGATGATGTGGACGAGATGATGTGGACGAGATGATGTGGACTAGGTGATGTGGGTGAGGTGATGTGGGTGAGAAGATGTGGGTGAGATGATGTGGATGAGATGATGTGGCTGAGATGATGTGGGTGAGATGATGTGGATGAGATGATGTGGGTGAGATGATGCGGGTGAGATGATGCGGGTGAGATGATGCGGGTGAGATGATGTGGGTGAGATGATGTGGACGAGATGATGTGGATGAGATGATGTGGGTGAGATGATGTGGACGAGATGATGTGGGTGAGAGGATGTGGACGAGATGATGTGGACGAGATGATGTGGACAAGGTGATGTGGACGAGGTGATGTGGACGAGGTGATGTGGGTGAGGTGATGTGGGTGAGATGATGTGGGTGAGATGATGTGGATGACATGATGTGGGTGAGATGATGTGGGTGAGATGATGTGGACGAGATGATGTGGATGAGATGTGGACGAGATGATGGTGAGGAGATGATGTGGGTGAGATGATGTGGATGAGATGTGGACGAGATGATGGTGAGGAGATGATGTGGGTGAGATGATGTGGACAAGAGGATGTGGGTGAGGTGATGTGGGTGAGATGATGTGGATGAGATGATGTGGACGAGATGATGTGGACGAGATGATGTGGACGAGGTGATGTGGGTGAGGTGATGTGGGTGAGAGGATTTGGACGAGATGATGTGGACGAGATGATGTGGACGAGATGATGTGGACGAGGTGATGTGGGTGAGGTGATGTGGGTGAGATGATGTGGATGACATGATGTGGGTGAGATGATGTGGGTGAGATGATGTGGGTGAGATGATGTGGGTGAGATGATGTGGATGAGATGATGTGGATGAGATGTGGACGAGATGATGGTGAGGAGATGATGTGGGTGAGATGATGTGGATGAGATGTGGGTGAGATGATGTGGATGAGATGATGTGGACGAGATGATGGTGAGGAGATGATGTGGGTGAGATGATGTGGACGAGATGATGTGGATGAGATGATGTGGACAAGAGGATGTGGTTGAGGTGATGTGGGTGAGATGATGTGGACAAGAGGATGTGGTTGAGGTGATGTGGGTGAGATGATGTGGACGAGATGATGTGGACGAGATGATGTGGGTGAGATGATGTGGACAAGATGATGTGGACGAGATGATGTGGACGAGATGATGTGGGTGAGATGATGTGGATGAGATGATATGGGTGAGATGATGTGGGTGAGATGATGTGTGCGAGATGATGAAGATGAGATGGTGTGGATGAGATGATGTAGGTGAGATGATGAGATGAGACGATGTTTTGAGTCCTGGTGGGTCGGCCTGACCCTGTCTATGGGCTCTGCTTGCTGGATTCACAGCGGGGTCACCTCCCCCATCGCTTCCCACAGGCCTGGGAAAGGAAACTTAAGAAAAACTCAACCCCCTGTTCCCATACGTGTGTGTGTCCTAAGATTTTAAACAATAGGGTTATTTTTCAGATTCACTCAGGGGCTCTATCTATCACATTGTGAGTCCCCCTACGATGCCCACAGAACAGAATGGCGCTTGTGACGTCTGCCGTGAAAAGACCTCTGTCGTCTCGAGCACGTTCTCTGAAAAGCACCTCCTCACACGCTGCCGCAGGGACTCCAAGCTGATGGCTTATGTCCCTTTAGCGGGCGGGACGGGGGGAGAGGGGGGAGAAGGGGGCATCTCGTCACGCCAGACACGCCATCCACAAAACGCATCAGCACTGACTCCAGATTAATCCTGGAACCTTTTCCAATTAACAGAATAAACTGAACCAGGAAGACAAACGGAGGGGGGGCCAAGGGTGACAGGCATTCAAGCACGAAATGCATAATTAATCTGAAACACACACACACACGCACACGCACACACACACGTGCGCGCGCACACACACATCTATGAATCCTTTACCACAGAGGACAGCTGCTCTGTGCTTTTTTAAAAAAAAATTATTATTATTTTTTAATCCTTCCCCGAGGATATACACTGAGTGGCCAGATGATGATGACCTGTGAACGCATAATCATCTGGCCGCTCTGTGTCTATCCTATAGAATAAAAGGCTAATATGCAAATGGTCCCCTCGACCGGGAGTTCGACCAGCAGGCAGGCCGGCCAACCGCCCATGTCCCCTCCCCCTGGCCAGGCTGGCCGGACCCCACCCATGCACGGATTCATGCACCGGGCCTCTAATATATTTATATTTACACACACACACACACACACACACACACACACACACACACACACAGAGTGGCCAGGTTATTATGCGTTCAGAGAGATCATCATCATCTGGCCACTCAATGTATTTTTCCATTGATTTTTTTGGGGATAGGGGAAGAGAGAGGGAGAGACCGAGAGAAACATCGATGTGAGAGAGAAACACATCGATGGGTTGCCTCCTGCACGCGCCCCGCCCAGGGCCCGGGCCGGGGAGGAGCCTGCAACCCGGGCATGTGCCCTTGACCTGGAATCGAACCCGGGACCCTTTGTTCTGCAGGCCGGGGCTCTATCCACTGAGCCGCAATGGCCAGGGCTGCATACTTATTCTCAAAAGAAAAACACACACACACACACAAAACAATCTACCAATCCCTCACCCCAGAGGCCGGCGCTCTGAGCCTGGATAGACAAAACGCAAAGACGCAGATGAAGTCCTCTGTCCCGGACCCGTCCCCGCGAACACGGCCGTTCTGGTTATTTATTGTACGGGGCGGCCCTCGGAATGCAACGAGGAGACGGATGCTCAGCGGCGAAACCCCCACAGGGCCTGGGCAGGAAGCCAGAGGCCACCCTCACACTCACAGGAGCTGTATTTATTTTTTCTCTAAAAGCAGCTGATTGAGAAACAAATTATGGCCCTGGCCAGTGTGGCTCAGTGGATAGAGCGTCGGCCTGCGGACTGCAGGGTCCCGGGTTCGATTCCGGTCAAGGGCATGGACCTTGGTTGCGGGCACATCCCCAGTGGGGGGCGTGCAGGAGGCAGCTGATGGATGTTTCTCTCTCATCGATGTTTCTAACTCTCTGTCCCTCTCTCTTCCTCTCTGTAAAACATCAATAAAAATATTTATAAAAAGAAACAGATTATTAAGACAAAATCAAGTGCAGCATTCTCGACCTCTTTGACGTTGGCTCTACACTGGCATGTAACAAAATAATTAAAATAAATTTATGCATTTTTTAAAAAAAATGTTTTTATTGATTTCAGAGAGAGGAAGGGAGAGGGAGAGAGAAACATCCATGATGAGAGAGAATCGAACCGTGACCTCCTGGTTCATAGGTCAATGCTCAACCAGATTGGAGAGGGTGCAGGCTGGGCTGAGGGGACCCCCTCCCCCCGTGCATGAATTTCGTGCACCGGGCCTCTAGTATATATAGATTATACATGGCATTTTTTTATTGCTAGCATGTGGAAAGTTCTATCAGTTCAGGTTTGGGGTCCTTATGGACTGGCTGCCTCCTGCACGCCCCACCCTGGGGATGGAGCCCGCAACCCGGGCCTGTGCCCTTGACCGGGAATCGAACCCGTGACCCCCCCAGGTCGGGCATGACTGTTTTTAACATACGTCCTTGCTCCCCACCTCGGTTGTCTGTGTGGGTGATTTCTGCCAACCGGAATGACAGAAGATGGGGCCTTTACTCAGACCCACCTGTGCCCGGCGTCATGCTGCGATCAGAAAGTCTCCCTCCTCTCCGCGGGGCTTCAAGGGAGCGGGGATGAGACGGTCTGGATACGGGGGTGTCTTTCATGCCCACGACCAGGAGGGCGGAATCGGACTCCCTGGGCATCTGCGGATCGCGCTCTGTGGGACGTGCGAGTTTCAAATTGTGAACCAACTTCAACACAGCCGCGTGCAGACGCCGGATCACGCCGGGAGGGTGTCGGGGGGTGGGGGTACGGGGTGTGGGGTGGCCCGAATCCTGACAGCGTGACATTAACGTTGAATGCAGGCGGCTCTCTCTAGTGTCACAGAAATCGATGGAATCTGTGACGTCTTCCCACCGTCCACTGAGGAATCTCATGGCGTGTATGTCTTTTTATTTTTTAAAATACATTTCATTGATTTTTTTTTTTTTTTACAGAGAGGAAGGGAGGGGGACAGAGAGCTAGAAACATCGATGAGAGAGAAACATTGATCGGCTGCCTCCTGCACGCCCCCTGCTGGGGATGTGCCCGCAACCAAGGTCTATGCCCTTGACCGGAATCGAACCCGGGACCCTGCAGTCTGCAGGCCGACGCTCTATCCACTGAGCCACGCCGGCTAGGGCTTTATGTCTTTTTTTAAAAAATGCTACGCATCCTCAAAAAATTAACAATGGAACTCCCATTTGACCCAGTAATCCCACTCCTAGGAATATATCCCAAGAAACCAGAAACACCATCACAAAGGACATATGCACCCCTATGTTCATAGCAGCACCATTTGCAATAGCTAAGATTTGGACACAGCCCAGTGCCCATCAGCGGATGAGTGGATTAAAAAACTGTGGTACATATACACCGTGGAATACTACGCAGCCATGAAAAAGGAAAGACCTCTTACCATTCGCAACAGCACGGAGGGACCTGGAGAGCATGTTGCTGAGCGAAATAAGCCAGTCGGAGAAAGATAAATATCCCATGATCTCACTCATTTGTGGAATATAATGAGCAACGTAAACGGATGAACAAAAATAGATCCAGAGACAGAAAAGCATCGATCAGACCGTCCAACCTCAGAGGAAAGGCAGCGGGGAGGGAAGAGGGGGTAAGAGATCAACCAAAGGACTTGTATGCATGCATGTAAGCATGACCCATGGACACGGATAGTAGCGGGGTGAGGGCATGTGCTGGGGGTGGGGGCGGCCGGGGAGAGGTCAGTGGAGGGGAAAGGAGACGCGTGTAATCCTTTCAACAATAAAGAATTTTAAAAATATATTTTATCGATTTTTTTTTTTTTTTTACAGAGAAGAAGGGAGAGGAATAGAGAGTTAGAAACATCGATGAGAGAGAAACATCCATCAGCCGCCTCCTGCACACGCCCCCCACTGGGGATGTGCCCGCCACCAAGGTACATGCCCTTGACTGGAATCGAACCCGGGACCCTGCAGTCCGCAGGCCGACGCTCTATCCACTGAGCCACACCGGTGAGGGCGCCAATAAAGATTTTTAAAAAAATGCTACACAGCACCCACGGATTCTGGCGAATCCTTGAAGGGGATACGGGCGATGGTGGTGCATTTTTTTTTTTGTTTTGTTTTTTTTTAAACCAGTTCAGGGAATGTCACGATTATGGATGATGACGGAAAAGCAGTCATTTTTCATCACGGACGCCGGGGGAGAGAGAGAGAGAGAGAAGAAAGCCGATGGCCTCCGATGTGCTCATCCCCTTTTGTGTGTCCGTGGAAAAGGCTCACGCATTCCTCGGACAACGTCGGGCACAGAAGGTCCGCCCGCCAGAGGTTGTAGGAATCAATGCAGCCCTGGCCGGTGTGGCTCAGTGGATAGAGCGTCGGCCTGCGGACTGAAGGGTCCCGGGTTCGATCCCAGTCAAGGGCATGGACCTTGGTTGCGGGCACATCCCCAGTGGGGGGCGTGCAGGAGGCAGCTGATCCATGATTCTCTCCCATCATGGATGTTTCTAACTCTCTCTTCTTCTCCCTTCCTCCCTGAAATCAATATATTTATATTTTTTAAAATATCAATCCCCAGTAGGGGACATGCGGGAGGTAGCTCATCCATGATTCTCTCTCTTCATGGATGTTTCTATCTCTCTCTTCCTCTCCCTTCCTCCTTGAAATCAATATATTTATATTTTTTAAAATATCGATCCCCAGTGTGGGGCGTGCAGGAGGCAGCTGATCCATGATTCTCTCTCATCATAGATGTTTCTATCTCTCTCTCCCTCTCCCTTCCTCCCTGAAATCAATATATACATATTTTTTAACCCTTTGCACTCGCTTGCGTTTTTCTCGATTCCTTTATGCTACTCGGGATTTATTTTTTTAAATACCCCAGATTTTACAAAGCGCGGCGGTAGAATAAAAAAACTGGAGTTTCTTTTCAGACAAACTTATTTATTTGGATTTTTTTTTTATATTTCAAATTATTGATACATGCAAAGAGTAATTTTAATCTCGACATCCGAGTGCAAAAGGTTAAAATATCGATCCCCAGTTAGGGGACGTGCAGGAGGCAGCCGATCCGTGATTCTCTCTCCTCGGGGATGTTTCTCTCTCTCTTTCCCTCTCCGTGAAATCAATAAAAATAGACCTACAATAATAAAAGCCTAATATGCAAATCGACTGAACGGCAGAATGATCGGTCGCTATGACCATCCACGGAGGAGCCAGCCAAGGAGCCAGCCGATCTGTGATTCGCTCTCATCATGGGTGTTTCTATCTCTCCCTCTCCCTTCCTCCCTGAAATCAATTAAAAAAACATTTTTATTTTTATTTTTTTAAAAAAGAATGAACGTGGATGACACCGCAGGGCATTGCCAAGTGCCCTCGCATGCCGCATCTGACCTTTACCGTAGCGGCTGCCGTGCGGGATGGAGGTTATGACATCCATCACGCGGAGTATGTATTCTTCGCCGGCCACCAACACCCGCGTTCACCCACGAGATCTGTATTCCTCCGCAGCAACCGAGCAGGTCGTCCGTGATTGCGGCCGTCCCCGGGTTCCTGGGGACCCCCCCCCCCCCCCCGTGGGCAGAGTAATGAAGCCGTAAAACTAGGGAAGGTTCCTGAAGGCCTAACCGGTGATGCTGTGTCCGGTATGGGTTCGGGGAAAAGCTGGGGCTGGAGCATACAGGAGTGGAATTCATTTGTTTTCTGCGGCTAAAAAAAGACATTTTAATTTCTCTCTCTCTCTCTTTCTCTCCTAGCATTCTCTTTGAGTCTTTCTTATTACCCATCCATTAAATTGCATCTTTTTTAAAAAATATATTTTATTGATTTTTTACAGAGAGGAAGGGAGAGGGATAGAGAGTTAGAAACATCGATGAGAGAGAAACATCCATCAGCTGCCTCCTGCACACGTCCTACTGGGGATGTGCCCGCAACCAAGGTGCATGCCCTTGACCGGGAATCGAACCCGGGACCCTTCAGTCCGCAGGCCGACGCTCTATCCACTGAGCCACACCGGTTTCGGCTAAATTGCATCTTTTATTATATACACGGAGTGGCCAGATGGTGATGATCTCTGAACGCATAACCATCTGGCCACTCCGTGTTGATCCGATAGAATAAAAGGCGAATATGCAAATGGTCCCCTCGACCGGGAGTTCGACCAGCAGGCAGGCCGGCCAACTGCCCATGTCCCCACCCCCTGGTCAGGCTGGCCAGACCCCACTCATGCACGAATTTATGCACCAGGCCTCTAAGATATATATATATATATATATATGCTGAGTGGCCATGTTATTATGCATTCAGAGATCATCACAATCTGGCCACTCAGTGTAGATACTAGAGGCCCCGATGCATGAAATTCGTGCCAGGGACTCGGCCCTCACAACCCCGGCTTTGTCTGCAAGGTCGTCTGGAAGGTCGTTCAGCTGTTCAGTCTAATGAGCATATTCGCTCTTTATTATATAGGATTTTATTGATTTCAGAGAGGGAGGGAGATGGAGAGAGAATCATCGACCGGCTGCCTCCCGCATGCCCCCTACTAGAGATGGAGCCCGCAACCCAGGCCTGTGCCCTGACCGGGAATTGAACCATGTCCTCCTGGTTCACGGGTCGATGCTCAACCACGGAGCCACGCCGGCCTGGGCTACATGACACTTTTTTTTTTTTAAAACACAAAATCCTGGTTTCTGCTAATACTCATATATTTCCTCTCCCCTCTCCCCCCCCCTCTTAGCAAAAATCCAATTGTCGCAGCAGAAACTGCATTTTGTTTATGGGGACGAGGAACGGCATTTCGAGAGACGGGCGGCTGATGGATTCCCGCCGACACGTCACGTTTTTCAATCATGCATTTCTAATCGCCGTCCCCGCCCCACGTTCCCGCCGATTTTTTCCCCCTTCGTTAATCCTCCAGGCATGAGGCGGACGCCGCCGATGAGGCCAAAGACCTCCCCGGCTCATCAGCCAGAAGCCAATCCATCAACAGCACTTTCCCCTGACCTTGAACCCCGGGACTGTGGGAAGGAATTCACACGGACACACGTGCTTGAAAAATAAGATTTTCTTTGGGGGGGTGGGGGGTGGGGGGTGGGTTCCAGTTTGCATGTTAACGTCCGGATCAAATGACCTGTCCTCTAAGAGGATGCTAGACCCTGACCGGTGTGGCTCAGTGGTTAGAGCAGGTGGGTCCTCAAACTTTTTAGACGGGGGGCCCGGTCCCTGTCCCTCAGACCGTGGGAGGGCCGGACTATAGTTTTAAAAAAAACACACAAAAAACTATGAACAAATTCCTATGCACACGGCACCTATCTTATTTTGAAGTAAAAAAAAACAAAACGGCAAAAACCACCCGCCTGTGGCCCGCGGGCCGTGGTTTGAGGACGCCTGGGTTAGAGCGTCGGCCTGCGGACGGAAGGGTCCCGGGTTCGATTCCGGTCGAGGGCATGGACCGTGGTTGCGGGCACATCCCCAGTGGGGGGCGTGCAGGAGGCAGCTGATCGATGTTTCTCTCTCATCATCGATGTTTCTAACTCTCTATCCCTCTCCATTCCTCTCTGTAAAAAAATCAATAAAATATATTAAAAAAAAAATAAAATGATGCTAAGAGCTTCCCCATGGGGCTGACATAGAGGGTCAAAATGAAGGTCAAGATTTAGGGTCAGTGGTTAGAGCATCGGCCTGCGGACTGAAGGGTCCCGGGTTCGATGCCCGGTCAAGGGCACAGGCCCGGGTTGCCGGCTCGATCCCCAGTAGGGGGCGTGCAGGAGGCCGCCGGTCCGTGATTCTCTCTCCTCATGGATGTTTCTCTCTCTCTTTCCCTCTCCCTTCCTCTCTCTGAAATCAATAAAAACAGATCTATAATAGTAAAAAGCCTAATATGCAAATCAACAGAACGGCAGAACGATCGGCCGCTGATGACGGGGCACACAGAAACCCCAACTATGCGATCAGGGTCCAGCTTTCCCGAGAGGTCAGGCCAGGGGTCGGCAAACCGCGGCTCGCGAGCCACCTGCGGCTCTCTGGCCCCTTGAGTTTTCAGCCAAGGCCAGCTTAGGAGGACCCTGATTAAGTTAATAACCATGGACCCCCCTCTATAGTTTAAGTTTAAAAAATTCGGCTCTCCAAAGAAATGTCCATCGTTGTCCTGTTGATATTTGGCTCTGTGGACGAATGCGTTTGCCGACCACGGGCCAGGCTGTGATTCAGAGCTAGGACGTGGGGCACCCGACCTGTGTGTGCCACTGGTCACCAGAATCCCTTTCAAAAAAAAAAAAAAAAATCTATATATATAAAAGCCTAATGTGCTAAGTGTCTGACTGATCGGCCAGTCGCTATGACGTGCACTGACCACCAGGGGGCAGACACTCCAGCAGGTAGGTTAGCTTGCTGCTGGGGTTCAGCCAATGGGGACTGAGCGAGACGGGCTGGACACGCCCTGGAGCCCTCCCACGGTGTGTCCCTGGCTAGCCAGCCCCCATCAGCCCTGATCGCTGGCCAGGCTGAGGGACCCGACCCATGCAGGAATTCGTGCACCGGGCCTCTAGTATATATATATATACACACACACATATATATACACATACACACACCACACACACATATATATATATATATATATATATATATATATATATATATATATATAAATTGATTTCTGAGAGGAAGGGAGAGTGACAGCAAGACACACCAATGATCTTATTATTATCCTAGTCTCTGTTGTTTTGCTCGTATATCTAATTTTCCTCTCCCCTTTCCTTACTCATATTTTTTTCTTTTTTTTTTTCCCCACTACTCAATTTTTAAGAATATTTTTATAGATTTCAGAGAGGAAGGGAGAGGGAGAGGGAGAGAGAGAAGCATCCACGATGAGAGAGAATCACGGATCGGCGGCCTCCTGCACGCCCCCTTGCTGGGGACCGAGCCCGCAACCCGGGCGTGTGCCCTTGACCGGGAATCGAACCCGTGACCTCCCGGTGCCTAGGTCGACGCTCCACCCCTGAGCCACGCCGGCCGGGCCCCAGGATTGTTTTGGAAAGCGATGGCCTCTTTGTATGTCCACGTTGCGTCTATCCACACGATACACGGATACGTCGACAACCCCATGCATATCCGCATGATACCCAGTGATAACGACCACGAATGACCTTCAGATGTGATGATCAGCGTACAGGTGATGTCATGAATGACCTTCAGATGTGATGATCAGCGTACAGGTGATGTCACTGAGATCAATGCCACGAGGGCCGGAGGGGGCCAGACCGATGGCTTCAGGACGGTTTCTAGCTTCTCCCTCCGTGTCCTTGGCGATGGCCGGTGCGAGGCTGGGCCCTGCACGCTCCTCTCGTTTACATGCGAACACGCACACGGTGGAACAGGAATACGGCCTGGCCCCGTGGCACGTGTCCCGGATTCCGCGTGGACACCGTCCCACGTCACGCTCACAACGTGTGGCGTTTGGGGGACACGGGGCCAGCGTGAAGCAACTTGCGTGTCGGACCCACAGACACCACGTTCAAGGTCGTCGCCAAGGACAGACGTCGTCATGAGACGGGGAAACGGCCCGGCCTAGGAATGCCCCAGGCCCGTGGTCGGCAAACCGCGGCGCGCGAGCCACGTGCGGCTCTCTGGCCCCTGGAGGGTGGCTCTTCCACAAAACACCACGGCCTGGGCGAGTCTGTGTTGAAGACGTGGCGTTAGAAGAAGTTTAGGTTTAAAAAATGTGGCTCTCCAAAGAAATGTCAATCTTTGTGCTGTTGATATGTGGCTCTGTGGGCTCATGAGTTTGCCGACCACGGGCCCACGCTCTCACACACCCTGGGGCCTCCCTCTCGGGCGCCGATGGCTGCGTTGACGCCGGTGCAGACGGGCAAGGTCAGACCATCCCGATCGGACCCTTGGGTTCATTTCAGACCCAGTGACGTGGCATCCGTGGAATGATGACCACACGCAACAGCCACGTGTCGCCCGTCGCCGGGAAGAAATGGGATGGTCTCTCCTCTTGGCTACTGTTTTTTTGTTTTTTTTTTTCGTTTTTAATCTTTATTGTTCAGATTATTGCAGATGTTCCTACTTTTCCCCCCCGTAGCTCCCCTTCACCCGGTTCCCACCCCACCCCAGGCCCCTGCCACCCCACCTTCCACGTCCAGAGCTACTACATACATGCATATGAGATCTTTGCCCATGTCTCCCCGTACCCCCTTCCCCCCCGAGAATGGTCATTCCGCTCCATTTCCAAGCCCCTGATTCCATTCCGTTCACCAGTTTATTCTGCTCATCCGATTTTTTTATTCATTTTATTTTTATTTTTAAAAAATATATTGTATTGATTTTTTACAGAGAGGGATAGAGAGTTAGAAACATCGATGAGAGAGAAACATCCATCAGCTGCCTCCTGCACGCCCCCGACTGGGGATGTGCCTGCCACCAAGGTACATGCCCTTCACCGGGAATTGAACCCGGGACCCTTCCGTCCGCAGGCCGACGCTCTATCCACTGAGCCACACCGGTTTCGGCTATTCGTTTGATTTTTAAGATTCACTTGTTGATAGATACGTATGGGTTGGCTACTGTTTTTTCGATGTGATTCAACAGACCAGCTCTTAGCCTATGGGTTCCACATCTCCCTTCCTTTCCCCACGTCTGAGACGTTGTCAGAACCCGGGACAGAAAACCCTCTTGTCCTTAAAAGGCACGTCGAAGGCCGAATGCATAGGAAGAAAAAAACAAACAAACAAAAAATAACAAGACACAGTTGAGCTCATTAGCATGAAAAGGAGCTCAATCATTCCATTAAAATGAGGCGGCCGCGTCTGACGGTTTGACACGTATTTATGCCAATTAATTTCAGTCAGGGAAAGCACGCGTCAACGGGAAAAAAACCGGGCAGCTTGTCCGAGGCCATCAGCCGTGATCGCCACGTTTTTATTTATTTTATGGATTTTTTTTACAGAGAGGAAGGGAGAGGGAGAGAGAGTCAGAAACATCGATGACAGAGACACATCCATCAGCTGCCTCCTGCACACCCCCCGACTGGGGATGTGCCCGCAACCAAGGTCCACGCCCTTGGCCGGAATCGAACCCGGGACCCTTCCGTCCGCAGGCCGACGCTCTATCCACTGAGCCACACCAGCCAGGGACTATACTTTTTTGCTGTTGTTCTTGAAACTCCCATTGGACCCAGTGACCCCACTTCTAGGAATATATCCCAAGAAATCAGAAACACCCCTCAGAAAGGACGTATGCACCCCCATGTCCATGGCAGCACCATGGAGAACAGCTCAGATCTGGAAACAGCCCAGGTGCCCATCAGCAGACGAGTGGATTAGAAAACGGTGGTACGGCTACACCATGGAATACTACGCAGCCGTGAAAAAGGAGGAACTCTCACCATTTGCCCCAGCACGGAGGGACCTGGAGAGCATGATGCTGAGCGACATAAGCCGGTGGGAGAAATGATAAATATCCCAGGATCTCACTCCTACGTGGAATCGAATGAACAATGTAAACTGATGAACAAAAATAGAGCCAGAGAAAAAAAAACATTTCAGACTATCATAGAGGTAGAAAAGCTATTGGCAGATTTTTAACATTTCCTACCAGTTTTGGGGTATTATACTAGGTTAGTGCAGTTTTGGGTAATACTATTATATTTAAAATATTTCTTGAAATATTAATGTTTATTACATGTTTTATATTTAAAATCGTTTTTCTTGACATATGAGTGTTTAGTGAATGTAATATTATTATATTTAAAATCATTTTACTTGAAATATTAATGTTATTACATGTAATGTTAGTATATTTAAAATCGTTTTTCTTGAAATATTAATGTTTATTACATGTAATAGTACTATATTTAAAATATTTTTTCTTGAAATATTAATGTTTATTGCATGTAATATTACACTTAAAATCGTTTTATTTGAAAAATTAATGTTTATTACATGTAATATTACTGTATTTAAAATAATTTTTCTTGAAATATTAATGTTTATTGCATGTAATATCATTTTATTTAAAATTGTTTTTCTTGAAATATTAATATTTATTGCTTGTTTAAAATCAAATCGTTTTTCTTGAAATATTAATGTTTGTTACATGTAATATATTTATATTTAAAATCGTTTTTCTTGAAATATTAATGTTTATTACATGTAATATTACTGTATTTAAAATAATTTTTCTTAAAATATTAATGTTTATTGCATGTAATATCATTTTATTTATAATCGTTTTCCTTGAAATATTAATGTTTATTGCTTGTTTAAAATCAAATCGTTTTTCTTGAAAAATTAGTTTGTTACATGTAATATATTTATATTTAAAATCGTTTTTCTTGAGATATTAATGTTTATTGCATGTAATATTATATTTAAATAGTTTTTCTTAAAATACTAATGTTTATGACATGTAATATTACTATATTTAAAATAATTTTTCTTGAAATATTAATGTTTATTGCATGTAATATCATTTTAATGAAAATCGTTTTTCTTGAAATATTAATGTTTATTGCATGTAGTGTCATTTTGTTTAAAATCGTTTTTCTTGAAATATTAATGTTTATTGCATGTAATATCATTTTGTTTAAAATCGTTTTTCTTGAAATATTAATGTTTATTGCATGTAATATTATACTTAAAATCGTTTTTCTTGAATAATTAACGTTTGTTACATGTAACATATTTATATTTAAAAAATCATTTTTCTTGAAATATTAATGTTTATTGCATGTAGTATTATATTTAAGTAGTTTTTCTTGAAACAGTAACGTTTATTGCATATACTATTATTATGCTTAAAATCGTTTTTCTTGAAACATTAATGTTTATTGCATGCAAATGGCTAATTACTGTGTATCCGGAAATAGATTTATTTTGTATGTTGTAAAAATAAATAAATAAATCAGTAAAATTGTGAAAGAAAAAAAAAAATAAAGAAGCCGTAGGAGCGATGGTGAATCCTAAATAATCTCCACGTCGGAGATGACGAGACCCCACCCCGACGGAGCGGCACTTGGAACCGACGAAAGTGTCCGAGTTCAAAAGACAGCAACAGCCCTCACCGGTGTGGCTCAGTGGGCAGAGCGTCGGCCTGCGGACGGAAGGGTCCCGGGTTCGAATCCCGGTCAAGGGCATGGACCTTGCTTGCGGGCACATCCCCAGGTGGAGGGCGTGCAGGAGGCAGCTGATGGATGTCTCTCTCATCGATGTTTCTGACTCGCTCTCCCTCTCCCTTCCTCTCTGTAAAAAAAAAAAAAAAAAAAAAATCAATAAAATATATTCCAAAAATACATAAATAAAAAATAAAGTGGGCGCCACGGAACTCAATAGAAATCAAAGGAAGGGCCGAGAGACAAGAGAGCTGTGTGCATTCCCCTCCCTCCTCGGGGAGGTTAATGAATTCTGTTCGGGGTGGGCTCACAGCGCCCAGCGAGGAATTTATAACGCGGACGGACGGACGGACGGACGGCAACTTCACGCATTGGGACGAGGGAGCTGGCGGGAGGAGTCCGGAGCCGTCTCTAAGAGGAAGCAGTGACAGGCAGGACCGAGGAGAAAAGGAGAAAAAAGAGGCCCTGGATGGTGTGGCTCAGTGGGCGGAGCGTCGGCCTGCGGACCCAAGGGTCCCGGGTTCGATTCCCGTCAAGGGCACTGGACCTCGGTTGCAGGCTCCTCCCCGGCGCGTGCAGGAGGCCACCCATCGGTGCTGGGTTTCTCTCACATCGATGTTTCTCTCTGTCTTTCCCTCTCTCTTCCGCTCTCTCTAAAAATCAATGGGAAAATATCCTCGGGTGAGGATTAAAAAACAGAGAGAGAGAGAGAGAGAGAGAGAGAGAGAGAGAGGAGACCATCACACACTTCACAAAGTGTTCTCCCTGGTATTTTCAGAACCCAACCCAGCACAGACACAGTTATTTACAATATTGGAGGCCCGGTGCACAAATTCGTGCACCAGTGGGGTCCCTCGGCCTGGCCTGCGGGATGGGGCTGAAACCGGCTCTCCGACATCCCCCGAGGGGTCCCGGATGGCGAGAGGGCGCAGGCCAGGCCGAGGGACCCCACCGGTGCACGATTGGGGCCGGGGAGGGACGCGGGAGGTTGGCCAGCCGGGGAGGGACCGCGGGAGGGCTCCAGAGCGTGTCCGGCCCGTCTCGCTCAGTCCCGATTGGCCGGACCCCAGCAGCAAGCTCACCGACCGGTCGGAGCGTCTGCCCCCTGGTGGTCAGTGCACGTCATAGAGACGGGTCGACCGGTCGACTGTCTGCCCCCTGGTGGTCAGTGCACGTCATAGCGACTGGATGACCAGTCGTCTGTCTGCCCCCTGGTGGTCAGTGCACGTCATAGCGACTGGATGACCAGTCGTCTGTCTGCCCCCTGGTGGTCAGTGCACGTCATAGCGACTGGATGACTGGTCGACTGTCTGCCCCCTGGTGGTCAGTGCACGTCATCGCGAGCGGTTGAGCGGCCTTAGCATATCATTAGCATATTACGCTTTGATTGGTTGAACGTCCAACCGGACGACCGGACACTTAGCCTATGAGGCTTTTATTCTATAGGATTGGCTCAGAGTGATTCTAGGTTGCACGTGGGAAACCACACCTTCTTCAGAACGCCGAGCCTTAGAACAACCATTTCATACCTTTTATCGCCAAAATGCAAAAAAACAGCTCAGACAATAATAGGGGAAAAACTAACCCCGTGGTCGGCAAACCGCGGCGCGCGAGCCACAGGCGGCTCTCTGGCCCCTGGAGGGTGGCTCCTCCACAAAACACCACGGCCTGGGCGCGTCTGTGTTGAAGACGTGGCGTTCGAAGAGGTTTACGTTTAAAAAATCTGGCTCACAAAATAAATTTCCATCGTTGTCCTGTTGATATTTGGCTCTGTGGACTCATGAGTTTGCCGACCACTGAACTAACCAATCGACTGGACCGAGAGCGTAGACTATACACCTACCATTGTTTCCCCCTGTTTTCGGGTTTTCATTTTACGACTAAAGTTTAACTATCATGGACAAGCCCCAAGCATGCGATGTCTTGGATAACCAAAAGTTGAATGAAGGTTAGATATCATTTGGGATGATTTCAATCAGGCCAAGACCGTATTCCTATTATTACCTCCCAACCCGAGTTAAAGCTATATTTTAAGGCTGTGTTATCTGCAAAAAGAAAAAAAAAAAAATATATATATATATATATATATATATATATCACGTTTCCCTCCGTGGCTGCCATAGTTTTATTCCTAGAGCCAGCTACGTTTGCAATTTTATTTATTTATTTTTTTTAGTGCTAAAAAAAATAAATCTAACTTTCCAAACACACCAATATATCACTTGATGGGTTGAGAGCCAGAGAAAATTTGGACTCTTCTATGATAGACTATTCCATGGGATGATTTGTTTATTTCAAAGCAGGCTGGAAAAAAGTAAGAGATGGTACTCTAAAAAATGTCGTTGTCCGGCTGGCGTGGCGCGGTGGATGAGCGTTGAGCTACGAACCAGGAGGACACAGTTTGATTTCCCCGTCAGGGCACAGGCCCGGGTTGCGGGCTCCATCCCCAATGTGGGGCGTGCAGGAGGCAGCCGGTCCATGATTCTCTCTCACCGTGGGTGTTTCCATCTTTCTCTCCCTCTCCCTCCCTCCTTGAAATCAATAGTCGGCCTGTTTTTATTAAAAACTAGTGGCCCGGTGCACGAAATTCGTGCACATTAAAAGGGGATTAATTAGAGGAAATATTTTAATATTGCTATTTGCCCTTTCTCTATATAAAAGTGTCAGAGATGAACGAAAATTAGTAAAATGCATATGAAAACCTTCCTTGTCTCAGAGTCTGGGGCGCGACACGGGACCCAGAGTCAAATCCCCGCCCACCCACATGCGCCTCAAAATCACGTGAGACCCAGACCTGGCCGCCCCCCTTCCCCCCCATTGGGCTAGATCCAGACCCAGCAGGTCCCACCCTTGGCAAGCCCCACGGGGGCGGGGGAGGGCGTAGCCTCAGGTCCCTGCTGATTGCTCATTAAGACTCCTTATGGGAACTTGGCCTCAGCTGTGGGTGCAGCCATCTTTGTGACGGAGTGACGGTCAATTAGCATATTCCCTCTTTATTAGATAGGATACTATCCTCTACGTATAAAAGCCTAATACGCTAAGTGCCCGACTGTTTGTTCGACCGTTCGACCAGTCGCTACGACGTGCACTGACCACCAGGGGGCAGACGCTCTGACCAGTAGGTTAGCTTGCTGCTGGGGTCCAGCCGATCGGGACTGGGCGAGTCAGGACGGACACGCCCTGGAGCCCTCCCGCGGACCCTACCCAGCCCTGATCGTGCACCGGTGGGGTCCCTCAGCCTGGCCTGCGCCCTCTCGCAATCCGGGACCCCTCGGGGGATGCCAGAGAGCCGGTTTCAGCCCGATCCCTGCAGATCAGGCCGAGAGACCCCACCGGTGCACGAATCCATGCACCGGGCCTCCGGTAAATAAATAAATGCTTTGCAGAAGTTATCGGACCGCAGGGAGGAGGCGTAAGTGGGTTCGGGAAAAAAGACTCACGTAGGGGTGTAGGGTGGGCGGGCAGGGGTCATTGAAGGTAGCCGGCGTGCGTGGAGGGGGCGGGTATATTCTCAATTTGAACTCAAGGGGACAGACATAACGTTGAGCCGCGGGCAAGTGGCACCTCAGAATTCAGACGATGGGGGTGCATGAGCCAGACACGAAATGAACGCCGACGGACCGTGTTTACGATCGGGGTCCCTGCCATGGGGGCACAGATCCCAGGATGGGGGCTCCATCCTCATGACCTCTCACCACTCAAAGACCCCGCCCCCTAACACCCTCACACTGCAGTTAGGATTCCAAAGATAGACATTCTGGGGGGACACACGCATGGAGTCCATGGGCACCCCAGCCACCACTGTTCTGTCTCGATGCGTCTGTGTATTCTGGAAATTTCCTATTAAGGGGATCACAGGCAATTGGTGTATCTCTCTCTCTCTCTCCCTCTCCCTTCCTCTCTGAAATCAATAAAAATCTACACGAATAAAAAGAGTACGATGCAAATTGACCGTACCTTCGCGACGCCCACCAGCCAATCAGGAGGGAGTATGCAAATCAACACGACAAAGATGGCGGGCTCATTTGCATACGCAGGCGCCTCTGGGCAGCGTGGGAAGGCGGAAAGGCGGCTCCGGCCGGAGCGAAGGCGGTGCCGGCAGCCAGGGGAAGGAAGGCCCATTCTTGCACGAATCTTCGTGCATTGGGCCTCTAGTATGTCTAATAATAATAATAATAATAATAATTCTTTATTGTTAACCCTTTGCACTCGCTGGCTTTTTTCTCGATTCCTTTATTTTAATGCTAACCGTGTCGAGTCACACTCGACATCCGAGTGCAAAAGGTTAATAGTATTACATGTGTCCCATTTCCCCCCCATTAATTCCCTCCAGCCTGCCCCTGCGCCCCCCACCCCCCACATTTCAGGCGCTCACCACCCCATTGTCTGCGTCCACGGACCATGCACACATGTATACAAGGTCCTTGGTTGTTGACTTCCCATCCACCCACCCTCCCCCGCCTGCCCTCCGAGATTCCACACCCCGTCCCACGCTTCCACGTCTCTGGATCCGCTCCGTTCACCCGTTTATCTTGCTCATTACATTCCACACGTGAGTGAGCTCCTGGGATACGTGTCTTCCTCCGACCGGCTCATTTCACTCAGCGTCACTCTCTCCACGTCCCCCCATGCTGCCTCCTAGGGTGCGAGTCCCTCCTTTTTCAGGGCTGCGTAGTATTCCACGGCGTACGTGGCCCACCGCTTTCCGACCCGCTGGTCCACTGGTGGGCGCTGTTTCCAGATCTCAGCTGTGGCAGATGATGTTGCAGACGCTCCACGTCTGCATTCTCTCCGGGAAAGGGCTGTTTGCTCGAGGCAAGCTCCGAGTGTGAGGTCAAAAGCAGACAAATACTGTGCGGTTCCCAGGCTTCCAACGGGTTGGGGGGATGAGGGATTGCGCTCGCGAGTCCGAAATCCGCCCGAGCGCATTGCTCTTCCCGCGAGGCAACCGTCTCCCTCGGATAAACGCTCCCCGGATGGCCCGCAGCCTGTGGTTAATGTCCAGACACCCACGCACGTCATTTCTCACCCCGTGTCCCGGCCGAAGATCGGACTCTTTACGGGGAAGAGAAAAATGGTGCAGGTCCTCTCGCTCGGCCACGTTCAGAGGTGCTGGCATCATTTCCTTTTATTTTATTTTTTTTAAAAAATATATTTTTATGGATTTCAGACAGGAAGAGAGACGGGAGAGAAAGAGAAACATTAATGTCGAGAGAGAATCGTGGACCGGCTGCCTCCTGCACGCCCCTGCTATTAGGGATGGAGCCCACAACCCGGGCACGTGCCCTTGACCGGGAATCGAACCCGGGACCCTTCAGTCCGCAGGCCGACGCTCTATCCACTGAGCCACACCGGCTAGGGCTCCTTTCACTTTTATTTTTATTTTATTTGATTTCAGAGAGGAAGGGAGAGGGAGAGAGAGAAACATCAACGATGAGAGAGAATCATGGACCAGCTGCCTCCTGCACGCCCCCAACCAGGGATCGAACTCGTGACCTCCTGGTTCAGAGGTTGACGCTCAACCACTGAGCCACACCGGCCCGGCTAAATACACTTTTATTGATTTCAGAGAGGAAGGAAGAGAGAGATAGAAATATCCATGTTGGGAGAGAATCATAGATCGGCTGCCTCCTGCACGCCCCCAACCAGGGATCGAACCCTGACCTCCTGGTTCATAGGTTGACGCTCAACCACTGAGCCACACCGGCCCGGCTAAATGTACTTTTATTGATTTCAGAGAGGAAGGAAGAGAGAGATAGAAACATCCATGATGAGAGAGAATCATGGATCGGCTGCCTCCTGCACGCCCCCAACCAGGGATCGAACCCGTGACCTCCTGGTTGATAGGTCGATGCTCCACCACTGATCCACACTGGCCCGGCCAAATATACTTTTATTGATTTCAGAGAGGAAGGAAGAGAGACAGAGAAACATCCATGATGAGAGAGAATCATGGATCGGCCGCCTCCTGCACGCCCCCAACCAGGGATCGAACCCGTGACCTCCTGGTTGATAGGTCGATGCTCCACCACTGAGCCACACTGGCCCGGCTAAATATACTTTTATTGATGTCAGAGAGGAAGGAAGAGAGAGATAGAAGAATCAATGATGGGACGGAATCATGGATCGGCTGCCTCCTGCACGCCCCCAACCAGGGATCGAACCCGTGACCTCCTGGTTGATAGGTCGACGCTCAACCACTGAGCCACACCGGCCCGGCTAAATGTACTTTTATTGATTTCAGAGAGGAAGGAAGAGAGAGATAGAAACATCCATGATGAGAGAGAATCATGGATCGGCTGCCTCCTGCACGCCCCCAACCAGGGATCGAACCCGTGACCTCCTGGTTGATAGGTCGATGCTCCACCACTGATCCACACTGGCCCGGCCAAATATACTTTTATTGATTTCAGAGAGGAAGGAAGAGAGACAGAGAAACATCCATGATGAGAGAGAATCATGGATCGGCCGCCTCCTGCACGCCCCCAACCAGGGATCGAACCCGTGACCTCCTGGTTGATAGGTCGATGCTCCACCACTGAGCCACACTGGCCCGGCTAAATATACTTTTATTGATGTCAGAGAGGAAGGAAGAGAGAGATAGAAGAATCAATGATGGGACGGAATCATGGATCGGCTGCCTCCTGCACGCCCCCTACTGGGGATCGAACCCGTGACCTCCTGGCTCATAGGTCGATGCTCCACCCCTGAGCCACGCCTGCCGGGCTCTGTGGTCATACCGAAGAAAGGACACGCAGAAAATTAGCCAAGGCCGTCCCGCCTGCAGAGAGGACCGCCGAATTCCATGCTCTCACGGAACGCTTCAAAAACGGACTGCGAGACGCTCGCTGCCTGTGGCCTTCGCGGAGTCCACGTTCCCGTGGCGGCCTGGCCTGCAGCTAACGGTCTGTCCGTACCTGGGACTCGCAGACGAGGGCGGCGAGCCATCCGTCAGGGACGCCGCACGCGGCCAGGGCCAGCGCCAGACCATCCGTCTCATCTGTCACGTCCCCGGCACGAACCTCTGCATCGTCAGGAGCGATGTCTCCCGTTTCCTGCTGCAGAGAAGGATGTATTTTTAAAGCCCGATGAGCCCTAGCTGGTGTGGCTCAGTGGATAGAGCCTCGGCCTGCAGACTGAACGGGCTTGCGAGTCACGTGCGGCTCTCCGGCCCCTGGAGGGTGGCTCTTCCACAAAACACCACGGCCTGGGCGAGTCTGTGTTGAAGACGTGGCGTTCGAAGACGTTTAAGCTTAAAAAATGTGGCTCTCCAAAGGAATGTCCGTCGTTGTCCTGTTGACGTTTGGCTCTGTGGACGAATGAGTTTGCCGACCACTGGGTTATGGGATCCCCAACCTCTTTAATTTAAAAGTATATATATTTATGGCCCTGGCCAGTGTGGCTCAGTGGATAGAGCGTCGGCCTGCGGACTGAAGGGTCCCGGGTTCGATTCCCGGTCAAGGGCACAGGCCCGGGTTGTGGGCTCGATCCCCAGTAGGGGGCGTGCAGGAGGCAGCTGGTCCGTGATTCTCTCTCCTCATGGATGTTTCTATCTCTCTCCCTTCCTCTCTGAAATCAATAAACATATATTAAAAAATAGAAATTAAAAAATGTACTTATTTATTGATTTCAGAGAGGAAGAGAGAGAAACATCCATGATGAGAGAGACTCATGGACCGGCCGCCTCCTGCACGCCCCTCACTGGGGATGGAGCCCGCAACCCGGGCATGTGCCCTTGACCGGGAATCGAACCCTGACCTCCTGGTTCATAGGTTGATGCTCAACCACTGAGCCACACTGGCTGGGTGAAAGAAGCATTTTTAGACCTAGGAAATCTTTTTTAAAAATATATATTTTTATTGATTTCAGAGAGGAAGGGAGAGGGAGAGAGAGAAACATCCATGATGAGAGAGAATCCTGGACCGGCTGCCTCCTGCACGCCCCCTACTGGGGATGGAACCCACAACCCGGGCCTGTGCCCTTGACCGGAATCGAACCCGGGACCCTTCAGTCCGCAGGCTGACGCTCTATCCACTGAGCCACACCAGCCAGGGCTAGACCTAGGAAATAGTTAACGCTGCCTGGCTGTGATGGAAACTCTATGCAATAGGGATTTAACGATTCCCGTCACACGATAATCTTTGCCACCGGATACAATTTTTACCACCGGGATGCACTAACCATTAATGGCGTGGGGGCGGAGGGGGGGGGGGTAAAGGGCAAACGTAATTCAAATGATAAAAGGTCAGAAAATAGCTTGACTGGGTTCAGGGTCGTAATAGCAGGATGCAATGAGCATCCTTGTTCCTACTGTATAATCTTTTTTTTAAAATTTTGTTCATTTTTTATGAAGGTTTTATATGTTTTATAAGGATCTTACCATTGCCCCCCACCACCCCACTCCCATCCATGCCCTCACCCCCCAGAGTTTTGCGTCCATTGGTGATGCTCATATGCATGCATACAAGTCCTTCGGTGGATCTCTCTTTTTTTATTTTTTTATTTTATATATTTTATTGATTTTTTACAGAGAGGAAGGGACAGGGATAGAGAGATAGAAACAGCAATGATGAGAGAGAAACATCGATCAGCTGCCTCTTGCACGCCCCCCCCCTGGGGATGTGCCCGCAACCAAGGTACATGCCCTTGACCGGAATCGAACCCGGGACCTTTCAGTCTGCAGGCCGACGCTCTATCCACTGAGCCACACCGGTTTCGGCCGTTCGGTTGATCTCTTATCTCCCCCACCTCTCCCTAACCTTCCCCCTGTATTTGACAGTCTGTTTGATGCTTTACTGCCTCTGTATCTGTCTTTTTGTTCATCAGTTTATAACGTTCTTTATTATCCACAAATGAGTGAGATCGTGTGGTATTTTCTTACTGTATAATCTTGTCCCTTTTTTTTAAAAAAAATATATTTTGTTGATTTTTTACAGAGAGGAAGAGAGAGGGACAGAGAGTTAGAAACATCCATCAGCTGCCTCCTGCACGCCCCCTACTGGGGATGTGCCCGCAACCAAGGTACATGCCCTCGACCGGAATCGAACCCGGGACCCTTGAGTCCGCAGGCCGACGCTCTATCCACTGAGCCAAACCGGTTTCGGCTAATCTTATCCTTTAACTATATTGCAAAAACATGTCGACCTACAGCCCTGGCCGGTGTGGCTCAGTGGTTAGAGCGTCGGTCTGGGGTCTGAAGGGTCCCGGGTTCGATTCCATCCAAGGGCACATGCCTGGATTACGGGCTCCATCCCCAGTAGGGGGCGTGCGGGAGGCAGCCGATCCATGATTCTCTCTCCTCGTGGATGTTTCTCTTTCTCCCTCTCCCTTTCTCTCTTAAATAAATAAAAATCTATATATATATTTAAAAATCTACGCATTTACCTTTTTTTCAAATCGAGTGATTAATGCTTAAACCTGAGCCCTCAGCAGCCTGCTTGGGCCCTGGTTTCTGTATGTAGCCGTGACAACTACCCAGACACGCCCCCTAGAGCCGTGGTCCGGCAAACCGCGGCCCGCGAGCCACAGGCGGCTCTCTGGCCCCCGGAGTGTGGCTCTTCCACAAAACACCACGGCCTGGGTGAATCTGTGTTGAAGAAATGGCGTTAGAAGAAGTTTACGTTTAAACAATGTGGCTCTCCAAAGAGATGTCCGTCGTTGTCCTGTGGACGTTTGGCTCCGTGGGCTCATGAGTTTGCCGACCACGGGCCTAAAGCACTCGGCATCGGCCCGGGATGCATGAGAGTCAGCGAAGATCACCCCATATGGGTCCCAGCCCTTCCCATCAGCACGGCCCCCGGAGACACCCCACCTCCCCTCCACGCTGCAGACACTTCATCCGTTCTCTAGACGTTACCGTGAGGGCAGGGCCCCCTGACTCCATCGCTAACGGGGGGCCGGTCCGAGACCTCTTTCTCTCAGCGGTCACTGACCCCGAGCATCTCCCGCGTGTGATCAAGATGCCGCGCACGCCCGTCCCTGACTTTCAGAACCTGCTGCAGAGGGTCCCTCCGGGTTTAATCGGCGGCCCAGGCCTGGCGTTCACGGCATATTTTGAACCCCGACTCTTAAAGGCACAAGAAGCAAGCATCTCCTACATTAACCGGGACTGTTACACACAAAAGATGTGGCACCACTTATTTTTTAAATATATTTTTATTGATTTCAGGGAGAGGAAGGGAGAAGGACAGAGATAGAAAAATCGATGATGAGAGAGAATCGTGGATCGGCTGCCTCCTGCACGCCCCCCACTGGGGATCGAGCCTGCAACCTGGGCATGCGCCCTTGACCGGGAATCCAACCGTGACCTCCTGGTTTGTAGGTCAATCATCAACCACTGAGCCACGCCGGCTGAGCAGAACAATGCATTTATATCTAATTTTAAACTCTTCAATCTGCTCAGCTCCTAATTCCTGGGGAGCAAAGCAGTGGTTTCACCTGAGTCCAGGGCCAGTTAAAAGGTTCACAGAACCATGAACATAAAGGCATCCTATCTAATAAAAGAGTAACATGCAGATTGACCGTCACTCCAACACACAAGGTGGCTGCCCTCATGTGGTCAAAGATCCTGCCCCCATGTGGACACAAGATGGCCACCACAAGATGGCCAGCAGGGGAGGGCAGTTGGGAGGGACCAGGCCTGCAGGGGAGAGCAGTTGGGAGGGACCAGGCCTGCAGGGGAGGGCAGTTGAGAGGGACCAGTCCTGCAGGGGAGGGCAGTTGGGAGGGACCAGGCCTGCAGGGGAGGGCAGTTGTGGGGGACCAGGCCTGCAGGGGAGGGCAGTTTGGAGGGACCAGGCCTGCAGGGGAGGGCAGTTGAGAGGGATCAAGCCTGCAGGGGAGGGCAGTTAGGGGTGATCAGGCCTGCAGAGGAGGGAAGTTAGGGGTGACCAGGCCTGCAGGGGCAGGGAGATGCCTCAGGGAGGGATCCAGGCCTGCAGGGGAGGGCAGTTGGGAGGGACCAGGCCTGCAGGGGAGGGCAGTTGTTGGGGGGACCAGGCCTGCAGGGGAGGGCAGTTGGAGGGACCAGGCCTGCAGGGGAGGGCAGTTGGGGGACCAGGCCTGCAGGGGAGGGCAGTTGGGGGGGACCAGGCCTGCAGGGGAGGGCAGTTGGGAGGGACCAGGCCTGCAGGGGAGGGCAGTTGGGGGGACCAGGCCGGAGGGGAGGGCAGTTGGGGGGACCAGGCCTGCAGGAGGGCAGTTGGAGAGGGAACCAGCCTGCAGGAGGCAGCTGGGGAGGGAGTTGGGGGGGACCGGGCCTGCAGGGGAGGGAAGTTGGGAGGGACCAGGCCTGCAGGGGAGGGTCACGCCCTTCGTCCTAGACTGACTTCTGTGGCGTGCGCAACAGGAAATAATCTCTCTTTCGGAGAACGAGAAAAACAGGTTCATTTGCGTGACGCTCATTCACGTGTGCCGTTATTCAGTGTCTGCTGAGTTCACGTCCAAGGAAAAACATTAATTTTCATTAACATGTTCTATCATTTTAGGTTCACGGTGACGCGTGTATTTCAGCCCTTTGTCTTCAGCACGTCTCTTATCGACACAAACCTGCGTTTCTGTGAAAATGGAAATTTACGTGTTTGGGGCCCACGTCCACGTAAACCTTGTGTATTCGGCCCGTGTGAGCCTTTGAGTTTGACACGCCTGCCTTACAGACTCCATCAGCATCCCTTGAGCTGGAACTTGCGTGCTGTACACACGCCACACGCGTGCCGAGCCGCGCCGCTTGGAGAAACGAGAGCACGGGACACAGGGTGCTTTGTGGCCAAGGGGGACTTTATTGGAACTCCACGTGAGTTACCAGGACAACAGGGTTTCAGGAGCCGTCACCGACATGCACGCGTGTTACACGGAACGCTCTTGCGACGCAGGCGAGACGTGGTCCCCGTTTCTGTTCCCCCTCCTCCCTGGACCCCCACTTCAGGCGTCCCTGGTCCGCCTTCTTTCCGATCCTTCATCGCCCCGGCTTCGCTCGTCACGCAGCAATACTGACCGTGTGAACAAATGCCCGTGTGTGTGTGTGTGTGTGTGTGTGTGTGTGTGTGTGTGTGACCGCTGAAATGGTAGGAATAAAAGGGTTCAAAACAGCCCGGCCGGCGTGGCTCAGTGGTTGAAGGTCAACCTATAAACCAGGAGGTCCCGGGTTCGACTCCCGGTCAAGGGCACAGGCCCGGGTTGCGGGCTCCATCCCCAGTAGGGGGCGTGCAGGAGGCAGCCGATCCGTGATTCTCTCTCATTATGGATGTTTCTGTCTCTCCCTCTCCCTTCCTCTCTGAAATCAATAAAAAATATATTTATTTAAAAAAATAAAAAAAGAGGAGTTGAGGCCCGGCCGATGTGGCTCAGTCGTTGAACGTCAACCCATGAACCAGGAGGTCAAGGGCACGTGCCTGGGTTGCGGGCTCCATCCCCAGTCGGGGGCGTGCAGGAGGCAGCCGATCCGTGATTCTCTCTCCTCATGGATGTTTCTCTCTCTCTCTCTCCCTCCCTCCTTCTAGGAAATCAATAAAAACAAACAAAACACACACACACGCACACACACCGTGTTTAAAGCTTCCAAAAACCACCAGGATGTGGATATGTAACTCAAGAATGAATACCAGTGGGTGCCTGGAAAGCATGCGGCTGGAAGTAAATTTCCAACATAAAAACAAACAAACAAATCCATAGACACAGACAACAACAATACGGTGATTATCAGAGGGAAGGGGGGGGGGAGGTAGAAAAAGGAGAAGGGGGAATAAATGGGAGACGGAGGGAGACGTGACTTGGCGTGGTGAACACACAGCACACACTATACAGGCGACGGATGATCAATTCTACCCCCGAAATTCTACCTACACAATTTTATTGCCCAGGGTCGCCCCAATACATTCGATCATTTTTTTCTTTTAAAAAAGAAAGCAAGCTCAGGTCCCTTTCGAGCAAAACAATTCCGTTTTCCTGCAGGATGTTCCAAGCAACACCTGAATGGCGGTGACACGGACGGCCGCGTGTTGAACAACTTCGAACGTGTTGGCGAGCCACGGGGTGCTGAGGCCACGCTTTCCGAAAGCTCATCGCGTGACGCACGCAACACGCATCCTTCATTTTCTCCGAACGGCGCACAGATCGGACCGTGCACCTTCCACCTACACGTCACGCACGTTCGCATCATGTATGTACATGCGTCGCCCTCCGGCACACGGTTCCACGCCACGTGTCCGAAAGTCCACTGCCGTCGAGGATCGGAAACGTGGACGGGACACGATCATGCTGGAGGCGAATTCTCAAGTGCGATCATGTCAGTCAGTGCACACGGGCGGTGCACGCTCCAATATTTCCTCCAACCGCGTGGCGGGCGTGCAGCCATTCCCGGAACGAGGGCCGCGCCTTCGGGGTAAGAATCTGCCGACGACCGTGACGTTGGGACAGCCACCTGGCTCCGAGCTTTCAATACCTCCTCCTCCTCCTCCTCCTCCTCCTCCTCCTCGGGGAGAGACACACAGAATGCACGCGTGTGCAACCCTGCCTTGCGTGTGCTCGATAATACTGATCGCCGCTGCCTTCCCGTCGGGACTCGGGCCCTGACCGGCGTCCACTTTCGGTCGAGCGGACGGACGGGCCTTCCTTCAGGGGCGAAGACCGGCGGGACGCCTTTCAAATTGCATTCTCCCTGCGACTGGAGCGAAGGCCGCGTCGTGCCGGCCACGGCGCCCGACCCGACACGACGGCGGGGGAGATGACGCGGGTGCCGTGCCTCACACACACACACTCTCTGCGGGTGGATGGGTTCCCTTTGGCACCGTCCCCGCGTCCGTGCGTCCGTGTGCACCCGGCCGTGGGACACGCTCCTGGTCGCCCCCCTCGTGTGCGTGGACAGGAGTGCACCGGCTGGGCTCACGGGAGGCACGCGTCTAACATGTGTCCTGTGATGATGATGCCCTGTCAGCCTGGATGTCCCCCCCCCCCCCCGGCCCCGAACGGCATCACGACGGGGCCCTGGATGGTGCATTCGGGGTCGGGGATCAGCCAGAGAGTGCAACCTGGCCTGCGAGTCATGCAGCCCGAGCGGTGCCTCGAGGAGGGAGGCGAGCAGGGTGTCCCCGGGGCTCCCGCGCGGCCGGCTACGGGCCGCGCCCCCAGTCCTGCTCCCCCCGGGGGCACTGGCAGGACAGGGTGGGGGCCGACGAGCAGCACATCTGCAGCCACGGCTTCCACAGGATGTGGCCCACGGACAGCTGGCTGGGCGCGTGGCCCGTGGTGCGGGCGTGGCGCTCGGCCGCCTCCTGCATGGCCCCCAGGATCTCCCAGAAGCGGGGCTCGGCGGCCGGCGTCAGGGGGCGCCGCTCCCGGGGGTCCCGGGACACGTCGAAGAGCAGCGGCGGGCGGTGGCGGGTGACGAAGTGGCCGTGGCAGAAGCACACGTGGGTGGGGAAGCAGCCGTTGGCGCCCTCGGGCGCGAAGTTGGGCGTGAAGAGGAAGGCCTTCCAGACGGAGGTGCCTGGGGGGGACAAGGGCAGAAGGTGGGGTCACGGGGGAAGGCTCGGGGGGGGGTCACCCCCGATTGGGACATGCACAGAACCCCGCGGCCGTGGGCTGCAGGCGGGGAGCACTCGGCATGCGGTCACGCATGTGGAAAGCGTGTGGCGAAAACAGGAAGCAGCATCGCCTACAAAGAGAGACCCAGCCGGGCCGGCCAGCCTGGCTCAGGGGTTGAGCGTCGACCTACGACCCAGGAGGTCACGGGTTTGATTCCCGGCCACGGCACACGCCCGGGTTGCGGGCTCGATCCCCAGTGTGGGTTAGCAGTTTAATACACAGGTGCACACAGGTGCACGCATGCACGCGTGTACACGCAGCTTGTACATGCACGTGTGAACATACACACTGAGATACGCACATGTACACAGCTGCACACACGTGCACATATTTTATAAAATATATTCTATTGATTTTTTTATAGAGAAGAAGGGAGAGGGAGAGACAGAAACATCGAGGAGAGAGAAACATCGATCAGCTGTCTCCTGCACACCCCCGGCCCAGGACATGCCTGCAACCAAGGTACATGCCTTGACCGGAATCGAACCCGGGACCCTCCAGTCCGCAGGCCGACGCTCTATCCACTGAGCAAAACCAGCTAGGGCTATTTTTATTTATTTATTTAAAATATATTTTATTGATTTTTTTTACAGAGAGGAAGGGAGAGAGATAGAGAGTCAGAAACATCGAAGAGAGAGAAACATCGATCAGCTGCCTCCTGCACGCCCCCCACTGGGGATGTGCCCGCAACCAAGGTCCATGCCCTCGACCGGAATCGAACCCGGGACCCTCCAGTCCGCAGGCCGACGCTCTATCCACTGAGCCACACCGGTTTTGGCTACGCGTGCACACATTTACACACATGCACACACTGCACATACATGCTCACACGCGTGCACATATGCACACACATGTGCAGCCACACACAGCCATCGAGAACCACCTCACACAGGCTGCACCTGACTTAGCATCTTCGCAGCCCGGAGAACGCCCCCACGTGTCCGACTCACACGGGCGGGAGTCTGGCGAACAGAGATGACCTCTGGGGTGAAGGGGACACCCCAACAGGAGACTGTGACCAGACGTGCGGAAGGCCACCTATTGACTGAGCATCCCTGAGCCGGAACGTCCCCATCTGTGTGTGTCAGGGATTCACGAACGGCTCGCACCTTCCCCGTCGGGGGGGGGGGCGTACGGAGCCCGGAGCGGGGCGGTCCCACTGCTTTGCAAACGTGAGCTCTGGGCCCCATGGGACCCCCACACGCGAACATTTTAGACGGCGATGCCGCGATGGGGACGCCGTTCACTTCCCGTGCCTCCCACCGCGTTCTGACGCTCGGAAGAGCTGACTGCTCCTCCCACATTCCCCGACAGATACGAGTTCTCACAAGTGTTTTCTGGGTCTGAAAACGTGGCAGATAAAAACCAAAAAAAAAAAAAAAGCCGAAACCGGTGTGGCTCAGTGGATGGAGCGTCGGCCTGCGGACTGAGGGGTCCCGGGTTCGATTCCGGTCAAGGGCATGTACCTTGGTTGCGGGCACATCCCCAGGTGGGGGTGTGCAGGAGGCAGCTGATGGATGTTCCTCTGTCATCAATGTTTCTAACTCTCCATCCCTCTCCCTTCCTCTCTGTAAAAAAATCAGTAAAATATATATTTTTAAGAAGCTTTAAAAATAGATAAATGAATGAATGAATTAAAACAATAACCACGGAGAACGGATGTGTGTGGGCCGACTGCCTCTCGGGACAGAAGGTGATGTCCTTGCTCACGTTCTCTTTACTGATAATTTTAAAACAATTGGTTTCAGCGAGGAAGGGAGAGGGAGAGAGAGCAACATCCATGAGGAGAGAGAATCATGGACCGGCTGCCTCCTGCACGCCCCCTACTGGGGATGGAGCCCGCAACCTGGGCATGTGCCCTGGACTGGGAATCGAACCGTGACCTCCCGGCTCACAAGCCGACACACAACCGCGGAGCCACGCCGGCCG
Organism: Cnephaeus nilssonii; assembly: GCA_030846915.1. Lineage (NCBI taxonomy): Eukaryota > Metazoa > Chordata > Mammalia > Chiroptera > Vespertilionidae > Cnephaeus > Cnephaeus nilssonii. Next base: position 133,837,082 of record JAULJE010000001.1, read on the forward strand.
GGGTCCTTGCTATATAATAAAAGCCCAGGAAAACGAAACGGTAGAATGACCAGAATGACCAGAGACCAGGACACCGTGGCCCCTCGTCCAGGCTGGCCCCGCTCCCCAGGGAGCAGGCAGGCAGGCAGAGTGGTTAGGGGCGATCAGGCAGGCAGGTGAGCAGTTAGGAGCCAGCAGTCCCAGATTGCGAGAGGGATGTCTGACTGCTGGTTGAGGCCCGATCCGCAGCGATCCCCGCAGGATCGGGCCTAAACCGGCAGTCGGACATCCCCGAAAGGTCCTGGATTGTAAGAGGGTGCAGGCTGGGCTAAGGGGACCCCCCCCCCCGCCGTGCATGAATTTCGTGCACTGGGCCTCTAGTCATAATAATAAAAGCCTAATATGCAAATGGCCATCACGCCGTGACGCTTAACGACCGATCAGCAGGGACCTGAGGCTGTGTGGAGCCTGGCTGGGACCAGGGGGGTCTCAGGCCACGCCCCCGCCCCGGTGGCAGGCCGGGGGACCTCAGGCTGCATCCCCCCACCCGGCGGGGCTTTATGGGAGTGGGGGTGGCGTGGTCTGGGTCTTGCCCAATGGCGGTGAGGCCGGCCGGGTCTGGGTCTCTTGCGATTTCGAAGCGCGTGCAGATGGGCGGGGACTTGACCCTGGGTCCCGTGGCGCGCCCCAGACGCTGACAGGAGGGAGATTTTCATATATATATACTTTTCACTAATTTTCTTTCATCTCTGACACTTCCATTATAGAGAAAGGGCAAATAGCAGTATTAAAATATTTCCTCTAATGAATTCCCTTTTAACGTGCACGAATTTCGTGCACCGGGCCACGAGTCCTATATAATAAAAGGCTAAGAGGCCCACCGTCCCCTCGGGAGTTCGACCGACCCGGAGTTCGACCGCTCGCTAGGATGTGCGCTGACCACCAGGGGGTGACGCGGAAGGAAGGTAGGTCCCAGCCAGCAGCTGGGAGAAGGAGGGCCCCGATTGGACCGTGCTAGCCAGCCAGGCCTAGGCAACCTACCCGTGCACGAATTTCGTGCACCGGGCCACTAGTCCTATCTAATAAAAGAGTAATATGCAGATTGACCGTCACTCCAACACACAATCAGGCTGGCAGGGGAGCAGTTAGGCATCGATCAGGCTGGCAGGGGAGTGGTTAGGGGTGATCAGGCTGGCAGGGAGTGGTTAGGAGGTGATCAGGCTGGCAGGGGAGTGGTTAGGGAGTGATCAGGCTGGCAGGGGAGTGGTTAGGGGGTGATCAGGCTGGCAGGCAGAAGCGGTTAGGGGCGATCAGGAAGGCAGGCAGGCGAGCAGTTGGGAGCCAGCAGTCCTGGATTGTGAGAGGGATGTCCCAGATTGGAAAGGGTGCAGGCTGGGCTGAGGGACACACCCCAGACCGTGCACGAATTTCGTGCACCGGGCCACTAGTTTTCACATAAAATTGTAGCATTTCGCCCCCTGGCAAGCATCACACACCCGCCTAACTCGCTCTGACGATCTCTCTGTCGGCAGCAATGCTGACTTCTCTAGCGACAGGTGTTTAGCAACCAACTGACTGACCCAAATACGGAATGATTCACAGGCTCGGCTACAAGCCGTGGTCACGGGAGCGTGCACCGTCCCCCGCAGCCTCTGACCTCACCCACGCGTGTGCCCGCGAACCTCGCACCGCGGCGGGTCTTGTTTTTTGGGGGAAGATCCCGGTCACGCAGGGCAAGCAAGTATCTCACAGACGACCACACGCCGGACAGCTGCAGTCTGTGTCGCCGGTGGAGGCTGGGGGAGGCGGGACGTCACATCTGTGTCGCTTTACACACGCTTGGCACACGTGTCTCACACGGATGCAGCGGGGCCGCCTCGTGGACAGGCCCAGCTGCAGGAACCATTCCGGGCACGGTGCCCGGCAGAGTCTCAGAAGACTGGGCAGCCGGCTCAGCTGGTGGAGCCTCGACCATAAACCAGGAGGTCACGGTTCGATTCCCGGTCAAGGGCACATGCCCGGGTTGCGGGCTCCATCCCCAGTAGGGGGCGTGCAGGAGGCAGCCGGTCCATGATTCTCTCTCTCATGGATTTCTCTCTCTCCTCCCTCCCCTTCCTCTCTGAAATCAATAAATATTTTTAAAAAATTTAAATCTCCCTGGCTGGGTGTGGTCAGTGGATAGAGCATCTACCCTCAGACTGAAGGGTCCCCGGTTCGATTCCGGTGAAGGGCACATGCCCAGATTGCAGGCTCATCCCCTGTAGGGGGTGTGCAGAGGCAGCCAATCCATGATTCTCTCTCATCATTGATGTTTCTCTGTTCTCTCTCCCTTCCTCTCTTAAATCAATAAATATATTTAAAATTTTAAATCCCCTAGCCTGTTTGGCTCAGTGGATAGAGTATCAGCCCTCGACTAAAGGGTCCCAGGTTCGATTCCGGTCAAGGGCACACTGCCGGGTTGCAGGCTCATCCCCAGTAGGGGGCGTGCAGGAGGCAGCCGATCCGTGATTCTCTCTCATCATAGATATCTGTCTGTCTGTCTGTCTCTCTTCCTCTTCTGAAATCAATCAATATTAAAATTATTTCAATGCCCTAGCCAGTTTTGCTCAGTGGATAGAGCATCGACCCTCAGACTAAAGGGTCCCGGGTTCGATTCCGGCCAAGGGCACATGCCCGGGTTGCAGGCTCCATACCCAGTATGGGGCGTGCAGGAGGCAGCCGAATCAGGGATTCTCTCTCATCATGGAGTCTCTCTTCCTCTCCTCTCCTCTCCCTCCCTCTCTGTAAACATATCCTCAGGTGAGGATTAAAAACGAAATAAATAGAAACTAAAACAAAACAAACAAACAAACAAAACCCACCCCACTCTGTGGATTTTCCTGTGGTTTATTTTCAGTCGCAAACTCAGCACGCTGCCAGGGACTAGGAACGAAAGAAAAATCTGTCCTCGTTTTTTTTGTGTGTGTGTTTTTTTCTCCCTTGAGAGCTGAATGCTTTTATAAAAAAAAAACAAAACAAAAAACACCATAAAAACACCTCGGTTTCCGTCTGCCCTTAAATCTGTTTTCGCTGGGCACATCTTAAGATAGCTTTTGCCCTGGCCGGTGTGGCTCAGTGGATAGAGCGTCGGCCTGCGGACTGGAGGGTCCCGGGTTCGATTCCCGGTCAAGGGCATGGACCTTGATTGTGGGCACATCCCCAGGTGGGGGCGTGCAGGAGGCAGCTGATGGATGTTTCTCTCTCATCCATGTTTCTGACTCTCTCTCCCTCTCCCTTCCTCTCTGTAAAAAAGATCAATAAAATGTATTTTAAAAAGAAAAGATAGCTTTCCCTCCACTGAGGATTCTTAGAGAAAATGATACCTCGATGGAAATGGCTCGAACCCATTAGCTCCTCACGGATCACTGCGATGCACAGTCCCCGGGATACGTGTGTTCAGCTGCTCGTCTTGACAGGAGAGATTTATGGGGGATGCTGGGAGGACAGCGTGGATGTCCCCAGAAATCACACCAGCGTGACCCGACAAAGAAGTTCACTTTTTATTTTTTTAAGGGTTTAAAAAATATATATTTTTATTCATTTCAGACAGGAAAGGAGAGGGGAGAGAGAGAGAGAGACAGAAACATCCATGAGGAGAGAGAATCATGGATCGGCCGCCTCCTGCACGCCCCCTACTGGGGATGGAGCCCGCAACCCGGGCGTGTGCCCTGGCCGGGAATCGAACCCGGGACCCTTCAGTCCGCAGGTGGACGCTCTACCACTGAGCCACACCGACCCGGGCTGAACCCATTTTGTAGAATAAATTCTGTTAGGTACATAAGTGCTTTTTCTGGTGATTTTTTTTTTTTACGTGATTGATTTTTATTTTTATTTTTTAAAATCACAAGAAAAAACCGTTTCCAACAGATTTGAATTGGAGAAGAGGCAGGATGTTGGAGGCCGCGTGGGTTCGGCATCGGAACGGCCGCATCCCGTGGGAGTTCGGTCCGACCAGATGGTGCGGGGGCTCTGGCTGGTGTGGCTCAGTGGATAGAGCACCGTCCTGAGGACTGAAGGGTCCCCTGAACGTGAGCGTGTGTTTCCTGGAAAGCGTCACCTCCTTCAAATCCTGCAACCGTTTCTGGACTGGAGTTTCCACCTGCCTTCCCAGGTAAACTTTATCCGTAAAAATCAAGCTGTCTTCCGCCGAATTTTTATTACTTTTTTTAAATTTACTTACTAGAGGCCGGTGCTTGAAATTTGTGCATGGGGTGGGGGGGTGTCCCTCAGCCCGGCCTGCACCCTCTCCAATCCGGGACCCCTCGGGGTATGTCCGACTGCTGGTTTAGGCCCGATCCCCGGGATCGGGCCTAAACCAGCAGTCGGACATCCCTCTCGCAATCCGGGACCACTGGCTCCTAACCGCTCACCTGCCTGCCTGCCTGATCGCCCCTAACCATCTTTGCCTGCCTGCCTGATCACCCCTAACTGCCTCTGCATGCTTGCCTTATTGCCCCTAACCCCTCTGCCTACCTGATCACCCATAACTGCTCTCCCCTGCCGGCCTGATTGCTCCTAACTGCTCTCCCCTGCCGGCCTGATCGCCCCTAACTGCTCTCCCCTGCCGGCCTGATCACCCCTAACTGCCCTCCCCTGCCAGCCTGATCACCCCTAACGACTATTCCCAGCCAGCCTGATTGCCCCTAACTCAGTGGTCAGCAAACTGCGGCTCGCGAGCCACATGCGGCTCTCTGGCCCCTGGAGTGTGGCTCTTCCACAGAACACCACGGCCTGGGCGAGTCTGTGTTGAAGAAGTGGCGTTCAAAGAAGTTTAAGTTTAAAAAAGGTGGCTCTCCAAAGAAATTTCAATCGTTGTCCTGTTGATATTAGGCTCTGTGGACTCATGAGTTTGCCGACCACTGCCCTAACTGCTCTCCCTGCTGGCCTGATTGCCCCTAACTGCCTTTGCCTCGGCCCCTGCCCCCGTGGCTTTGTCCGGAAGGACATCCGGAAGGACGTCTGGAAGATGTCCGGTCTATCCGGTCTAATTGGCATGTTACCCTTTTATTAGTATAGATTTAATTTTTTTTTAACTTGTCACTGAATTCATTGGGGTGACAGTGGCAAATAAAAGGATAGAGGCTACAGGTGTCTGATGGTATAAAACATCATCGGGACATTGTATGGTGTGTTCATCACCCCAAGTCCAGCCTCCTCCCTTCACCATTTATCCCCCGCTTACCCTCTCCTACCTCCCCCCACCTCCCTCCCCTCCGTCATCACCATGTTGTTGTCTGTGTGCTTGAGTTTTATTTCCTTAATCCCTCCCCCTTTTCCACCCAGCCCCCCAACACCCCTGCCGTCTGACAGCCGTCAGTCTGTTCTCTGTGTCCACGAGTCTGTTTCTATTTTACAGCATCGATTCCTATCTCAAAGGTCAAAGCAACCTTTTTTTAACACACACGGAACGGCCAACGTCAAAATTGTGACCCTGTTACAACATCGGTTCCCTTTAACGTCCATGTGCAAGTCTCCTCGATGACCTAATCACACTGTCATTGTAATCGTACCTAATAAGAGACAGACATGTAAATCGACTGTACCTCCCGACGCCCACAGCCAACCAGGAGTGGGTATGCAAATTAGTCAAGTCAAAATTCCCATTTTCATGCAAAAAAAAAAAATTAGCCCGTGCTACGTCATGGTTTTGTGCCTTCTGTCAAATGCCACAGAATGACGGTATCAGATTGTCACGAAATCACGGCATCAGACTTGCACAGACAACTAAATTACAGAATTACGAGAGGATCCAGTGCACAAAGAGATTTGTGCAAGAGGCCTTCCTTCCCTTGGCGTCCAGCACCCGCTTTCCTCCGGCACCCGGGACCCAGGCCTTCACTCCGGCCAGAGTCTGCCGCCTTCGTCTTCGACTGTGGCACTCCGATCCTGTAGATCCCTTCGTCCCTCCCCCTCCCTCTCATACGGGGAGTCCTGCCCTGCCCCGCCCGGCCACTCCGCACCTCAAGCAGCTCGGCGGCTGCCATCTTTGGCCTCCTAATTTGCATACCCACTCCTGATTGGCTGTGGGCGTCGCGGAGGTACGGTCGATTTACATGTCTGTCTATTATTAGGTACGATTGCAACGACAGTGTGATCAGGTTATGGAGGAGACATTGCACGTGGACGTTAAAGGGAACCGATGTTATAACAGGGTCTCAAGAGATTTCTAGCTATTCGTTTTCAGAAAATAACCATTTAGTATGTCTGGAATTGCAACACGTAGGCCTCCAGCTGGTCTGGACAAAAGGTAATTGGAACTTAGAAAGCTTGGTAGCCAATCTGGCTCCCTAATGCCAGGAAGGCTAGCTGTGTCTGAGGCGAGGAGCGGAGCCCGGATTGGCTGTGTCTGCCCATTGCTGTGGTGTCAATACTCCCAGCACGGCCCACTCCATGTCAGCAAAGGTGTACACGCCGGTGGATTCCGGACCACTGAGGCGCTGGATCCACCACACTGTGGCACGTGGCCAAACCCTGATGCTAAATCCCTCTTACCTTTTCTAAGGAAGTATTTCTTAAGACTTATTTTCAGTGATTTCAGAGAGGAAGGGAGAGAAAGAGAGAGAGAGAAAACATCCATGATGAGAGAGAATCATGGATGGCTGCCTCCTGCACGCCCTCATCTGGGGATGTGCCCTCAACCAAGGTGCATGCCTTTGACCGGAATCGAACCTAGAACCCTTCAGTCCGCAGGCCGACGCTCTATCCACTGAGCCACACCAGTGAGGGCAAGAAAGTATTTTTTAAGACATATTTTCATTGATTTCAGAGAGGAAGGGAGAGGGAGAGAGAGAGAGAAACATCCATGATGAGAGAGAATCATCGTTCGGCTGCCTCCTGCACGCCCCCTACTGGGGATCGAGCCCACAACCTGGGCATGTGTCCTGACTGGGAATCGAACCCAGGACCTTTGAGCTCATAGGACTATGCCCAACCAACTGAGCACACTGGCTAGGGCTATTTGATAGCCTTCTTTTTTCTTTAAATATACACTGAGTGGCCCGATTATGATGATCTCTGCTCTCTCCTACCAGCCTGATCCCCCTAACTGCCTCCTGCCAGTGTGGCCTAACTGCCTCTGTCTCGCCCACCACCATGGCTTTGTCCAGAAGGAGTCTGGAAGACATCCGGTCTAATTAGCATATTACCCTTTTATTAGTATAGATAAATTGGCAGTTGGACATCTCTCTCGCAATCGGGATAGCTGGCTCCTAACTGCTCACCTGCCTGCCTTCCTAACCACTCTGCTTGCCTGCCTGATCCCCCTAACTGCTCTCCCCTACTGGCCTGATCGCCCCTCACTGCTCTTCCTTCTGCCTGATCGCCTAACCCTCCTGCAGCTGATCGCCTCTAACTGCCCTCCCCTGCTGGCCTGATCCCCCTAACTGCCCTCCCTTGCTGGCCTGATGCCCCTAACTGCTCTCCCCTGCCGGCCTGATCGCCCCTAACTGCTCTCCCTGCTGGCCTGATTGCCCCTAACTCCTCTCCCATTGGCCTGATTGCCCTAACTGCTCTCCCCTGCCGGCCTGATACACGACTCCAGCATCGAGCCACTGTGACTTCGTGAATCCTCACGGAGGATACGTCTTCATTGATGTTTAGAGAGGGAGTGGAAGGGAGAGGGAGAGGGAGAGACAGACAGAGAGAGAGAGAGAGAAGCATGGATGTGAGAGAGACACATCGATGGGTTGCCTCCCACATGTGCCTGGACTGGGGCCGGGGATCGAGCCCGCAACCGAGGGACGTGCCCTTGACCGGAATCGAACCCAGGACCCTTCAGTCTGCAGGCGGACGCTCTATCCACTGAGCCACGCTGGCCAGGGCAGACGGGCTGTGATTTCTACTCTTTCGTGGCTGGTTGGAGGCAGGAGATCCTAACAAATTGCCTGTATGTCTGTCCAAGGAGCAGATTTTTATCTCGGGAGCAGATTTTATCCCGGGAGCAGCTGCCAATCAGAACTGGGTCTTGTTTTCACACTTGGCCCTATTTTTTGCCTCTTCCTGTCTGTTTCCTCGTTCCTCCCCCACGTCAGCTGTTTCTTCAGCCCCTGACCACTGTAGGTTCCTTCCAGCTTCTGGGCCTGTGGGGTGGAGGCGGGGGGGGGGGAGGAATGGCTTTATTTAAACGGGATTTTGCCAGTTCGGGACACCATGATCATACTTCTTGAAACGCCAGAGCCGCACGGAAACTTAGTTCTTTACATTTCTCACAGAACCGGGTGCCATACACGGACAGCCTTCCTTCAGTAGGTGGCTCCGCCCTAAATTTTTCCGTCCCGTCTTGGCTCAGGGGTGGAGCGTCGACCTATGAACTAAGAGGTGATAGTTCGATTCCTGGTCAGGGCCCAAGTTGCAGGCTCGATCCCCAGTAGGGGGCATGCAGGAGGCAGCTGATCCATGATTCTCTCTCATCATTGATAGAGGCCGGTGCACGATAATTCGTGCACGGGTGGGGGGGGGGGGCGTCCCTCAGCCCGGCCTGCACCCTCTCCAATCCAGGACCCCTCAGGGGATGTCCAACTACTGGTTTAGGCCCGATCCCTCTCGCAAACCGGGACAGCTGGCTCCTAACCGCTCCCCTGCCTGCCTGATCCCTCTAACTGCCTTCCCTGCCAGACGGATGGCCCCTAACTGCCCTGCCTCGGCCCCACCACCATGGCTTTGTCCAGAAGGAGTTCGGAAGACATCCGGTCTAATTAACATATTACCCTTTTATTAGTATAGGGAAACCGGCAGTTGGACATCCCTCTCACAATCCAGGACTGCTGGCTCCTAACGCTCGCCTGCCTGCCTGCCCTAACCACTCTGCCTGCCTGCCTGATCCCCCTAACTCTCTCCCCTGCTGCCTGATACACCTCTAACAGGTTCCACTGCTTCCCTGGCCTGATCACCCCTCACTGCCCTCCTCTGCTGGCCTGATCGCCTCTAACCGCCTCTGCCTCGGCCCCGCCACCGTGGCTTTGTCCGGAAGGACATCCGGAAGAAGTCCGATCTAATTAGCATATTACCCTTTTATTAGTATAGATGCTTCTATCTCTCTTCTCCCTTTCTCTCTGAAATCTATAAAAATATATTTTTCTTAAATCCTTTAAAAAAATTAAGTACTTTGTGGGGTCAAGCCGGTGTGATTTCTGTGGCTAACAGAACGGTTGCAATTTTTCACTTTCAACATAATGAAGAGGGAGGCTTTCCATACTCTTTGGCCAACAGACCAGATAACTAGGGTGGGGACAGGGAGGCGTTGGGAGCCTGTATGAGTCTCGCTCGGAGTCTGAGAAGCAGCCACCGCTTGGGAGGTGAGCAGACGTCCTGGGAGAGGGGTGCCTCCAGGGCCGATGCCCAAACCCAGGAGAGAGAAACGGGAGATTTCGTTGACCTCCGATGCGTGACCTCCAAGTCCAACCTCCACACCTGCCTCCAGCACACACCCCGGTCACAGTCACAGTTCCCGGATTTCCAGATTCCGAGGCGTCTCAGTCACACGGACAACACTCGGGTTCTAAGTGGAACGATACGAAGAAAACACCGCACACAAAAAGCACCTGAGCCTATCACCGTCTTACGACCACCACCTGGTTCCACTCGTACCTTCGGGCTGGTAAGGAAAAGGACATGACTCTTAAGACCGGCGTCGGAAAACCCAAATTCGACGGCACCACCCGAGGAACGCGCAGTAGGACAAACACCGCAACATCCACGCCTCAGAACATGGTGTCTGGGACAAAACCCACAGGGCCCGTGACGACATACAGACGGACGAGCCGTGACACCCCCCCTCTGAGAAGGTCCGTGAGCGCGGGCGGAGGGCGCCGCGTTGTGGCCGGATGGACAAGCCACCTCCAGGAAAGACCCGGAGGGAAATCCCTGCACGTGGAGAGGGGGTGACAAGCCCCAGTCGGCCATGCACGGAGCGAGCGGAGCGGCAGACACTCGGCTCGGAGCATCCGAGCGCCCTCTGCTGATGCCGGAGCCACCACTGGCGTAGACGTGGGCGAACGCCAAGGTCAAGGACCTCCCCCCCCCCTGGACAACCCTGGGACCAGAAGCAGGAAGAGCAGAGAGGAGACAGGGTTCCACGCCCAGCCAAGCGCCCTGCACCCGAGCCATCCATCGACCGGCCGCTGCAGAGCAGAGCCCTCTGGGAGTTTCACCCACGCCCGCGGCAGGGAACGCATGGGGCAGCGGACGCCCGCCCGGGGAGCGGTCACTCACTGTTGGGCGGGTGCCAGCGCACGGCGTTGAGGTAGAAGTTGCAGTAGTGGAAGAGGAACTCGTGGTCTGAGCGCTGGGTCTCGCCTCGCAGGAGGGGCATCAGGTCCGCGTCCGTCGATGATCCTGTGGGGTCCGCCCGGAGGGCGTGAGGGTGTGAGTGGCCGTCGCCTCCTAGGACTAAACGGCTCCCCACCCCCGCCACCCCGACTCCCGTAGAGAGAGCAGCGTCGTCGTAATGAAGTCACCGACATGAAATACCCTCCCGACTCTGCTGGGTACCCCATATGCAATGCAGAGGTCAGCATTTTTTAAAAAATATAAATATCTGATTGACTTTTTTACAGAGAGGAAGGGAGAGGGAGAGAGAGTTAGAAACATCGATGAGAGAGAAACATCCATCAGCTGCCTCCTGCACACCCCCCGACTGGGGATGTGCCCGCAACCCAGGTACGTGCCCTTGATCGGAATTGAACCTGGGACCCTTCAGTCCGCAGGCCGACGCTCTGTCCACTGGGCCACACCGGTCAGGGCTCTGCATTTTTTTAATCCTCCCAACAGAATCACAAGTTGAGGCTGTTATCATTCCATACCTGGCCGGCCTGGCTCAGTGGTTGAGCGTCGACCTAGGAACCAGGAGGTCACGGTTCGATTCCCGGTCAAGGGCACGTGCCTGGGTTGCGGGCTCCATGCCCATTGTGGGGTGTGCAGGCAGTCGGACATCCTTCTCACAATCCAGGACGGCTGGCTCCCAACTGCTCACCTGCCTGCCTTCCTGATTGCCCCTAACCGCTTCAACCTGCCAGCCTAATCACCCCCTAACCACTCCCCTGCCAGCCTGATTGATGCCTATCTGCTCCCCTGCCAGCCTAATTGCCCCTAACTGCCCTCCCCTGCAGGCCTGGTCCCTCCCAACTGCCCTGCCCTGCAGGCCTGGTCCTCCCCCAACTGCCCTCCCCTGCAGGCCTGGTCCCCCCTAACTGCCCTCCCCTGCAGGCCTGGTCACCCCTAACTGCCCTCCCCTGCAGGCCTGGTTCCCAACTCCTCCCGAACGCTGGTCCCCAACTCCTTCCTGCAGGCCTGGGTCCCCTCTGCCCAACTGCTCTCCCCTGCAGGCTGGTCCCCCTCCCAACTGGCCCTCTGCCCTGCTGGCCATCTTGTGGTGCCCATCTTGTGCCCACATGGGGGCAGCCATCTTTGACTACATAGGGGCAGCCATCTTGTGTGTTGGGGTGATGGTCAATTTGCATATTACTCTTTTATTAGATAGGATGTATATGAGACTTATTCCAAGGGTAAGAAAGAGGGCCAACGAGGAGACGAGATCGGGAGAGAAATTTTTGGCGTCAGAGAAGGCTTTTAATGAGTAACCGCTGCCCCTCATCACGGGAAGACTGACAACCTCGTGGCTGAGACACTCGAGCCCCGGAGGCACCCTGCTCTTTGCAACCCCAGCCCCTACTGCCTGTATTCTGACCCCGGGGGTGCCCGGAGGCACCCGCACTCTGCAAAACCCCCCACCCCCAGCCCCCATGACTTGTAACCTGTAATTAATGAGTATCCCGTGCCCACTTCCCCAGGCCTGTAATCCCTACTTCCCCACATAATCCTTCTCCTTCTACCCCATATACACAGCGGGCTTATGGGGGCGCAGAGCAGAAGTTTGTGGGTGACCTGCTGCCCTCCCAACTGCCGGGAGGATTGGAATACACGCTCCTTTAGGATTCAACTCCCGTCTCCACTGAATTGGCTCAAGTAGCAACAGGCGGCCCGGCCCGGCCCCCTTGGTTGTCCGTGACAGAACCGTGACCCCCTGGTTCCTAGGTCAACGCTCAACCGTGAGCCAGGCCGGCCAGGTATGGCATGATAGCAGCCTCAACTTGTGATGCTGTTGGGAAGGATTAAAAAAAAATGCTGAGCCCTCACCGGTGTGGCTCAGTGGGTAGAGCGTCGGCCTGCGGACGAAGGGTCCCGGGTTCGATTCCGGTCAAGGGCATGGACCTTGGTTGTGGGCACATCCCCAGTGGGGGGTGTGCAGGAGGCAGCCCAGACCGGACCGGACACCTCGGTTATCCGGTGACATAACCGGGGGCGGAGAACGCGTCCCGCTGGAGCTAACACGCAACACGCCCGGGGGAACCGGAACCCACCCGCCCCGGACGTGCGAGCGAGAGCACGCCACGCCACGCCACGCCACGCCCCGCGTCTCGGGTCACGTACCTGTCCTCGGGCAGCGGGGCCCCGGCCAGCTTGACCACGGTGGGGAAGATGTCCATGTTGCTGGTGGGCTCGGAGATCTCCAGCCCGGCCCCGAGCACGCCCGGCCACCACAGCAGCCCCGGCACACGGATGCCTCCTTCCCAGTTGTTCCCTTTGCCGCCTGAAACGCCAACGGGGGAAGGGGGGGGGGCAACAGGTGAGTCTCCGGAGGCTGGCCCGCCGGGTGGGGGAGCCGGGGGGCCACGGCGGGTCCCGCTCTGACCTTTGAAGATGCCGTTGCTCCCCCCGTGACGCTCGCCTTTGGGGGTGACCTCCTCGACGTGGGCGCCCTGGTCGGAGGTGAAGTAGACGAGGGTGTTGTTGGTCAGCTGCAGCTCCTCTAGGACATTCAGGATCTGCCCTGCAGGGGAGAGAGAGACCACGGTCCAGTGTGAAAATCCCCACGCGTTCCAAGGGAGACATCTCCACGCTTGCTAAGTGTCCGGTCGACCAGTCGGCCGGTCAACCAATCAAAGCGTTAACATGCTAATGATAGGCAAAGGCTGCTCAACTGCTCGCTATGACGTGCACTGACCACCAGGGGGCAGACAGTCAACTGGTCGACCAGTTGCTATGACGTGCACTGACCACCAGGGGGCAGACAGTGGGCCGGTCAAACAGTCGCTATGACATGCACTGACCACCAGGGCGCAGACAGTCAACTGGTCGACCACTTGCTATGATGTGCACTGACCACCAGGGGGCAGACAGTCAACTGGTCGACTATCGCTATGACATGCACTGACCACCAGGGGCAGACAGTCAACTGGTCGACTACTCGCTTTTGACATGCACTGACCACCAGGGGGCAGACAGTCAACTGGTCAACCACTCGCTATGACATGCACTGACCACCAGGGGGCAGACAGTCAACTGGTTGACCAGTTGCTATGATGTGCACTGACCACCAGGGGGCAGATAGTCAACTGGTCGACCACTCGCGTATGACATGCACTGACCACCAGGGGGCAGACAGTCAACTGGTCAACCACTCGCTATGACATGCACTGACCACCAGGGGGCAGACAGTCAACTGGTTGACCAGTTGCTATGATGTGCACTGACCACCAGGGGGCAGACAGTCAACTGGTCAACCACTCGCTATGACATGCACTGACCATCAGGGGGCAGATAGTCAACTGGTCGACCACTCGCTATGACATGCACTGACCACCAGGGGGCAGACAGTCAACTGGTCGACCAGTTGCTATAAGATGCACTGACCAGTTGCTATAAGATGCACTGACCACCAGGGAGCAGACAGTCAACTGGTCGACCAGTTGCTATGATGTGCACTGACCACCAGGGGGCAGACAGTCAACTGGTTGACCAGTTGCTATGATGTGCACTGACCACCAGGGGGCAGACAGTCAACTGGTCAACCACTCGCTATGACATGCACTGACCATCAGGGGGCAGATAGTCAACTGGTCGACCACTCGCTATGACATGCACTGACCACCAGGGGGCAGACAGTCAACTGGTCGACCAGTTGCTATAAGATGCACGGACCAGTTGCTATAAGATGCACTGACCACCAGGGGGCAGACAGTCAACTGGTCGACCAGTTGCTATGACGTGCACTGACCACCAGGGGGCAGATGCTCTGACTGGTAGGCTGATTGGGACTGAGTGAGATGGACCGGACACGCCCTGGAGCCCTCCCACGGACCCTCCCCACTGGCCAACCTCCCGCGTCCCTCCCCGGCCCCGATCGTGCACCTGGTGGGGTCCCTCGGCCTGGCCTGCGCCCTCTCGCAATCCGGGACCCCTCGGGGGATGTCGGAGAGCCGGTTTTGGCCCGATCCCGCAGGCCAGGCCGAGGGACCCTACTGGTGCCTGAATTCATGCACCGGGCCTCTAGTTCATAAATCAGGCGTCCTCCAACTACGGCCCGCGGGCCACATGCGGGTGTTTTTTGCCGTGTTGTGTTTTTACTTCAAAATAAGATGTGTGCACTGTGCATAGGAATTTGTTCATAGTTTTTTTTTTAAACTACAGTCCGGCCCTCCAACGGTCTGAGGGACAGTGAACTGGTCCCCCGTTTAAAAAGTTCGAGGACCCCCTGTCATAAATAATGAAACAAGAATACGCTATTTCACATACTGACCACTGTGCTCCTACTTTCTCCCGCCCGGTATGCAGGTCTAACGTATTCCTCTCCGACACACTGTGCACAGAATTCCCCCCGGGAACGCACGCTCCCAAATTACTCTCGGCTTCACACACAGCACGTCCTGGGTCCGCGAATATTATTCCTCAGGAAGGTTCCCCGGGGAGAACGCCATCAATTTATAGAGGCCGATGGTTCTCAATGACCCGTGTGCGTGCCGCGGGGCCGCTGATAAGCGACGTGTTTTCCTTCCGAAACCTCTCATATCGCTCCCCGAGTGAAACCAACTGGATGGAAAATGAGCCGTTTGGAGAGCAATTTGTCACCGAACGGCAGACAGACCACGCAGGCCGGCTCGTCCGGCAGACGAGAGCGCGTCCCGGCCGCCCTGGGGTGACCCTGACAGAGAACACGTGGGGATCGGACAGCCTGCCTCCTCGCTGTGGACGGGGGTTCACAGGGGAAGATTAAATCCTGGAGAGAGCCCTGGCCGGTGCGGCTCAGTGGATAGAGCGTCGGCCTGCAGACCGAAGGGTCCCGGGTTTGATTCCGGTCAAGGGCACGGACCTGGGTTGCAGGCTCCTCCCCCGGCCCAGGCCCTGGTTGGGGCACGTGCAGGAGGCAACCCATCGATGTGTCTCTCTCACATCAATGTTTCTCTCTGTCTCTCCTTCTCTCTAAAAATCAATGGAAAAATATCCTCGGGGAGGATGAAAAAACACAAAAACTAATGAATCCTAGCGAGGGTGAGCTCCTTTACCCCACGGGGTCTCTCCACACACAAGTGCTCAGCCACTGTTGACGGTATTTTTCCGTGTAGAAGGCCCGCCCAACATCTACACCACGGAATACTACGCAGCTGTGAAAAAGAAGGAATTCTTACCCTTTGCAGCAGCATGGATGCAACTGGAGAGCATTATGCTGAGTCAAATACTACGATCTCTGAACGCATAATAATCTGGCCACTCAGTGTGTGTGTGTGTGTGTGTGTGTGTGTGTGTGTGTGTGTGTATTAGAGGCCCGGTGCATGAATCTGTGCATGGGTGGGGTCCGGCCAGCCTGGCCAGGGGGAGGGGACATGGACGGTTGGCTGGCCTGCCTGCTGGTCGAACTCCTGGTCGAGGGGACAATTTGCATATTAGCCTTTTATTCTATAGGGTAGACACGGAGGGGCCCGATGATTATGCGTTCAGAGATCATCATCATCTGGCCACTCAGTGTAAGCCAGTCAGTGAAAGAAAAATACCACATGACCTCACTCATTTAAGGATAATGAAGAACATTATAACCTGATGAACGTAAAGATAGATACGGAGGCAGCAGAGAAGCATGGAACAGACTGTCGAATTACAGCGGGAAGGCTGGGGAGGTTGCGCGGGTGGGGGAAGGGGTGGTAAGAGATCAACTGAAGGACTTGTATGCATGCATATAAGCACAACCCATGGATGCAAGACACTGCGGGGGGGGGGGGACAGGGGGTGAGGGCTTGTGCCAGGGGGTAGGGGAGGCCGGGGGAAGGTCAATGGGAGGGGAAAAAAGGGAGACATATGTACTACTATGTGTAATACTTTAGACAATAAAATAAAATTTATAAAAAAGACCCCCCATGTATAAGACGCTCCCTCCCACCCCCCACTTTTCCAACCCAAAATTAAGACGTCAATATTGTAAACATTCTGCTGGTTTTCTCTGAAGACTTCTTCTTTGTAGGCATCTCCAGGATCTGTTCTCCTTCTCTTCTCCACTGTCTGATCGTACACTCCGACTGAGACTGAGGGAGACAGGCTGGACACGCCCTGGAGCCCTCCCGCAGTCCCTCCCTGGCTGGCCAACCTCCTGCGTCCCTCCCCGGCCCCGATCGTGCACCGGTGGGGTCCCTCGGCCTGGCCTGCACCCTCTCGCAATCTGGGACCCCTCGGGGGATGTCGGAGAGCCGGTTTCAGCCCGATCCCGCAGGCCAGACTGAGGGACCCCACTGGTGCACGAATTCATGCACCGGGCCGCTAGTCTATATATATAAAAGCCTAAGCAATAGATTGACCAGTAGCTATGACGTGCACTGACCACCTGGGGGCAGACACTCAACGCAGAAACTGGCTCCTCGTGGTCAGTGTGCTCCAGCCACCAACATCCCGCGGCTGGCCAACCTCCCACAGTCCCTCCCCCCGGCCGGCCGTGGTTCTTCCCGCTCTTCCTGCCCGCCCCCCCCCCCTCAACCAGTAGGCCCTGATCGCTGGCCAGGCCAAGGGACCCCACCTGTGCACGAATTCGTGCACCAGGCCTCTAGTGGTTCCCTAAGTGGCCAGGACAGACCGAAGGCTTTCATGGTTGAGCGATTGTTGGTCACTCGCTATGTAATTATTACCGAGGTGCTGGCTGCCGCTAGGGTGTTGTGGCTATTATTCCTGGTATCCAAATGCGACCGCCTCTCTTAGTCATCCCGCTTGAATGAACGGGGCCACGGATGCCTTGGTAATTCACGATGTTGCCCTCTTTATGGGAACCATTCATAAAACGGTGTGAGAAACTCTTTCACTGTGAGTTGTAAAATTCGAGGTAAAAATCATGCCTGCCCCGGGCACCTCCGGGCAGGGCTTGGTGAAAAACGCTAACATGACTACAGAGTGTGCGAAACCCGGAGCGGGCGTGATTTACGAGCGGAATGACGTTGGAGAACCACAACAGACATTCCACACGATGAATTTCCAAATTAATATCACGGCCCAAAGTCTACATCACCTGGCCTGCCTCGGCCCTGACCCGGGCCCTCACCGAACCCTGTCCCTCTCCTCCAGGCTCAGGGGGCAAAAACCTTTCTCCATAAAAATGGACTATTTGGTCCCAAACACAGAATTACCAGAAAGTCACATAAAAAAAGAAAAACACCCACAATGCATGTTTCCTTCATCGCTGCTGCCCTGCTATTGAATTTTCCGGTAACCTGGGTTATGGTACGGTTTACAGATGTGTACGCCTGAAAGAAACATACACAATAAAGAACAGGCTCAGGGAGGAAAAGTAAATACATTTCCGAAGATAAGGATTAATCCGCAAGAATAAGGCATTTACAATTAGTGCAGTTGAGCCCGGACGGTGTGGCTCAGTGGTCTGAGCATCGACCTAGGAACCAGGAGGTCAGGGTTCGATTCCCGGTCAAGGGCACACGCCGGGTTGCAGGCTGGATCCCCAGTAGGGGGCGTGCAGGAGGCAGCCGGTCCATGATTCTCTCTCATCATGGATGTTTCTGTCTCTCTCTTCTTCTCCCTTCCTTTCTGAAATCAATGAAAATATATATTTTTTTAAAAAAGAAGTAATCGGTGCTTAAGGACAAAGGCAGTGATGGCAACAAGGGACACACAGATAGAAGCTAGTTTAACTGTCCCTCCTCTTGGTTGGGTGACAGTCCACGGTCCTATGCTATCTCCAGGGCTCTGGGCAAGTCCATTTACTTGCAAACTTTACTTCCCTGTAAAGTGGGCTGCTTCATTTTAACCATCATCAGTTCCTTCCCCCTCCTATCATCATCTTTGCTGATTTCATCATCCTCATTTCTCACCACACCTTCATCACCGTCATCATCGCCATTGTCTTTGTCACCAACATCACCACCATCATCACCACCATCTTCATCATCACCATCACATCACACTGTCATCATTACCATCATCATCACTATCATTATCACTAGCATTATCACCATCCCCATCATCATCACCATCACCACCATCACCATCTTCATCATCATCATCACCATCATTGTCTTTATCACCAACACTACCATCATCATCATCACCATCACCATCACCATCACCAACATCACTATCACCCATCACCATCATCATCACTATCATTATCACCATCCCCATCATCACCATCACCATCACCATCACCATCACCATCACCATCATCACTATCATCATCACCATCATTATCACCATCCATCATCACCATCCCCATCCCCATCCCCATCCCCATCCCCATCCCATCACCCACCATCACCACCATCACCATCATCACCATCACCATCACCATCATCATCATCACCATCACCATCATCATCACCATCTTCATCATCATCACCACCATCTTCATCATCACCATTGTCTTTATCACCAACACTACCATCATTATCACCACCATCACCATCTTTATCACCATCACTACCATCATCATCATCACCATCTTCATAACCATCACTATCATCATCACCATCATCATCACTATCATCACCATCCCCATCATCACCATCACCATCACCATCTTTATCACCATCATCACCATCACCATCATCACCACCATCACCGTCACCATCACCATCATCATCACCACTATCACCATCATCATTACCATTACCTTCATCACCACCATCACCATCAACACCATCATCATCATTACACCAACATATATCACTATCACACACATCACCATTACCATCATCATCACCATCATCACCATCACCATCACCACTATCACATCATCATCATCATCACCATCACCACTATCACCATCATCATCATCACCATCACCACCACCATCACCATCACCATCATCATCACTACTATCACCATCATCATCACCTCCATCTTCATCATTATCACCATCACCATCACATCATCATCATCACCTCCATCTTCATCACATCACCATCACCATCACCATCACCACCATCATCCCATCACCTCCATCTTCATCAACAGCAGCGCTACCATCACCATCATATCTCTTAAGTGCATGCAAAAACCCTTAGCACAGTGCCAGGCCCCAGTGAGGTGACTCTGTTATCCCCCCCGAACGTTTAATCGTGATTAATGTGCCACCTACTCCGAGCCGTGTGCTTTCAAATGCCCCCTTTGCATTCACACGAGAGTCTCGCCTTTAAAAGAAGGCCCCATTTATCAAGAATAAAGGCGTCTAAAAAATTCAAGACAGGCAACAGGACACACAGAACCCCAAGGGAAATACACAGCCTCAGGGCTGAGATTACATCCCGCAACGAACAAAAGAACAGCAGAGCGAACGCTGGCATTGCTGGTGTGGGTCCTGCCACGTTAGTATTCCGGGGGCAGCTGCGTTGTAAACCCTTGTCCTGGATGTGAAGGAAGATAGATCTGGAGTCACCACCGGCTCGACTGCTTGGAACATCCTTGCAAAGCAGCCTTATCCAATCCCACGTTCAGGCACCTGCGCCCTGAACGGAACTAACAGGCAAAATAGAGACAGACTTGCCCGGCCGGCGTGGCTCAGGGGTTGAGCATCCATCTATGAACCAGGAGGTCACGGTTCGATTCCCGGTCAAGGGCGCATGCCCGGGGTTGTGGGCTCCATCCCCAGTGTAGGGGGCGTGCAGGAGGCAGCCGATCCGTGATTCTCTCTCATCACGGATGTTTCTCTCTCTCTCTTCCTCTCTCCTTTCCTCTCTGAGGTCAATAAAAAATATTTTTTTTAAAAAAGAGAGATGAACTATTCACCCATCCCCACAACAAAACATTCTCCTGATGTACCTCACCAGGAGCAGGAAATACACCCTGATGGACACGCACCATGTTAAGGAGAAATGAAAGGAGGCGGGCTCACATCGGTGGACGCAAGGGCCCTACGCATAATGGGCTGTTCTTATAAATCTCATTAGGGGGACTGCTCTGATGTTGTTTTTCCCGGAACTCATCATCTGGACTTATGTCTGTTGTTTTGTAGAATCGCAGAGAGGTACAGAGAGAAAAACAGAAGCAAACAAAAACCCAACAAAGTAGACCTTGCCACGTCTGAATTCTTCACGGGAAGATGATGGACGAAACCTAGAGATTTAAGACATGGCCCCAGTGGACAGAGGGAGTTAAACAAAGAGGCCAGAAGCCGGGACAGAAGTCCAGTCTTCTCGTTTCTGAGGACAGTGAGCCTTGTAAGATTTAAACAAAGCAAAGAGAAAAAGGAAACAAACAACAACAACAATAAAAAAAAACAACAAAGAAGAATCTGTCCTTGTGATCACCACAATGAACGGCCATCCTCACCTTCAATTTGCTGCTTAAATTAAACCAAGAGGCCAGCTGGCGTGGCTCAGTGGTCGAGCATCGACCTAAGAACCAGGAGGTCAGGTTTCGATTCCCGGTCAAGGGCACATGCCCGGGTTGCGAGCTCCATCCCCAGTAGGGGGCGTGCAGGAGGCAGCCGGTCCATGATTCTCTCTCATCACGGATGTTTCTATCTCTCTCTCTGCCTCTCCCTTCCTCCCTGAAATCAACAATCCTATATAATAAAACCCTAATATGCAAATCGACCAAACGGCAGAACGACCGGTCGCTATGACAGGCACTGACCACCAGGGGGCAGACGCTCAATGCAGGAGCTCTCCCCCTGGTGGTCAGTGCGCTCCCACAGGGGGGAGCGCCGCTCAGCCAGAAGCCGGGCTCACGGCTGGCGAGCACAGCAGCGGTAACGAGAATCTCTCCCGCCTCCACGGCAGGGGGACATCCCCCAAGGGGTCCCAGACAGCCAGAGGGTGCAGGCCGGGCTGAGGGACCCCCCGCCACCCGGCCGCCCCTCAGTGCACGAATGTTGTGCACTGGGCCTCTAATATACATATATACATCTATACTAATAAAAGCCTTGGGGGTGATCAGGCCAGCAGGGGAGGGTATTTGGGGGCAATCAGGCCTGCAGAGGAGCAGTTAGGGGGCAATCAGGCCAGCAAGGGAGCAGTTAGGGGGCAATCAGGCAGGTAGGTGAGCGGTTAGGAGCCAGCGGTCCGGATTGTGAGAGGGATGTCCAACTGCAGGTTTAGGCCCGATTCCACAGGGATCGGGCCTAAACCTGCAGTTGGACATCCCCCGAGGGGTCCCATATTAGAGAGGGTGCAAACTGGGCTGAGGGACACCCTCCCCAGTGCACGAATTTCGTGCACCGGGCCTCTAGTGTGTGTGTGTGTGTGTGTATATATATATATATATATATTTTTTTTTAAAGCACATTTTCGGCCTATAACGGTATCAGGAATTGGGTGGGAATTCATAGAATTCAGCCGGAGGGAGGAAAAGACGCAGCCACATCTTACGTTCACACGGGGGGGACAAGGAACTCACGTACCGACACCCCAGTCCATCTCCTCGGCCGCGTCGCCGTAGGCACCGTGCTTGCTCTTCCCGGCAAAGTCCTTGGAGGCGTACAGGGCCGTGTGCACCTGGATGGAGGAGAAGACGAGCAGGAAGGGTCTCTCGGCATTCCTGCAAAAAAATAAAAAAATAATAATAATCCAATATAATAAAAGGCTAATATGCAAATCGACCCAAAAGCATGACTGGTTGTTATGACATGCACTCACCACCAGGGGGCAGACACTCATGGCTGGTGAGTGCATCGGCGGTGGCGGGAGCCTCTCCCACCTCCTCCGTGGCATCGCTAAGGATGTCCGACTGATGGACATACCCCGGGGGCTCCCGGACTGTGAGAGGGCGCAGACTGGGCTGAGGGACCATCCCGAGTGCACGAATTTCATGCACCGGGCCTCTAGCAATAATAATAAAAATCCCAAGAGCAACGTTAGCACCTTCACCCCGTTCCGATGAGGATCAAAGTTGGACGGCGCAACAGTCCGGAAAACTCTGTGATCTACAAATAAGAACACCCACTAAGCCCTGGCCGGTGTGGCTCAGTGGATAGAGCCTCGGCCTGAGGACTGAAGGGTCCCGGGTTCGATTCCTGGTCAAGGGCACATGCCCAGGTTGCGGGCTCCATCCCCAGTGGGGGGCGTGCAGGAGGCAGCCGATCGATAATTCTCTCTCATCACGGATGTTTTTTTTCTCTCTCTCTCTCCCTCCCTCTCCCTTCTTCTCTGAAATCAAGTTAAAAAATAAATAAATAAGAACATCCACCAAGCCCTAGCCGGTGTGGCTCAGTGGATAGAGTGTCGGCCTGCAGACTGAAGGGTCCCGGGTTCGATTCCGGTCAAGGGCATGGACCTGGGTTGCGGGCACATCCCCAGTAGGAAGGGGTGTGCAGGAGGCAGCTGATCGATGTTTCTCTCTCATCGATGTTTCTGACTTTCTATCCCTCTCCCTTCCTCTCTCTCTAAAACAAATAAGTAAGTAAATAAATATTTTTTAAAACTATTATCGACCAAGGCATTCCATTGGTAATTTCTTTTTTTTATTTATTTTTAAAAAATGTATTTTATTGATTTTTTTTACAGAGAGGAATGAAGAGGGATAGATTTAGAAACATCGATGAGAGAGAAACATCGATCAGCTGCCCCCTGCACGCCCCCGACTGGGGATGTGCCCGCAACCAAGGTACATGCCCTTGACCGGAATCGAACCCGGGACCCTTGAGACTGCAGGCCGACGCTCAATCCACTGAGCCACACCGGTCGGGGCCCGTGGGTGATTTCTAAGAGTAAAAGCCCTTGAAGAGTGTGGAGGAGCTGAACGTAAGCCAGGGGTATGCCATGGACTCACCCCGGGAAACATTATACCTTCTTCTCAAAACGCAGATTACGGACCTAAAAATACCCCCCACACACACACTCAGACTCCCCCAAATGAACATGCCATGACATATGTACCCGTCCCTAAATAGACAGTTACATTATGCATGATGCGTGGGTACAACTTCACGCTCATCTCTTCCTCCCGTTTAATTTTAGATTCAACGTTAAGGGGGGAAAAAGATAAAAGAAGCTGAAAAAGCCATCTTCCAAGCACATATACGGTCACGGCAGGAAGGACAAGCTCGGGGCTGACAGATTTGCTGAGAAGGAAGAGCTGGGGGGGGGGGGGGGAACCCAAAGAGTTGAAGCTAGAGGAAGCAATCCTGCATGGTGGGCGGGATCACGTGATCGAGGGGAGCATAAAAGAAATAAATGAAAAGGTGGGAACAATAAGCAAACCACGGAGCCCCAGTCAATGCCATTCGCGGTGAGCAGAGTGACGGCGGGGGAGTGGAGTCGAAGACGCGCCACTTTGGCGTTCAGTCCGAGCCACGGAATGTGACCTTGTCTGGGAAATGTCGGGAAAACCCCGGCGGGAGGGACAGGCCATGCTCAACGCCCTCGTTATAAAAATGGCCCCCGTGGACGGGATTCTTTTCCTATCATCTCTACGACATCACAGATACCAGCTAAGGTCCTGGGTGCCAAAGCACAGTGAATAGGTTCCCTTTTTTTCATCACCTTATTTTCATTTATTGACTAGAGGCCCAGTGCACGGATTCGTGCACCGGTGGGGTCCCTCAGCCTGGCCTGCGCCCTCTCACATCGGGACCCCTCGGGGGATGTCAGATAGCCGGTTTCGGCCCAATCCCCGCATGCCCGATCCAGACAGGAAGGAGCCCAATCCTGTGCATTGAGCGTCTGTCCCCTGGTGGTCAGTGCATGTCATAGCGACCGGTTGAACGGTTTGTCGGTCATTCGTCGCTTAGGCTTTTATATATATAGCTTTGTTTGTTTGTTTGTTTTATAATCCTCACCCGAGGATATTTTCCCATGGATTTTTAGAGAGAGTGGAAGAGAGAGGGACAGGCAGAGAGAAACATCGATGTGAGAGAGACACATCGATGGGTTGCCTCCTGCACGCACCCGGACCAGGGCCCGGGATGGGGAGGAGCCTGCAACCGAGGTGCGCGCCCTTGACCGGAATCGAACCCGGGACACTTCGCTCCGCAGGCAGACGCTCCATCCACTGAGCCAAACCAGGGCGGGCAGAGGGAATAGGTTTTATATACAAAAAAAAAACCCAAAAACTTGAGCCTGACTGCGTGGCTCAGTGGTTGAGCATTGACCTATGAACCAGGAGGTCACTGGTTCAATTCCCCGTCAGGGCACATGCCTGGGTTGTACCCTCCATCCCCAGTAGGGGGCAAGCAAGAGGCAACTGATCCATGATTCCCTCTCATCATGAATGTTTCTCTCTCCTTTTCCCCTCTTGCTTCATCTCTCTGAAATCAATAAAAACATATAATATATATATATATATGTATATACATATATGTATGTATATAATTAAAAAAACAAACAAACAAACACAAAAACACATGCCCAGCCAGATTTGGCTCAGTGGATAGAGCATCGGCCTGCGGACTCAAGGGTCCCGGGTTCGATTCCGGTCAGGGCATGTGCCTTGGTTGCGGGCGCATCCCCAGTGGGGGGTGTGCAGGAGGCACTGATCGATGTTTCTCTCTCATCATGTTTCTAACTCTCTATCCCTCTCTCTTCCTCTCTGTAAAAAATCAATAAAAAATAATTTTTAAAAAAATCAATAAAAATATATTTTCAAAACACATACACACAAAAAATAACCAAAAACACGGGTCGTCCCTGGAAACCCAGCCTCGTTTCTAAGGCCCGTCAGTCTGTCACAGGTGTTTATGCTTCACCTGCCCCTCACCTGGCCGACGGCTGGCGGACGCAGACGGATGGGACCCTGTGTCACACACCCACGTGCCCTAACAGCTGCTGCTGTGCCGGCTTCCACCGAGCCCCATTCAGTCTTGGCATGGCCCGTGTCCTGCTTATAAAATACAGTCGAGGGGTCTGACGAGGTCAGAGTTTGTCCACCGGGCAGACACCGGGACCTCCGCCCGAGTCAGGACGTTCATCGGGTGTACAACCAGAATCCTACACAATAAAAGCCTGATATGCTAAGTGTCTGGTCGACCTGTAGCCATTCAACCAATCAAAGCGTGATATGCTAATGATATGCTAAGGCCGCTCAACCGCTCGCTATGACTGTGCACTGACCACCAGGGGGCAGATGCCCCGACTGGGTAGGGCCATGGGGCTGGGGGGGGGGCTATGGAGGGGGGGTAACCATGAGGCTGGGGGGACATGGGCTGGGAGGCCATGGGGGTCAGGGGCCATGGCTGGGGACCTAGGGGGAGGCATGGGATGGGATGCATGGACTGGGGCCATGGGGCTGGGGGTCATGGGGCATGGGACCATGGCGGGACCATGGTGGGGTCATGGGCTGGGGGACCATGGGCTGGGCATGGCTGGGGGGCATGGCTGGGGCATGGGACTGGGGTGTCCAGGGGCTGGGAGGCCATGGGCTGGGGGGGCCATAGCTGGGGGCATGGGCTGGGGCCATGGGGCTGGGGGGACCATGGGGCTGGGGGGGCCATAGGGCTGGGGGGCCATGGGACTGGGGGGCCATGGGGCTGGGGGGCCATGGGGACTGGGAGACCATGGGGCTGGGGGGCCATGGGGCTGGGGGGCCATAGGGCTGGGGGGCCATGGGGCTTCGGAGACCATGGGCTGGGGGCCATGGGGGGGGGCCATGGGGCTGGGGGGCCATGGGGTTGGGGGCCATGGGGCTGGGGGGCCATGGGGTCTGGGGGGCCATGGGGGCTGGGGGGTCATGGGGCTGGGGGGCATGGGGCTGGGGGGCCATGGGGCTGGGGGGCCATGGGCTGGGGGGCCATGGGGCTGGGGGGCCATGGGGCATGGGGGGCCATGGGCTGGGGGCCATGGGGCTGGGGGCCATGGGGCTGGGGGGCCATGGGGCTGGGGGGCCATGGGGCTGGGGGGCCATGGGGACTGGGGGGCATGGGGCTGGGGGGCCATGGGGCTGGGGGGCCATGGGTGGGGGTCATGGGCTGGGGCCATGGGGCTGGGGGGGCCATAGGGCTGGGGGGGCCATGGCTGGGGGGCCATGGGGCTGGGGGGCCATGGGCTGGGGGGACCATGGCTGGGGTGCCTGTGGGAATCCCGCCCAGTTGCCCCGGGGCCCATCGGGGCGGGAGACCGGGGTGGGGCATGGGGCTGGGGGCATAGGGCTGGGGGGCCATCGGGGCTCGAGACCAGGGCTGGGTCGCGGGGCCTGTGGGGATGGGTTGGGGCCATGGGGCTGTGGCTGGGCCGGGGGCCATGGGCGTTGGGGGCCATGGGCTGGGGGCAGGCAGGAGGCCAGGGGCTGGGGGCCAGCGAGGGGGCCATGGCGGGGCCGATGAGCAGCCGGAGCCAGGCGGGCCGGGTGGCCAGGGGGGCATGGGGGCCAGCGCAGGCGGATGGCCTGGGCGGACTGGTGCCGCGCCGGCTTGGGTGCCGCAGGTGGTGCGTCAGGGGCAGCCCGTGGAGTAGTCAAGCCGGGCTGGGGGGCCATGGGGCTGGGGGGCCATGGGGGCTGGGGGGCCATGGGTTGGGTGGCCATGGGGCTGGGGGCCATGGGGTGGGTGGCCATGGGGCTGGGGGGTCATGGGCTGGAGGGCCATGGGGGCTGGGGGGCCATGGGGCTGGAGGGCCATGGGGGCTGGGGGGCCATGGGCCTGGGGGACAATCGGGCCGGGACCTGCCGCGTCTGCCCCTCCGTGGCGAATCCCAAGCCCGAGTTCCCCGGGCACCACGGGGCGGCGGGACGGGGACGGCGGGACCCAGACCCACCGTCGTACGAAGCGGGCGGCGTCGGCGGCGAGCCGCTGGGTGAGGTTGTCGTAGGACAGGGGCTGCTGGCTGACGGCCCGGTCGCGCATGAGGAAGCAGTTGAGGGGCCGGAAGGACTGCAGGAAGCAGAGCAGGAGGCCGAGCAGGGCGGCGGCCAGCAGCAGCAGGACGACGAAGACCGGGCCGGGCACGAGCAGCAGCCGCAGCCAGCGCAGCGCGCCCAGCGTGGCCAGCGCCAGGGCCAGCACCTGCAGCGGCGCCAGCACCAGCAGGCGGATGGCCTGGGCGAAGACGCTGCCCGCGCCCGGCTTGCAGTCCCGCAGGTTCGTCACGGGCAGCCCGTGGAAGTAGTCGAAGCCGTGGCTGGACGGGTGGTGGCAGAAGTCGGAGGTGTTGTGGCAGTGGGTGCCCAGATGCCACTTCCCTGGGGACACGAACGGGGGGGGGGGAGGGGGTGAGATTAGGCCCCACAGACACCACGCACGGAAGAGGAGGATCTTCCTGCCTGTTTTCCATGTGTTCATTTATTTATTTTTAAAATATATTTTTTGCCGAAACCGGTGTGGCTCAGTGGAGAGAGCGTCGGCCTGCGGACTGAAGGGTCCCGGGTTCAATTCCGGTCAAGGGCATGTACCTTGGTTGCGGGCACATCCCTAGGTGGGGGGCGTGCAGGAGGCAGCTGATCGATGTTTCTAACTCTCTCTCCCTCTCCCTTCCTCTCTGTAAAAAATCAATAAAATATATTTAAAAAAAATAAATAGCCGAAACCGGTTTGGCTCAGTGGATAGAGCGTCGGCCTGCGGACTGAAAGGTCCCAGGTTCGATTCCGGTCAAGGGCATGTACCTCGGTTGTGGGCACATCCCCAGGTGGGGTTGTGCAGGAGGCAGGTGATCGATGTTTCTCTCTCATCGATATTTCTTTTTTTTTTTTAGGTATATTCTATTGATTTCAGAGAGGAAGGGAAAGGGAGAGAGAGAAACATCAATGATGAGAGAGAATCATTGATCGGCTGCCTCCTGCATGCCCGCTACTGGGGATCAAGCCCGCAACCCAGGCATGTGCCCTTGACTGGGAATCGAACCTGGGACCCTTCAGTCCACAGGCTGACGCTCTATCCACGGAGCCACACCAGCCAGGGCTCATCGATGTTTCTAACTCTCTATCCCTCTCCATTCCTCTCTGTAAAAAAATCAATAAAATATATTTAAAAAAAATAAATAGCCAAAACCGGTTTGGCTCAGTGGATAGAGCGTCGGCCTGCGGACGGAAGGGTCCCGGGTTCGATTCCCGGCCAAGGGCATGTACCTTGGTTGCGGGCACATCCCCAGTGGGGGGCGTGCAGGAGGCAGCTGATGGATGTTTCTCTCTCATCGATGTTTCTGACTCTCTATCCCTCTCCATTCCTATCTGTAAAAAATCAATAAAATGTATTTAAAAAAATGAATAAATAAAATATATTTTTACTAGAGGCCCGGTGCATGAAATTCGTGCAAGAGTAGGCCTTCCTTCCCTCCGGCTGCCGGCACCGGAGTCCCTCTGGCACCCGGCTTCGTCCGGAAGGTCGTCCGGTCTGATGAGCATATCACGCTTTTATTATTATAGATGGATTTCAGAGAGGAAGGGAGAGGGAGGGAGAGCGAAAACCATTAATGAGGAGAGAGAATCACGGATCCGCGGCCTCCTGCACGCGTCCTACTGGGGATGGAGCCTGCAACCCAGGCATGTGCCCTTGATCGGGAATCAAACCCTGACCTTCTAGTTCATAGGTTGGCGCTTTCTGCCTGTTTATTAGCCAACGTCCTATTTCCTCGGACCCCACAGGGTTGTTTTTTTTTTGCTTCCTTTTCCACAAATACTAGGGTATTAACTCGCTCTACCAGAAAACAAGAAGTAATTTAGTGACTGGGAGGGGGGGGGGGGGAAACTAAAACAAAAAAAAAAAACCTAACATATTTAGCCCTGGCTAGTTTGGCTCAGTGGATAGAGCATCGGCCTGCGAACGGAAGGGTCCCGGGTTCGATTCCCGATCAAGGGCACATGCCCGGGTTGCGGGCTCTGTCCCCAGTAGGGGGCGTGCAGGAGGCAGCCGGCCATGATTCTCTCTCGTCATGGATGTTTCTCTCTCTCTCCCTCTCCCTTCCTCTCTGAAATCAATAAAAATATATTTAAAAACAAAACAAAACACACAAAAAGCTAACATATTTCATGTGCTTGAGGTGTAACTATATAGGAAAAAGACGTGCATTCTTCCGAGATGTATTTTTTTTTTTTTTAAAAAAACACCCTTCCTTGAAATTAAAAGTCTTGGAACCGACTGGATTTTGTTCCCTGAATGTTAACAGTGGAAATGAATCTTTTCTCAAAAAAAAAAAAAAAAAAAAAAAAAAAGCCGGCCCCTGAGGCAAGATGAAATCATACTCATAACTCAGCCATTATTTTAAGTACCCATGAACATTTCTTATAAAATGTTCATTATGCCTCTAAATTAGTGAGGGCGCCTCTCTCTCTCTCTCTCTCTCTCTCTCTCACACACACACACACACACACACACACACACACACACACAGAAAGATGATGGTTTTACGACAACACGTGTTAGG
The DNA here is from genome assembly GCA_030846915.1 of Cnephaeus nilssonii. Classification (NCBI taxonomy): domain Eukaryota; kingdom Metazoa; phylum Chordata; class Mammalia; order Chiroptera; family Vespertilionidae; genus Cnephaeus; species Cnephaeus nilssonii. The sequence goes on from JAULJE010000001.1 coordinate 133,866,646, forward strand.
AATGACAATGCTCATTCTCCCCTACGAGATTTTCTAGGATTCGTCTGACGACCGTCCTGTGGACACAAGCGTATCCATGGAATAAAATCCATATGGGAATATCGACTGAGACCAATAAGGATGCAGTTTTAGTATTAAAAAGTGAACACGAGAATCTTTATCAATCGCATGGCGTGCATTTGTGGCTTTGTATGCTCTGTGTGTGTAACTGTATCTGTTATCGACCATCTGTTCTACCTGTCGGTCTCACTCATCCATCTAGCCATCATCCACCCCATCTATTGTTCGATTCTTGTCTGTCTCTATTCCTTATCTCATGTGTCTTTCCATCTGTCCGTCCGTCCGTCCGTCCATCCATCCATCCATCCATCCATCCATCCATCCATCCATCCATCTATGCATCCATGCATACATCCATTTCATCAATTGATCTATCTATTCTGTCTCTATGATATATCTTATCTATCTTTCCATCTATCTGTCCATCCATCCATCCATCCATCCATCCATCCATCCATCCATCCATCCATCCATCTATGCATCCATGCATACATCCATTTCATCAATTGATCTATCTATTCTGTCTCTATGATATATCTTATCTATCTTTCCATCTATCTGTCCATCCATCCATCCATCCATCCATCCATCCATCCATCCATCCATTCATACATCCATTTCATCAATTGATCTATCTATTCTGTCTCTATGATTTATCTTATCTATCTTTCCATCTGTCTGTACACCCATCCATCCATCCATCTATACATCCATTTCATCTATTGATCCATTTATTCTTGTCTGTTTCCTTCTGTCCATCTATCCAATCATCCATCTATCCATCCATCCATGCATCCGTTTAATCTATTGATCTACCTATTCTGTCTCTGTTATTTATCTTATCTATCTGTACATCCATCCATCCATCCATCCATCCATCCATCCATCCATCCATTTCATCTATTGATCTACCTATTTTTTGTCTGTCTCTATTACTTATCTCATGTATGTTTCCATCTACACATCTGTCTGTCCATCCATTCATTCATGTATTCACCATCCAATTCATCTTTTGATCCATATATCCTTGTCTCTATCATCTATCTCATCCATGTTTCCATCCATCCACCACCCATCCATTCATTCATCATCCATTCCATCTCCTGTTTTATCTATTCTTGTCTGTCTCTTACTTATCTCGTATATCTTTCCATCTACACATCTGTCTAGCTGTCCATCTACCCACCCACCCATCCATCTATCATACACTCCATCTACTGGTCTACCTACTCTTGCCTGTCTCTTTTTCTTACCTCATGTATGTTTCCATCTACACATCTGTCTGTCCGTCCATCCATCCATGCATTCATCCATCCGTCCATCCATGCATTCATCATCCATTTCATCTTTTGATCTATATATCCTCGTCTCCATCACCTAGCTCATTAGTCTTTCCATCCCTCCGTTCATCATCCATTCCATCTCCTGTTTTATCTATTCTTGTCTGTCTCTTACGTATCTCATGCATGTGTCCATCTGTCCATCCATCCATGCATGCATCCATCCATCATCCATTCCATCTACTGGCCTACCTATTCTTGTCTGTCTCTATTACTTATTTCATCTATCTTTTCATCCACCTGTCCATCCGTCCAGTCATCCATCCATCCGTCATCCATTTCATCTATTGGTTTATATATCCTTGTCTCTATCTCATCTATCTTTCCATCTTCCCATACATTCATCTGTTCATCCATCTTTCTGAGTGCCTATCATTATCTATCTATCTATCTATCTATCTATCTATCTATCTCCATCCGTCCATCCATCCATCCATCCATCCATTCACCTATCCATTCATCTATCTTCCATCTATCCATCTATTCATCCATGCATCCATGTGACCACAAACATCTACCTGTCCATCCATCCATCCATCTATCCATGCATCCATCCATCCATTCATCTATCCATTCATCTATTCCATCTATCCATCTATTCATCCATGCATCCATGTAACCACCAACATCTACCTGTCCATCCGTCCATCCATCCATCCGTCTGTCATCTATTGATTTATATATCCTTGTCTCTATCTCATCTATCTTTCCATCTACCCATACATTCATCTGTCCATCCATCTTTCTGAGTGCCTATCATTATCTATCTATGTATCTATCTATGTATCTATCTATATCTATCCATCCATCCATCCATCCATCCATTCATCTATCCATTCATCTATCTTCCATCTATCCATCTATCCATCCATGCATCCATGTAACCACAAACATCTACCTGTCCATCTGTTCATCCATCCATCCGTCCGTCATCCATTTCATCTATTGATTTATATATCCTTGTCTCTATTTCATCTCTCTTTCCATCTATCCATACATCCATCTGTCCATCCATCTTTCTGAGTGCCTATCATTATCTATCTATCTATCTATCTATCTATCTATCTATCTATCTAATCCATCCATCCATCCATCCATCCATCTATCTTCCATCTATCCATCTATTCATCCATGCATCCATGTCACCACACATATCTACACATTCCAGTAGCCCAGGCAGGCGCCCTGTGTTTTAAATTAGAACCGAAATAGTTTCTCCCCGACGTAAGCTGTGTCCTCTGTATCAGCAACGTCAACCCGAAGAAAGGCTGCACTCCTACCCCCCCCCCCCCCAACACACACCCTTCCATTCAACCCGCCCAGCTCCCGGCCTCCCCTCCTCCACGGCCCACACCTATCAGAGCTGTGGCGTAGCCCTGGTCCTTCAGAAGTCTGGCGAACGTGACCTCAGTACTGGGAAGTCCTCCCGAGGAGGCCGAGAACAGGAAAACTCCGATTCGTGTCTGAGACGCCATTCCTGGGGCAGGAGAAACCAGCCATTAGGATGGGGGGGACCCGGACGACAGACGCTGGGAGGGTTCCCCGAGGAGAGGAGAGGGAGAGGACGGCCCAGGGACCCAGCCAGGGGGTTACCTGATCGGACGGGGTACCGGCCGGTCATGAAGGCAGCCCGGCTCGGGGTGCAGAGGGGCGAGGCCGCCAGGTGCTGCGTGAGTTTCACTCCCTCCTTGGCCAGCCTGTCGATGTTGGGTGTCCTGGAACACAAGAGCCACGTTACTCACGAAGCCGCTGGAATCGCCGCTCTCTCCGCGGCTGGTCATAAGGAGTCCCCTCTCGCCCACTTGGCGTGGCTCAGCGGTCGAGCATCGACCTACGGACTGAAGGGTCCCGGGTTCGATTCCCGGTCAAGGGCACATGCCCGGGTTGTGGGCTCCATCCCCAGTCGGGGGCGTGTAGGAGGCAGCCGGTCCATGATTCTCTCTCATCATGGATGTTTCTCTCTCTCTCCTTCTCACTTCCTCTCTGAAATCAATAAAAATGTATTTTTAAAAAAGAAAGAAAATGAGCTGCTGTGAGGAGGGGGAGGGACACACTCAAGGCCTTGCTCTGTCCCCCCAGCCACGGGCCCCCCGTTACCTCCGTGCCCCGAAACAAGAAAGGTCTGGAGACGCATCACACTGCTCTTCCAACCACAGGCGAGAGGAGGCCCCTAACCAGTCCTCCCAGCCTCTGCATGTCCCACGCACGGCACCGCCACGCCTGCTTCCTCACGCCTGTATCTGCACGGATCCACGTGCAGTCACACGGGATCCACGCGCAGTCACACGTGATCCACCACAGTCACACGGGATCCACGTGCAGTCACACTGGGATCCACGTGCAGTCACACGGATCCACGCACAGTCACACAGGATCCACGCACAGTCACACGGGATCCACGCACAGTCACACGGGATCCACGCGCAGTCACACGGGATCCACGTGCAGTCACACGGGATCCACACACAGTAACACGGGATCAATGCACAGTAACACAGGATCCACGTGCAGTCGCACAGGATCCACGTACAGTCACACGGGATCCACGCACAGTAACACAGGATCCACGCACAGTAACACAGGATCCACGTGCAGTCGCACAGGATCCACGCACAGTCACACGGGATCCATGCACAGTCACACAGGATCCACGTGCAGTCCCATGGCGTGCCACGGGTGGGTTTTCCACGTTTCCATGCGGTCTGTGCTCCCCTAACGTGTATGTTCACCGTCACCGGGACGACAGCCTACACACGCGGCCCCGTGTCTGCAGGGTGGACGGCCGCACCCTACCTGAGGGTCTCGTTGCCATAGCAGCCAGGGTCGCCGATGCCCAGGTCGTCGGCCATGATCAGGACGAAGTTGGGCTTGGGGGGGGCCCGGCTCTGGGCCCCCCACAGGACCAGCAGCAGGAGCAGCGGGCACCTCATCGTCCTGCAAGGTCAAGGGGACGGAGAGGTCAGGGATGAGGCCGGTGCTGGGACCCCACCCCCCTCCCCACCCAGGTGTCCGGCGAGGACCTGTCCCCGGGGACGAGCTGTCCCACGCAGCCCCCGGCGAAGGCGTTCACCCTCTCCTCCCCCTTGGAGAGCCGGGACGCCCAGGTCCCACCCTAGACCCGAACGCGGGTTCTGGTGAGAACAGGGGACACTCGGCCGCCTCCCGCCGTCTCGTCATACAAGGTGGGCCCCATCCTCAGCTACGGGTTCCCGACGGGGACCCTGGGAAGACACGTGTTTCATGAAGATCGCGTGTCCCGTCTGGCTGGTGTCACTCAGTGGTGGAGGTCACGGTTCGATTCCCGGTCAGGGCACATGCCCGGGTTGCGGGCTCCATCCCCAGTGCGGGGGCGTGCAGGAGGCAGCCGATCATGATGTTCCTCTCTCATCATGGATGTTTCTATCTCTCCCTCCCTCTCCCTTCCTCTCTAAAAATTAGAACATTTTAAAAAAATGTTCAATTACAACATTAAAAAAACACACAAAAAAACACCACAAATTCCTCAACCTGTCCAGCTGGCATGGCTCAGTGGTTGAACATCGACCTATGAACCAGGAGGTCAGGGTTCGATTCCGGTCAAGGGCACGGGCCTTGGTTGCGGGCACATCCCCAATAGGGGCGTGCAGGAGGCAGCTGATGGATGTTTCTCTCTCATCGATGTTTCTAGCTCTCTATGCCTCTCCCTTCCTCTCTGTAAAAAATCAATAAAATATATATATTTTTAAAAAAAGGCAAACTACACCCCAGCCAGTGTGGCTCAGTGGGTAGAGCGTCGCCTGCAGGCTCAAGGGTCCTGGGTTCGATTCCCGGTCAAGGGCACATGCCCGGGTGGCAGGCTCCATCCCCAGTGGGGGGCGTGCAGGAGGCAGCCGATCCATGATGTTCCTCTCTCATCACTGATATTTCTCTCTCTCTCTCTAAAAATCAGTAAGAACATATTTAAAAAAACAAACAAACAAAAAAACCCACAAATTCTTCACCCTGTCCAGCTGGTGTTGCTCAGTGGTTGAGCGTTGACCTAGGAACCAGGAGGTCAGGGTTCGATTCCTGGTCAAGGGCACAGGCCCGGGTTGCAGGCTCCATCCCCAGTAGGGGGCGTGCAGGAGGCAGCCGGTCCATGATTCTCTCTCATCACTGATGTTTCTATCTCTCTCTCTAAAAATCAGTAAGAACATATTTAAAAAAAACCAAAGAAAACCCCCACAAATTCGTGGATGTTTCTATCTCTCCTTTCCTCCCTTCCTCTCTCCTTCCCTCCTTCCCTCCCTCGCCATCTCTCTCTCTCTCCCTCTCCCTTCCTCTCTGCAATCCATACAAATATAATGTCTGGGACTTAAGGTGACGGATCCTCTCCACGCCACATCCTCACCGTCTTGCCGCCCCCCCCCCCCCCGTGCCTGCGGGGGACCCGGGGAAAAACGCATCCCAAGCGCCTGTGCTCCGCGGGCACAGACTGGGTCTAGCAGCAGAATATTTATCCCGATGGAGGGCGAAGGCCCATTAATAATGATTGATGGCTCTATTAATTTCCCAGTCGCCGCGGCAACAGCCTACCATCCATCGTCCCCCACGAGGGGCCTGGGGTCGGTATTAGGCGGCCCGGGGTCAGGAGCCCCCTGGAGCCCAATTAAGAACAAGGCTCGATATCAGAGATTTTTCCTCGCCGCCTGGAATGCGACGGCATGTCAATTATCACCGTCTCGGGCACCCAGACCTCACCTTCTCCCCTGAGCACGGCTCACAGCGAGCTGTTCACAAAGACGTTGTTTGTTGGTTTGTTTGTTTTTTAACATATTTTATTGATTTTTTACAGAGAGGAAGGGAGAGGGAGGGAGAGTCAGAACCATCGATGAGAGAGAAACATCCATCAGCTGCCTCCTGCACGCCCCCCACTGGGGATGTGCCCGCAACCAAGGTCCATGCCCTTGACCGGAATCGAACCCGGGACCCTTCCGTCTGCAGGCCGACGCTCTATCCACTGAGCCACGCTGGTTAGGGCATCCAATTCATTGTATATCTTCCCAATTTAGCATCAGGCCCGGTCATTCATGAATTAAAATGTTTTAATTGATTTTAAAAAAATATTTGCTTTTATTTTTTTAATATATTTTTACTGATATTTTTACAGAGAGGAAGGGAGAGGGAGAGAGAGTTAGAAACATCGATGAGAGAGAAACATCCATCAGCTGCCTCCTGCACGCCCCCCACTGGGGATGTGCCCACAACCAAGGTCCATGCCCTTGACCGGGAATCGAACCCGGGACCCTTCAGTCCGCAGGCCGACGCTCTACCCACTGAGCCACACTGGTCAGGGCATCCAATTCATTGTATATCTTCCCAATTTAGCATCAGGCCCGGTCATTCATGAATTAAAATTTTTTTATTGATTTTTTAAAAAAATATTTGCTTTTACTTTTTTAATATATTTGTACTGATATTTTTACAGAGAGGAAGGGAGAGGGAGAGAGAGTTAGAACCATCGATGAGGAAGAAACATCCATCAGCTGCCTCCTGCACGCCCCCCACTGGGGATGTGCCCGCAACCAAGGTACACGCCCTCGACCGGGAATCGAACCCGGGACCCTTCCGTCCGCAGGCCGACGCTCTACCCACTGAGCCACACCGGTGAGGGCCATAAACCGTGTCTTGTCTTTATTCATCGTGTCTTATCTGTGAAGGGCAGAAATGAGCACCTTTTATTTATTTATGTTTTTAAAAAATATATTTTATTGCTATTTTACAGAGAGGAAGGGAGAGGGATAGAGAGCTAGAAACATCGATGAGAGAGACACATCCATCAGCCGCCTCCTGCACGCCCCCCACTGGGGATGTGCCTGCAACCAAGGTCCATGCCCTCGACCGGGAATTGAACCCGGGACCTTTCAGTCCGCAGGCCGAGGCTCTATCCACTGAGCCACACCGGCCAGGGCCAAAAAGATGTTTTTTTTAAAGGATGAAAACAGAGTTCACTTCTACGAACGCTTTTCCCATTCCACGAAACGTGCCCCCCGCTGTGAAAAGCTCGGCACGTTAACTTCGGAAAAACAACCTTCCTCCCCCTACCCCCCCCCCCCCCCAAATCCTTAAAAAACTAAATTATGTTTCGGAATGAGGCTCATTTGGCCCAAAGGCAAGAGGAGACGCTATTTTGAGAAAGCCGCTGTTCCCAAAATAGACGCATCGTGCAGGCGGGGGGGAGCGGGACAAAAAGGGCGTGTTCATCGCCGGCGATGTCATTACACGGAAACGCGCTCATTAAAGGAAAATTCCCCCCGCGTGTCCCTCACGGAGATCTCACCGCGGACGGCAGCGGTCGGCAAACCCATGAGTCCCCAGAGCCAAACATCAGCAGGACAACGACGGACATTCCTTTGGAGAGCCACATTTTTTAAGCTTAAACGTCTTCGAACGCCACGTCTTCAACACAGACTCGCCCAGGCCGTGGTGTTTCGTGGAAGAGCCACACTCCAGGGCCCAAGAGCCGCCTGTGGCCCGCGGTTTGCCGACCACGGGGTCAGGGGAAAAAATAGGCAGCTTTTGTTCAATGCAAGCGACGGATGGCAAATGGAATTCCCATAGAGCTCCTGCTTTAAACTCATAAAGAAAAACGGCCCCGGCCGGTGTGGCTCAGTGGATAGAGCGTCGGCCTGTGAACGGAAAGGTCCCGGGTTCGATTCAGGTCAAGGGCACATGCCCGGGTTGTGGGCTCCATCCCCAGTAGGGGGGCGTGCAAGAGGCAGCCGATCCATGATTCTCTCTCATCATCATGGATGTTTCTATCTCTCTCCCCCTCTCTCAAATCAATAAAAGCATCCTGTATCCTATCTAATAAAAGAGTAATATGCAGATTGACTGTCACTCCAACACACAAGATGGCTGCCCCCATGTGGTCAAAGATCCTGCCCCCATGTGGACACAAGATGGCCACCACAAGATGGCCAGCAGGGGAGGGCATTTGGAGGCAATCAGGCCAGTAGGAAGGGAGGGACAGGCCTGCAGGGGAGGGCAGTTAGGGGGGACCAGGCCTGCAGAGGAGGGCAGTTAGGGGCGACCAGGCCTGCAGGGGAGGGCAGTTAGGGGCGACCAGGCCTGCAGGGGAGGGCAGTTAGGGGCGACCAGGCCTGCAGGGGAGGGCAGTTAGGGGCAATCAGGCTGGCAGGGGAGCAGTTAGGCATCAATCAGGCTGGCAGGGGAGTGGTGAGGGGGTGATCAGGCTGGCAGGCAGAAGCGGTTAGGGGCCATCAGGAAGGCAGGCGGGTGAGCAGTTGGGAGCCAGCCGTCCTGGATTGTGAGAGGGATGTCCGACTGCCCGTTTAGGCCCGATCCCACTGTGTGATCGGACATCCCCCAAGGGGTCCCAGATTGGAGAGGGTGCAGGCTGGGCTGAGGGATAACCCCCCCCCCCCCACCCCGTGCACGAATTTCGTGCACCGGGCCTCTAGTAATTTTTAATAAATTAACAAATAAAACATAAACCAGGAAGGGTTTTCTGCAGGGACCATAAGCATTCCCCTCTCTCTGCAGACACGGGTTCGAGGCAGGACAAGGGGAAGCAGGCGACGGGGACCCCCCTGACCCCAGCTTTCAGCTTTCCTTGCCGGTAACGGCCCCTTAAGCGGCATCTGACGTATGAGGGTGGTTTGTCAACGTTCGAGCGTGGGATTTAAAGGATGATTTACGGGCAGATTCGCAATGCATTGCTTTCCGTGGGAACCTATTCAATCCTGGTAGCCGGGTTGGGAGGCGGGGGGGGGGGGGGGATTTACGGCAAACGGGGGCTCTCCTGGGCGAAGACTTTTACAAATGACTTAACGCTTCATAAACAGCCCCTGAGTCCCGACCGGCGCCCGGCGCCCGGCGCAGTCACATTCATCAAAGGAACCCCATTCACAGCCACACCAAAGCCTGGTCTCAGATATCAGCCTGGGCGCTGGGGAGACGGTGAGCGTGGAGCCCAAACCCCAGGGCTCACTCTGACGGGGGATCCAGCCCGCAAAGCCGGGCGTGTGCCCTTGACCGGGAATCGAACCGTGACCTCCTGGTTCATAGGTCGACGCTCAACCCCGGAGCCACGCTGGACAGAGACAGAGAGGAAGGGAGAGGGAGGGAGAGGAACATCCATGAGGAGAGAGAATCATGGACCGGCTGCCTCCTGCACGCCCCCTACTGGGGATGGAGCCCGCAACCCGGGCATGTGCCCTTGACCGGGAATCGAACCCGGGACCTCCTGGTTCCTAGGTTGACGCTCAACCACTGAGCCACGCCGGCCGTGTTAGATGTCTTTTAAAGGGGTGCTTACCTCCATCAGGGTTGGGTGTGATATCCACTGAAAGAGCCAGAAATTTGGCTCAGTGGATAGAGCGTCGACCTGTGGACTGAAGGGTCCCGGGTTCGATTCCGGTCAAGGGCACATACCTCGGTTGCAGGCTCCTCCCAGGCCCGGGCCCTGGTCGGGGGGCGCGTGCAGGAGGCAGCCCATCGATGTGTGTCTCTCACATCGACGTTCCCCTCTGTCTTCCTTTTCTTTTTCTAATTTTTTAAAAACATATATTTTTACTGATCTCAGAGACGAAGGGAGAGGGAGAGGGAAACATCCATGAGGAGAGAGAATCATGGATCGGCCGCCTCCTGCACGCCCCCTACTGGGGATGGAGCCCACAACCCGGGCATATGCTCTGACCAGGAATCGAACCCGGGACTCTTCAGTCTGAAGGCCGACGCTCTATCCACTGAGCCACACCAGCCAGGGCTCTCTCTGTTCTTCCCTCTCTCTTCCACGCTCTCTAAAAATCAACAGGAAAATATCCTCGGGTGAGGATTAAGAAAAAATAATAACCTATACTAATAAAAGGGTAATATGCTAATTAGACCGGGAGACCTTCCGGATGTCCTTCCGGACAAAGCCATGGTGGTGGGGCCGAGGCAGAGGCGGTTAGGGGCGATCAGGCCTGCAGGGGAGGGCAGTTAGGGGCTATCAGGCCTGCAGGGGAGAGCAGTTAGGGGCGATCAGGCCGGCAGGGGAGAGCAGTTAGGGGCGATCAGGCCAGCAGGGGAGGGCAGTTAGGGGTGATCAGGCCAGCAGGGGAGGGCAGTTGGGGGTGAGCAGGCCGGCAGGGGGGGGCAGTTAGGGGTGATCAGGCCAGCAGGAGAGAGCAGTTAGGGGCTATCAGGCCTGCAGGATAGAGCAGTTAGGGGCTATCAGGCCTACAGGGGAGGGCAGTTAGGGGTGATCAGGCCTGCAGAGGAGGGCAGTTAGGGGTGATCAGGCCAGCAGGTGAGGGCAGTTGGGGGCGAGCAGGGCAGCAGGGGGTGGATGGCAGTTGGGGGTGAGCAGGCTGGCAGGTGGGGCAGTTGGGGGCCAGCAGGTTGGTGTAGGGGCATATGGGGGTGAGAACGCCAGAGGTGGGAGGGGGGCAGTTGTGTTTGATCAGGCCGGCAGGGGAGGGCAGTTAGGGGCGATCAGGCAGGCAGGCAGGCGAGCGGTTAGGAGCCAGCGGTCCCGGATTGCGAGAGGGCTGTCCGACTGCCGGCTTAGGCCCGATCCCTGTCAGACACCCCCCGAGGGGTCCCAGATTGGAGTGGGTGCAGGCTGGGCTGAGGGGACCACCCCTCCCCCAGTGCATGAATTTCGTGCACCGGGCCTCTAGTAATAAATAAAAGGCCCAGAAATTGAGTCGGGGCAGCGCCGGGCGAGCATTTCCATCCGTCTGTGTGGGGCTTTGGGTCTCCCCGACATTCCACGGAGACAGCTCAGCCATTCATTCACGTCCCCATTCTCTCCCCTTTCCCCCCAGCTGCCAAACCTCCCTTTCAAAGTCAGGGTGTGGATCAGTGGATCGAGCGTCGGCCTGCGGACTGAAGGGTCCCGGGTTCGATTCCCGGTCAAGGGCACAGGCCCAGGTTGTGGGCTCGATCCCCAGTTGGGGGCGTGCAGGAGGCCCGTGATCCATGATCCTCTCCCCTCATGGATGTTTCTCTCTCTCTCCCTCTCCCCGCCTCTCTGACATCAATACAAATATTAAAAAAAAAAAACCCACAAAAAAAACCAACTGTCTTGTGACTCATCAGCTGGCACGGTACGCATTACGGCGAATTAATGGGACCTGGGAGCGGGAACTTGGCACCATAAACCCAGAGATAACGGCGCCTGAATCGGGCGGCATTCCAGGTGCACGTGACGTTAACGGCCCCCTGTCTCCGGCCGACAGACGGATGGACGGACGGCCCCCCGGGACACAGCTGACACGCTGCAGGCTGAGCCGAGGGAGGCGGAGAGAGGCCAGCAGCGGGTCAAAGTAAAGCAAATAAAACCGGGGGGCCGCCCTGGAGAGCAGGCGGGCGGAGGGGACCCCCACCATAACCTGCCTGCTCCTGTGTCCTCCCCTCCCCCCCGCCCACACGCCCAGGGCAAGCAGAGCAGGATGCTCAACTCCACGCTGGCTCAGAGCCTCCTGCGAACAACGCCCACTTCCCCGGGGGAAGGCGGGGGGGCCGGCCACTGTCCTCCCCAGATTCCCTCACCTTATCCCCAAGCTCCCGAACCTCCCTTTCAAAGTCAGGGTGTGGCTCAGTGGATCGAGCGTCGGCCTGCGGACCGGAGGGTCCAACCGGCAGTCGGACATCCCTCTCCCAATCCGGGACCGCTGGCTCCTAACCGCTCACCTGCCTGCCTGCCTGCCTGATCGCCCCTAACCACTCTGCCTGCCTGCCTGATCACCCCTAACCACTCTGCCTGCCTGCCTGATCGCCCCTAACCACTCTGCCTGCCTGCCTGATCGCCCCTAACCACTCTGCCTGCCTGCCTGATCGCCCTAACCACTCTGCCTGCCGGCCTCATTGCCCCTAACCACTCTGCCTGCTGGCCTGATTGCCCCTAACCACTCTGCCTGCCTGCCTGATCGCCCCTAACCACTCTGCCTGCCTGCCTGATCCCCCCTAACCACTCTGCCTGCCTGCCTGCCTGATCGCCCCTAACCACTCTGCCTGCCTGCCTCATTGCCCCTAACCACTCTGCCTGCCTGCCTGATCGCCCCTAACCACTCTGCCTGCCTGCCTGATCGCCCCTAACCACTCTGCCTGCCTGCCTCATCGCCCCTAACCACTCTGCCTGCTGGCCTGATTGCCCCTAACCACTCTGCCTGCCTGCCTGATCACCCCCTAACCACTCTGCCTGCCGGCCTCATTGCCCCTAACCACTCTGCCTGCCTGATCATCCCTAACCACTCTGCCTGCCTGCCTGATCGCCCCTAACCACTCTGCCTGCCTGATCATCCCTAACCACTCTGCCTGCCTGATCACCGCTAACCACTCTGCCTGCCTGCCTGCCTGATTGCTCCTAACCACTCTGCCTGCCTGCCTGATCGCCCCTAACCACTCTGCCTGCCTGCCTGATCGCCCCTAACCGCTTTGCCTGCCTGCCTGATCGCCGCTAACCACTCTGCCTGCCTGCCTGATCGCCCCTAACCACTCTGCCTGTCTGCCTGATCGCCCCTAACCACTCTGCCTGCCTGCCTGATCGCCCCCTAACCACTCTGCCTGCCTGCCTGATCGCCCCTAACCACTCTGCCTGCCTGCCTGATTGCCCCTAACCACTCTGCCTGCCGGCCTCATTGCCCCTAACCACTCTGCCTGCCTGCCTCATTGCCCCTAACCACTCTGCCTGTCTGCCTGATCGCTCCTAACCACTCTGCCTGCCTGCCTGATCGCCCCTAACCACTCTGCCTGCCTGATCATCCCTAACCACTCTGCCTGCCTGCCTGCCTGATCGCCCCTAACCACTCTGCCTGCCTGATCACCCCTAACCACTCTGCCTGCCTGATCACCCCTAACCACTCTGCCTGCCTGCCGGCCTGCTCTCCCCTAACCACTCTGCCTGTCGGCCTGATCGCCCCTAACCACTCTGCCTGCCTGCCTGATTGCCCCTAACCACTCTGCCTGCCGGCCTGATCGCCCCTAACCACTCTGCCTGCCGGCCTGATCGCCCCTAACCACTCTGCCTGCCTTCCTGATCCACCCCAACTGCCTCCCCCACACCCCACTCCAGGCCTCGGCCAACAGCCACACGCCCCTCTCCGGCCTGGGCAGCCACGGGGGCACCGGCGGGTGTGAGGGTCCATGGGGGACCCCGGAGGCCCCCCCAGCCGGTTTATCACCTGGGAGCTGTGTGACCCTGCCTGTCCGCTGACCTGGATCCTGGGACTCCCCCTCCCACTTATGACACCTGAGTCGGAAAGGTCCTGGCATGGCTTCTCCCAGCTCTGCTGTGGGGCGGAGAGGGACACAGGTCTCTCCCCCGCTCCCCTCCCTCGTGCCGACCTCCCGTCCGCCCGGGGGCACGCATTCCTCCTGCACAGGCTGGGACAGGACGGATTCCCGCGGCCTCCCGGGCGAGAGACAGTCCCCCACGCCGAGCTGCTCAGAAACGACGAGACAGCCCGGCCGGCGAGACTCAGGGCTTGAGCGTCAACCTACCAACCAGGAGGTCCCGGGTTCGATTCCCGGTCAAGGGCACACGCCCGAGTTGCGGGCTCGGCCCCCAGGTAGGGGGCGTGCAGGAGGCGGCCGACGCATGATTCTCTCTCATCGTGGATGTTTCTCTCGCTCACTCTCAAAATCAATGGACCCTGGCTGGTGTGGCTCAGTGGATAGAGCGTCGGACTGAGGACGGAAGGGTCCCGGGTTCGATTCCCGGTCAGGGCACAGGCCCGGGTTGCAGGCTCGTCCCCTGGTAGGGGGCGTGCAGGAGGCAGCCGATGCATGATTCTCTCTCATCATGGATGTCTCTCTCTCTCTCTCTCCCTTCCTCTCTGAAAGATCTTCCTTTTTAAAAATACATATATATGTGTGTGTGTGTGTGTGTGTGTGTATATATATATATATATATATATATATATATATATATATATTTTAAAGGTGGAAACAAATCAAATGTGCAGCAGCAGAAGAACGGACAAGCACAGGGTGCCCACCGTGGAATACTACGCAGCCATGAAAAAGGAGCCGCTGGGACACACGGGACAACGTGGGTGGTCCCTGGGCCCGTGATGGTGAGTGACGGCCGCCAGATACAAAAGGCCACATCCTGTGTGATTCCATTTACTCTTTCTTTATTTTTTAAAACATTTTTTAAAAAATTGATTTCAGAGAGAGGAAGGGAGAGCGAGAGAGAAAGAAACATCCACGAGGAGAGAGAACCATGGACCGGCTGCCTCCTGCACGCCCCCTCCTGGGGATGGAGCCCGCAACCCGGGCCTGTGCCCTTGACTGGGAATCGAACCCAGGACCCTGCAGTCCGCAGGCCGACGCTCTATCCCAGTGGTCGGCAAACTCATGAGTCCACAGAGCCAAACATCAACAGGACGACGATGAACATTTCTTTGGAGAGCCACATTTTTTAAACTTAAACTTCTTCTAACGCCACGTCTTCAACACAGACTCGCCCGGGCCGTGGTATTTTGTGGAAGAGCCACACTCCAGGGGCCAGAGAGCCGCCTGTGGCTCACGAGCCGCGGTTTGCCCACCACTGCTCTATCCATTGAGCCACCCCGGCCGGGGCGGGCACGGCTTTTTAATTCTATTTATTCTTTTTTTTTAAAAATATATTTTATATTCATTCTATTTCAGGGGCGATGAAAACTACAGTGGATAGAGCGTCATCCTGCAGACTGAAGGGTCCCGGGTTCGATCCCGGTCAAGGGCATGGACCTCGGCTGCGGGCACATCCCCAGTGGGGGGCGTGCAGGAGGCAGCTGATGGATGTTTCTCTCTCATCATTGATGTTTCTAACTCTCTCTCCCTCTCCCTTCCTCTCTGTAAAAAAATCAATAAAATATATTTTTTTTAAAAAAGAAAACTACATGTCAATCATCTCCTGTCGAACTGGCGAGACGGCGGCCGGACAAGGGGGATGGATGGACTGATGGCCTCCGGGTTGCACACTGTACGTTTTATTTTTCCGTAAACGCGCGCCTGAGTGTATTTTCCACCGCTGGTTTGCAGAGAGCGTGGAAGGGAGGAGGAGAGACAGAGAGAGAGGGAGACCCACAGTATGTACGGGGTGGGGGGGGGAAACCGTGCAGAATCCAAGCAGCATGCAAACGCACCGGGCTCGCCAAACCCGTTCGCCCCGTTTGCAAGGCAGATTCCCCTCTGTGGGCCCGAGCCCGGGGGTGCTCAGCTCCGTCCTGTCCCTCCCACCCCGAGCCCGTGACTCAGGGCACCCTCCGGGCCCCCGGCGCCCGGGGCCGGCAGGGACGAGCCCGCGATGACGCGTTCCTGAGACCCACTCACGTCACGGCCCACGGTTGGGTGAGTCCTGGCTCCTGACACGTCAATCATGTCCTGTGGCCCAGAATGCCGCCCCGTGGAGGCGGCCCACACCCCTCGGCACGCGTCACCGGCCCGGGTGACACGGCGGCGGGCGGAAACGTGTTTGTTTGTTTTTATGGATCCTCCCCCCGAGGATAATTTTTCCATGGATTTTAGGGAGAGAGTGAAACGGAGAGGGGAAAGACAGAGAGACACATCGATGGGTGGCCTCCTGCACGCGCCCCGACCAGGGCCCGGGCCGGGGAGGAGCCTGCCACCGAGGTCCGTGCCCTTGACCGGGAATCGAACCCAGGACCCTTCCGTCCGCAGGCCGATGCTCTATCCACTGAGCCACACTGGCCAGGGCCAGAGAAGTTCTTGACCTTGACAAGTCTCTAATGTAGAGAGGCTTGCTGAGTGAATAGAGCGTCCCGGGTTCGATTCCCGGTCAAGGGCGCAGGCCCGGGTTGTAGGCTCCATCCCCAGCCGGGGGCGTGTGGGAGGCAGCTGATCAGTGATTCTCTCTGATCGTGGATGTTTCTCTCTCTCTCTCTCTCTCTCTCTCTCTTTCTCTCTCTGCCTCTCCCTTCCTCTATGAAATCAATAATCTAAAAAAAAAAAAAAATACTCTAAAAAAATGATAGGCTTGGCCGAGCCAGTGTGGCTCCGTGGTTGAACATCGACTACGAACCAGGAGGTCAGGGTTCGATTCCCGGTCAGGGCACATGCCAGTGTGGGGTGTGCAGGAGGCAGCCAAACCCGTGATTCTCTCTCATCACGGATGTTTCTCTCTCTCTCTCTCTCTCTCCCTCTCCCTTCCTCTCGGAAATCAATCCTAATATATAAAAAGCCAGGGGCCGTCACGACCGAAACAACCGGACGGACGACCGAACAGCAGGCTGCGTGGGGCGATCAGGACGGCAGGGGGGCAGTGAGGGGCGATCAGGCCGGCGGGGGGGGGGCAGTGAGGGGCGATCAGGCTGGAAGGGGGGGCAGTGAGGGTGATCAGGCCAGCAGGGGGGCAGTGAGGGGCGATCAGGCTGGAAGGGGGGGCAGTGAGGGGTGATCAGGCCGGCGGGGGGGGGCAGTGAGGGGCGATCAGGCTGGAAGGGGGGCAGTGAGGGGCAATCAGGCTGGAAGGGGGGGCAGTGAGGGCGATCAGGCTGGAAGGGGGGCAGTGAGGGGTGATCAGCCCAGCAAGGGGGTGCAGTGAGGGGCGATCAGGCCGGCAGGGGTTGCAGTGAGGGGCGATCAGGCCGGCAGGGGGGGGTCGGTGAGGGGCGATCCGGCCAACAGGGGGGACAGTGAGGGGTGATCAGGCTGGAAGGGGCGACAGTGAGGGGTGATCAGGCTGGCAGGGGAGACAGTGAGGGGCAATCAGGCCGGCAGGGGGGCAGTGAGGGGCGATCAGGCCAGCAGGGGGGCAGTGAGGGGCGATCAGGCTGGAAGGGGGGCAGTGAGGGGTGATCAGGCTGGAAGGGGGGGCAGTGAGGGGTGATCAGGCTGGAAGGGGGGGGCAGTGAGGGGTTATCAGGCCAGCAGGGGGGCAGTGAGGGGCAATCAGGCTGGAAGGGGGGGCAGTGAGGGGTGATCAGCCCGGCAGGGGGGGCAGTGAGGGGTGATCAGCCCGGCAGGGGCGACAGTGAGGAGCGATCAGGCCGGCAGGGGGGGCAGTGAGGGGTGATCAGGCTGGAAAGGGGGCAGTGAGGGGACGATCAGGCCAGCAGGCAGGTGAGCGGTTAGGAGCCAGTGGTCCAGGATTGTGAGAGGGATGTCCCCTGAGGGGTCCCGGATTGGAGAGGGTGCAGGCTGGGCTGAAGGGACCCCCCCCCTCCCTGTGCATGAATTTCATGCACCGGGCCTCTAGTAAAAATATATTTTAAAGAAGAAGGAGATGGACTTTGCTTTCCCACCTTTAAACTCGGACTCAGCACAGAGCACAGCATAAGCCTGGAGTCGTGATATGAACCTGGAGGGACCGTGCCTGCCCGGGGTCACCTGGGGTCACCTGGGGATATGTTTAACGATCACACCTTGCAGGCCGTACCCCTGGCATCCTGTGGGCAGGGGCCACGGATGCTCCTGACTATCCGGCCACGCAGCAGACAGTCCACGACAAGAGAATGACTGGGCCCCACATGTCCGCGGCGCCGAGCAGAGAGTCCACTCTACGTCCAGCTCTGAATTACTCATTTTTAAAAATATATTTTTATTGATGTCAGAGAGGAAGGGAGACGGGGAGAGAGAGAGAAACATCCATGACGAGAGAGACTCATGACCGGCTGCCTCCTGCACGCCCCCTACTGGGGATCGAGCCCACAACCCGGGCATGTGCCCTTGACCGGGAATCGAACCTCGACCTCCTAGTTCCTAGGTCGATGCTCAACCACTGAGCCACACTGGCTGGCGTGGAATTCTTTTTTTTTTTAATATATTATATTGATTATTTTACAGAGAGGAAGGGAGAGGGATAGAGAGTTAGAAACATCGATGAGAGAGAAACACCGATCAGCTGCCTCTTGCACACCCCCACCTGGGGATGTGCCCGCAACCAAGGTCCATGCCCTTGACCGGAATCGAACCCGGGACCCTTCCGTCCGCAGGCCGACGCTCTATCCACTGAGCCGCACCGGTCAGGGCGGAATTCTTAACACTAACCAGCAAACCCGCCCCCATTTCCCATCCCCCAGCTCCCCCAAACCAAAGCTCTGCTGTTGGAGGTGGTACCCGGACCTGGATGGAACTCTGACCTCCCGGTTCATAGGCTGATGCTCAGCCCCTGAGCCACACCGGCCGGGCCGTGTCACTCATTTCTAAATGCCTGTCGAGAGCCGTGGCTGTCTCCCGGGGTGACTGTCCCCGTGCCTGACCCCGGAGACACGCGTCACGTCTGAGGTCACCGTCGGGCGGGGCCCCGGGCTCGTCCCACGGAGATTCGGAGGATGCGGCTTCACACACCCTACTATGGGCAAGGCCCATCGCACCTCCAGGGCGCAGGCTGGGCTGAGGGGACCCCCCCCTCCCTGTGCATGAATTTCATGCACCAGGCCTCTAATAAAAATGTATTTTAAAAAAGAAGGAGATGGACTTTGCTTCAGGGGTTCACCGGCTCCAGGTAGCAGCTGCGTGCGCGCTGAGCGAGGGTGACCTGGCCACACTCACGCTCACCCACAATGGACCGGGCCGGGGAGGGGGGTGGGGGGGCGGCTTTGGTGTGTGTGTTCACATCGGATGTATCGGGGTGACAGTGGTTAATGCAGTTATATGGGTCTCAGGAGGAGAAGCCCATAATCCATCATCCGTCAATTGTCTCGGGTGTTCACCACCCCAAGTCAAGTCTCCTCCCATCGCCATGGACCCCCCCCCATTTTACCCTCTCCCGCCTCCCGCACCCCCTTTCACCAGCCTCTTGTCCGTGTCTCTGAGTCTTCTGTGTGTTTTTTCTCCTCACCTGTTGCATTTTGTTAAAAAATATTTTTTATTGATCTCAGAGAGAGGGAGAGAGAGAGAGAAACATCCATGATGAGAGAGAAGCATGCATTGGCTGCCTCCTGCACGCCCCCCTACTGGGGATCGAGCCCCCAACCCGGGCCTGTGCCCCTGACCGGGAATCGAACCCACAACCTTGGTGCAACCTTGGAGCATTGCGACGATGCTCCAACCGACGGAGCGTTAAACTAGCAGCCCTTACGTTGTGACCTCGAACCCGCACCAGCTCAGGCCGCGTGTCCCTGTCAAACAGGTTACCCCCCCAAAACCGGGCTCCCCAGCGTTCTCTTTTCTGCTCGGCGCTGGACAGAGGGCTGTCTGTCCGTCCGTCCGTCCGAAAGCAGGTCTCGGACGAAGACGTAAACAAACAAAAAAGTTTCTTTGTTAATACGATTTCTTTGATATGATTTGTTCCCATTGATTTTTGGAGACAGTGGGAGGGAGGGAGGGAGAGAGGGAGGGGCGGGGATAGAGAGAGACACAGATGTGAGAGACACACGTCCACTGGTTGCCTCCTGCACGTACCCCGACCGGCACTGGGCCAGGGATCGAACCCACAACCCTCGAGTGGAAGTCGAACCCAGGACCCTTCAGTCCGCGGGTCAACGCTCTAGCCACTGAGCCACACCGGCCAGGGCTGGAGACTATTTTTACATATTTTTTAAATTAATCCTCACCCGAGGATATTTCTCCATTGATTTTTTTTTAAATCCTTTTTTTTAAAACATATTTTATTGATTTTTTACAGAGAGGAAGGGGGAGAGAGAGAGAGAGAGTCAGAAACATCGATGAGAGAGAAACATCCATCAGCTGCCTCCTGCACACCCCCCACTGGGGACGTGCCCACAACCAAGGTACATGCCCTTGGCCGGGATCGAACCCGGGACCCTTCAGTCCGCAGGCCGACGCTCTACCCACTGAGTCACACCGGCCAGGGCTCTCCATTGATTTTTAGAGAGAGTGGAAGAGAGGGAGAGACAGAGAGAAACATCGATGTGAGAGAGAAACGCATCGATGGGTTGCCTCCTGCACGCGCCCCGACCAGGGCCCGGGCCGGGGAGGAGCCCGCAACCGAGGTACGTGCCCTTGAGCGGAATCGAACCCGGGACCCTTCGGTCCTTGGGCCTGTGCTCTATCCACTGAGCCACACTGGCCAGGGCGGGAGAGTAATTTGGATGGGGGTGGAGTGGGCTGTGGCTTCCCGTGGGTAGACTGATGGTAAACACCCTCCATGCACACGCCAGCCCCCAAGCAAAGAGCCATCCCGCCCGGCCAGCACGGCTCCGTGGTGGAGCCTCGACCTAGGAACCAGGATGTCCCGGGTTCGATTCCTGGTCAAGGGCACATGCCCGGGTTGTGGGCTCAATCCCCAGTAGGGAGCATGCAGGAGGCAGCTGATCCGTGATTCTCTCTCATCATGGATGTGTTTTGTTTTTTTTTTCTCTCTCTCTCCCTTTCCCTTCCTCTCTCTGAAATCAATAAAAATATATTTGATTTAAAAGTCAGCATGGCCCTAGCTGGTGTGGCTCAGTGGATAGAGCATCAGCCTGCGGACTGAAGGGTCCCGAGTTCGATCCCGGTCAAGGGCATGTACCTTGGTTGCGGGCACATCCCCAGTGGGGGGCGTGCAGGAGGCAGCTGATGGATGTTTCTCTCTCATCCATGTTTCTGACTCTCTATCTCTCTCCCTTCCTCTATGTAAGAAATCAATAAAATATATATTTTTTAAAATAATAAAAATAAAATAAAAAATAAAAACATAAACCCAGTCCTAGCTGGTTTGGCTCAGTCGATAGAGCATCGGCCTGCGGACTGAAGGGTCCCGGGTTCGATTCCCGGTCAAGGGCACAGGCCTGGGTTGCAGGCTCCATCCCCAGCAGGGGGCGTGCAGGAGGCAGGTGGTGCATGATTCTCTCCCATCATGAATGTTTCTCTCTCCCTCTTCCTCTCCCTTCCTCTTTCTAAAAAAAAATAAAATCAATGGAAAAAAATACCCGCAGGTGAGGATTTAAAAAATTTAAAAAGAAAATTAGAGAGAAAACCAGGGACCCAGGCCCCCAGCTCGCCTGACGGCTGCCCAAGGCCCCACCCCGAGCGATCGAGCCGAGCGCTGAGCCGCTGAGTCGGCCGGACTTCCCCGTCCTCAGAAGCATCTGCTCGTCAGCCACACAGGCACCCGCAGCATCTCCGGGCGCCCGCCCACCCGCCCGCTGAGGGGGCGTGTTCCTTCCTGCAGGGCCCGCGGGCCAGGCTGCACGTCTGCTCTGTCATCGCTGCCCAGGGGGTCACCTGCGGCCACAGGTGAGGGCCGGCTGACTCAGGCTCGGAGCGTACAGGGTTCCTGTCCCCGCGAGGCAGGGATGGAAATGAGGAGCCGGGCCGAACGCCCACCCCAGAGGGGAGGTGGAGGCAGGTCCACGAAGGCGTCTTATGGCTTCCCCCCCTCCGACACACACCCCCCCTATTTATTTATTTTACTAGAGGCCCGGTGCACGAAATTCATGCACGGGGAGGGGGGGGTCTCCTCAGTCCGGCCTGCACCCTCTCCAATCCGGGACCCCTTGGGGGATGTCCAACTGCCGGTTTAGGACTGATCCCAGGAATCTGGGCCTAAACCGGCGTCGGACATCCCTCTCGCAATCTTGGACCGCTGGCTCCTAACTGCTCACCTGCCTGCCTGCCTGATCGCCCCTAACTGCCCCCCCCTGCCAGCCTGATCGCCCCAACTGCCCCCCCCTAACTGCCCCCCGCCGCCTGATCGCCCCAACGCCCCTCCTGCCGACCGTGCTCCTAACTGCCCCTCCAGCCTGATCACCCACTCTAGCCTGTCACCCCACCTCTGCCACCCTGGTCACCCCCAACTGCCCCCCCCTGCTGGCCTACTCACCCCTCCCTGCCCCCCCCTGCCAGCCAAATCACCCCCAACTGCCCCCTCTGCCGGCCTGATCGCCCCCAACTGCCCCCTCCCTGCCGCCTGATGGCTCCTAACTCCCCCCCCCCCACCCCGCCCAGCCTGGTCAACCCTTTACTGCCCAAACTACCAGCCTCGTCACCCCCAACTGCACCCCCCCAACCGCCTGGTCGCCACTAACTGCCCCCCCCTGCCGACCTTGTCTCCCCACACAGCGTGCTTGTTCAGTCGTTTGGTCATCCCTCACTAACCCCCCTGCTGGCCTGGTCATAGGCAGCCATCTTGTGAGGGCGTGAAGGTTAATTTGCATATCACCTCTTTACTATATAGGAGGATTATATCCATCCAGCAAACTTTGAGCTGGGTCTTAGGGGCAGGAAAAGCAAAACGTCCGTCAAAAGCGGAGCTGGGCGGGGCTAAATGCTCACGGAAAGATGATTTGACGGTGGGTGGCGGACACGGATCGCGGACCACAGACATGTGTCCTTGAAACCTACGTGATCTCATTACCCAGTCACCCCCATAAACTTAATTTAAATAAATAAATGAATAAATAAATAAATAAATAAGCAGATTTTTATGGGAGTTTAAATGGAGGTCCAAATCCAACATGTGGGCCTGGTATGTTTTCGGTCTGTCTCCCAGCAACCCCAAGTGGACTGCTAAGAAAGGCCTTGGACCTGGCGGAAGGGTCCCGGGTTCGATTCCCGATCAAGGGCACATGCCCGGGTTGCAGGCTCGATCCCCAGTCGGGGGCGTGCAGGAGGCAGCCGATCCATGATTCTCTCTCATCATGGATGCTTCTCTCTCTGAAATCAATAAAAATATATTTTAAAAAAAGAAAGGCCTGCCCTAACCGGTGTGGCTCAGTGGATAGAGCGTCGGCCTGTGGACTGAGGGTCCCGGATTCGATTCCGGTCAAGGGCATGTACCTTGGTTGCGGGCACATCCCCAGTGGGGGGCGTGCAGGAGGCAGCTGATCGATGTTTCTCTCTCATCGATGTTTCTAACTTTCTATCCCTCTCCTTTCCTCTCTGTAAAAAATCAATAAAATATATATTTTTAAAAAGAATTAAAAACAAATAATAAATAAATAAATGTATATAATGTATCATTTAAAAAAACAAAACTTAAGAAAATGAACACTGTCCATTACATAGTCATTTACATTCATTCTAGTATATTTTCCCCCCATTGATTTTTGTTTTTATTTTTAACTTTTTTGTTAATATTTAAAAATATATTTATTGATTTCAGAGAGGAAGGGAGAGAGAGATAGAAACATCCATGGTGAGAGAGAATTATGGATCGGCTGCCTCCTGCACGCCCCCTACTGGGGATCGAGCCTACAACCCGGGCCTGTGCCCTTGACCGGAATCAAACCTGGGACCCTTCAGTCCACAGGCCGACGCTCTATCCACTGAGCCACACCAGCCAGGACCCCCCATTGATTTTTAGAGAGAGTGGGAGGGAGGGAGGAGGGATGGGGATGGAGAGAAAACATCGATGTGAAGCATAGTAACCTCCATCTTGGGTAAAAAAAA
Source organism: Cnephaeus nilssonii (assembly GCA_030846915.1). NCBI lineage: Eukaryota > Metazoa > Chordata > Mammalia > Chiroptera > Vespertilionidae > Cnephaeus > Cnephaeus nilssonii. The sequence goes on from JAULJE010000001.1 coordinate 133,890,297, forward strand.
ACTGCTGTTTGAAATGTTAACCCTGCTATTCTGGCTTCTGTAAACGCTTGCTTGCTTAAATAATAGGGGAAAAAATAAGACGGCTCCCATTCCAGAGCGGCCATAAACCAGGCCCCAGACAGAGTTGTCCGCGCTGGCGCCAGGCCAGGCCTTGAGATACGGTCTCACGGATCCGTCCCAGCACACAGGACTTCTTTGTCAGAAGGCCCGGAAGTCTCGTTCCACGTTTGAAAGACAAAGAGCTGAAAAAAGTTTAAACCGGGAAGATATCCACCATGTTGGGGCCCAGAATTTGACAGAGACATTCTACTCTGAGCCCGCTAACGCTAGCAACATAAAAAAAAAAAAAAGACTCCACAAATTCATTTGGCTTCTTGATTGAGGCGTCTCACGTCGGCTCGCCGATTTACAACATAACAGATGTGTTTTATTTACAATAAAACACACCCCAACCGTGGCCGGGGCAGGGGACCGAGCTTGCAACTGAGGCACGTGCCCCTTGACCGGGAATCGAACCGGTGACCCTTCGGTCCTTGGGCCAATGCTCTAGCCACTGGACCACCTGGGCCTTTAGGGAAACTCTGGGAGTCCCACCCGCCCCCCAGCTTTTAATCCTTGTCCCCTTCAGCGTCCTGAGAGATGCCTGGCGTGGCGAGTTTCGGTTTTGAATGCAAATAAAAGCAGGCTGGCTGTCTTGTTGTTGTTTTTTTTCATGCACAGAAAGTGTTTGCATATGTATATCCTGACAGCTAGGTGCTAATCCTATACAATAAAGAGGTAATATGCAAATTGACCCTCACACCCTCGCACAAGATGGCCGACCCCATGTGGTCAAAGATGGCCGGCAGGGGAAGGTAGTTGTGGGTGACCAGGCCTGCAGGGGAGGGCAGTTGGGGGTGACCAGGCTGGCAGGGGAGGGCAGTTGGGGGGGGACCAGGCCAGCAGAGGAGGGCAGTTGGGGGCGACCAGGCTGGCAGGGGAGGGCAGTTGGGGGCGACCAGGCTGGCAGGGGAGGGTAGCTGGGAGCAACCAGGCCTGCTGGGGAGGGCAGTTGGGGGGGACCAGGCCTGCAGAGGAGGGCAGTTGGGGACAACCAGGTATGCAGGGAAGGGCAGTTAGGGGCGACCAGGCCTGTAGGGGAGGGCAGCTGGGGGTGACCAGGCCAGCAGGGAAGAGCAGTTGGGAGGGACCAGGCCTGTAGGGGAGGGCAGTTGGGGGCGATTGGGCTGGCAGGGGATTGTTAGGGGGTGATCAGGCTGGCAGGGGAGCGGTTAGGGGTGATCAGGCTAGCAGGGGAGTGGTTAGGGGGTGATCAGGCTGGCAGGGGAGTGGTTAGGGGGCGATCAGGCTGGCAGGGGAGTGCTTAGGGGGTGATCAGGCTGGCAGGCAGGCGAGCGGTTGGGAGCCAGCAGTCCCGGATTGTGAGAGAGATGTCCCAGATTGGAGAGGGTGCAGGCTGGGCTAAGGGACACCCCCCCCCCAGTGCACGAATTTCGTGCACCGGGCCTCTAGTCGCATAATGACTATGGGGCAACTCCTCCTCCGTGGGTAAACACTCCTGTCTCCGTCCACACCGATTCGCAGGGACACGCTGCCGGGCGTGATCCCGTGTCTGGAGGGACAGAGGGCGCCCACCGTCACGGAGCGTCGCACGGCATCATCTCCCAACAAGAGATCATCCTCATTTTAGTGGCACCCACTCTAACGACAGGTCTTTTCAGCCGCGCCCCCCCATCCAACCCCGGAGGTCAGCACGCAGAACAAAAGCCACGGAGACGCGAAAAACGCCATTCGCCGACGGGGAGATACGTGGACGGGATGACACATGAGGGAGACCTGGACGTCTACACTAATAAAAGAGAAAGATGCAAATTGATCGTGCCTCCGTGACGCCCGCCGGCCAATCAGGAGCGAGTATGCAAATTAACCCAACAAAGATGGCGGGCTAATTTGCATATACAGCTGCTCTGGGCCTCTGGGCAGCGTGGGAAGGCGGAAAGGCGGCTTCGGGCCGGAGCGAAGGCAGTGCCAGCAGCCAGGGGAAGGAAGACCCATTCTTGCACGAATCTTCATGCATCTGGCCTCTAGTCTTAATCTTCTGCACTCGGATGTCGAGTGTGACTCGACACGGTTAGGATTAGAATAAAGGAATCGAGAAAAAAGCAAGCGAGTGCAAAGGGTTAATATAGTGAGCATCATTCACGGTGACACGGTGAAGGGTTTACCTCAAAAGCATCATCACATACATGCCCTGGCTGGTGTGGCTCAGTGGATAGAGCATCGGCCTGTGGACTGAAGGGTCCCGGGTTCGATTCCCGGTCAAGGGCACATGCCCGGCTTGCAGGCTCGATCCGTGGACAGAGCGTAGGCCCACGGATGGGAGGGTCCCGGGTTCGATTCCCGGTTGGGGCACATGCCCGGCTTGCGGGCTCGATCCGTGGACAGAGCGTAGGCTCACGGACGGGAGGGTCCCGGGTTCGATTCCCGGTCAAGGGCACGTACGTTGGTTGCAGGCTCGATCCCAGACCTGGGCCCCGGGATGCAACCAATCGATGTGTCTCTCGCACATCAATGTTTCTCTCTCTCTCTCTCTCTCTCTCTCTCTCAAAAAAAAAAAAAAAGCAATGGAAAAATATCCTCGGGCGAGGAGGAACAAAACTAAAAATAAATAAAATATTTTTAAACATAAATAAATACACCAAAAGCAACGCAGCCTGTGCGAAAGTGTTGGGGCCCGGGGCCCCGAGGATATTTCTCCCACTGCTTTTCAGAGAGCGTGGAAGGGAGGGGGGAGAGCGAGAGAGAGAGAGAGAGAGAGAGAGAGACACACACACACATCCACGTGAGAGAGACACACGGACTGGTCACCTCCCGCACGCGCAGCCCTGGGGGGCGGAGAGCGAACCCGCAACCCAGGGACGCTACGCGCCCCAGACCGGGGCTCGGACCCGCTACCCTGCAGTCGATGGGCCGACGGTGCTCTAACCATTGGGCTGAACAGGCCAGGGCGAGAGAGAAAATAATAATAAAGTTTTGAAAAAGCGTGAAATGGCTGCGAATTCCTTCTCCGATTGGCTTTTCAGAAAAGCAACGGAGAGTAAGCTTCAAAGAACAACAACGTAGTTACATTCACTGCGTCCAGCTTAGAAGCAGTAGGTGTGATATTATCGTACACCAGTGGCCGGAATTCGTGCACGGGGGGCGGGGGGGGGGTGTCCCTCAGCCTGGCCTGCACCCTCTCCAATCTGGGACCCCTCGGGGGATGTCTGACTGACTGCCTATGGGAGCGGGCCTAAACCGGCAGCCGGACACCCCTCTCGCAATCCGGGACCGCTGGCTCCCAACTGCTTACCAGCCTGCCTGCTTGATCGCCCCCTAACCACTCTGCCTGCTGGCCTGCTGGCCTGCTCGCCCCCACCTGCCCTCCCCGCCGGCCTGCTCACCCACACCTGCCCTCCCTGCTTGCCCCTATCTGCCCTCCCCACCGGCCTGCTTGCCCCCAGATGCCCCCACACCGGCCTGATTGCCCACAACTGACCCCTGCACCAGCCTGATCACCCACAATTGCCCCACCCCACCGGCCTGATAGCCCCGAACTGGCCCCCCCTGCCAGCCTGCTCACCCCCAACTGGACCCCTGCCCACGTGCTCACCCCCAACAGCCCCCCACCCGGCCTGATCACCCCCAACTGACACCCGCACCAGCCTGCTCACCCCCAATTGCCCCCCCCGCACTGGCCTGATTGTCCCCAACTGCCCCCCCACCAGCCTGATCACCCCCAACAGACCCCCGCCGGCCTGATCACCCACAACTGCCCCCCACCCGGCCTGATCACCCCCAACTGACCCCCGCACCGGCCTGCTCACCCCCAACTTCCCCCCCCCGCACTGGCCTGATTGTCCTCAACTGCCCCCCCACCAGCCTGACCACCCACAACTGTCCCCCCAACCAGCCTGATCACCCCCAACTGCCCTCCACCAGCCTGATCACCCACAACAGCCCCCCCAACAGCCCGATCACCCCCAACTGCCCCCCCGTGCTGGCCTGATCGCCCCCAACTGTCCCCCCCACCAGCCTGATCACCCACAACTGCCCCCCCACCAGCCTGATCACCCCCAACTGCCCCCACACCGGCCTGATCACCCCTAACTGCTCCCACACCGGCCTGATCACCCCTAACTGCCCCCACACTGGCCTGATCACCCACAACTGCCCCCCACCAGCCTGATCACCCCCAACTGCCCCACACCGGCCTGATCACCCCTAACTGCCCCCACACCGGCCTGATCACCCCTAACTGCCCCCACACTGGCCTGATCACCCCCAACTGCCCCCACACCGGCCTGATCACCCCCAACTGCCCCCACACCGGCCTGATCACCCCTAACTGCCCCCCCCACTGACCTGATCACCCACAACTGCCCCCCCAACCAGCCTGATCACCCACAACTGCTCTCCCCCACTGGCCTGATCACCCACAACTGCATCCCCCACCAGCCTGATCACCCACAACTGCCCCCCCCCACTGGCCTGATCACCCACAACTGCCCCCCGCACTGGCCTGATCCCCCACAACTGCCCCTCCACACTGGGCCCCTAACCGCCTCTACCTCGGCCCCGCCACCATGGCTTTGTCCAGAAGGACGTCCGGAAGGTCTCCCGGTCTAATTAGCATATCACCCTCTTATTAGCACAGACACGTTTCACGGATTCGATTTCTCCCTGGAATACGCGACGGCTCGAGCTGAATGCTCTGTTTGCTGGGATTTTTTTTTTTTTTTTTTTTGTCACGTTTCAGGATCCTCAAGCCTGTGGTTTCAAACGACCCCTTTAACACAGACACAGAGAAAGACGATTGGTCTCTGGTTCTGTGTCCCCGAAAACCCTTTTTATTCTGGGCCGATGCTCAAATAAAAACATGGTAACACACTGGGGCGGGGGCCATAAACATTAAAAAAAAAAACCCACACACACACACAAAACAATTCAACGCTACAGGTCCGGATGTACAAGCTTTCATTCTTCCCACAGAAGACAGTTTAGAATGAACCCCCCTCGCTAAGAATTAGCTCCTCAATTTCTTTAAAAAATATATGTTTTTATTGATTTCAGAGAGGAAGAGAGGAGAGAGAGAGAGAGAAACATCCATGAGGAGAGAGAATCATGGATCAGCCGCCTCCTGCACGCCCCACACTGGGGGTCGAGCCCACAACCCGGGCATGTGCCCTTGACCAGGAGTCGAACCCGGGACCTCCTATTTCCTAGGTCGATGCTCCATCACTGAGCCACGCCTGCCAGGCTAATTTTTTAAAAATATATTTGTATTGATTTCAGAGAGGAAAGGAGAGGGGAAGAGAGATAGAAACATCCATGATGAGAGAGAATCATGGATCAGCTGCCTCCTGCACGCCCCACACTGGGGATGGAGCCCACAACCAAGCCCTGTGCCCTTGACCGGGAATCGAACCCGGGACCCTCCAGTCCACAGGCCGACGCTCTATCCACTGAGCCACACCAGCCACATGCACGCCCCACACTGGGGGGTCGAGCCCACCACCCGGGCATACGCCCCTGACCAGGAATCGAACCTGGGACCTCCTGGTTCCTAGGTCAACGCTCTCTATCCACTGAGCCACACCAGCCAGGGCCTAATTTTTTTATTATTTTATTTTTTTAAATGAACCCTCACCGCGCGCACCGTTTAGTCCGGGAAGAGACGCCAACAGGAGCCTGAAGACTCCTTTTTCCAGCCCATCGCCTCCCGTCGGGCGGTGTCCCGGTTTATCTCCCCATCTGAGCCGCCGGGAAGAAAGGAGAAAAGAAACCCATCCAACTCACCACGGAGAGGCGTCCGGACGACAGGGCGTCTCCCTGGAACCCGGACCAGACAGACAAGACAGACGGACGGACGGACGGACGGACGCGGTGTCTCCCTCGCCCGGCCTGCCCTCCCGGGGAGAGTGGATAACCACCGGGCGGCCCGGCCGGTTATATGGGGCCACCCGGGCTCCCTGGTCCGCTCGTCATTCCCCGGCCCGGGGCAGCCGGCCCATCTCTCATAAAAAAGCTATTCGGACGCCCGTGTCGCTGGCCCGGCCTGCCCTCCGCCCCGACGTGTCTCAGACATCAGTCAGGCGGGAGGCGGCTTCCTGGCCGGAGGGAACGCATCATCGGGCCCGACACGTGGCCGGCCTCTGAGTGCATCAGAGGGACCTGCTGGCACGTTGGAATCAGGAAAAAAAAAAAACCACACACACAAAATACAAAAAAGCAAGTTTCCCCGGAGAGCCATTTCGGTGCACAGAGCCGAAGAGCAGAACAGGTGTCTGCAAACGCCCAGCGGGGCACCCTCGGATGCTGGGGGGCCCGGGCAGGTGCAGACCGGCCTCTGTGGGTCACCACTGCTCAGGTGCATCCTGACCCGGTGCTCGGAGGCCCGGCCAGCCTGCCGCCAGCCCGCGATGCCAGGGACGCCCACAGGCAGGGCACCCCAAGGCCCTGAGGAATCCATTCCTCGCCGACGACACCCAGCCCGGGCGGTGAGCCAGGTCCCCGTCAGCACCAGGGGGCGGAGGCCGAACCCTATCTTATCAGCGGTGACGGACGACGTGGCTGGGGAGTGCGTGTTCACGTATGGGGCGATCGGAACCCCGGGGCCCTAAGAAAACCAGCCTCCTCTGGCTTCTTTCTTATTTTCCCCGGTGCCATGCAATGGGCTTTGTTTAGGGAGAAAAAATAAAATAAAATAAAATCAAGCACTAACAGGTGTGGCTCAGTGGGTAGAGCGCTCGCCTGCGGACTGGAGGGTCCCGGGTTCGATTCCGGTCAAGGGCATGTACCTTGGTGGCGGGCACATCCCCAGTGGGGGGCGTGCAGGAGGCAGCTGATGGATGTTTCTCTCTCATCGATGTTTCTAGCTCCCTATCCCTCTCCCTTCCTCTCTGTAAAAAATCAATAAAATATGTTAAAAAATAAAATAAAATAAAAGCGAAAGGAACTGTAGTTGGTGTGGCTCAGTGGGTAGAGCGTCGGCCTGCGGACGGAGGGGTCCCGGGTTCGATTCCCGGTCAAGGGCATGTACCTTGGTGGCGGGCACATCCCCAGTGGGGGGCGTGCAGGAGGCGGCTGATCGTGTTTCTAACTCTCTCTCCCTCTCCCTTTCTGTAAAAAAAAAAAATCAATAAAATATATTAAAAAAAAAAAAAAAAAAGCCTAATTCTGCATGTTTGTCTCCATGGAGCCAGGACTATAAATAAAAGGCGGCTTATCGCAAACGGTTCCGTGTGCCTCGGGCCCTGGGTAGGCACGTCAGCCATGAACACGTCAGGTCACGTGGGGGCTGCTCACATAGTTTGCATTCTTTTTTTTTTTTCTTTTTTTTTTTGTCATCCCTCACCTGAGGGTATTTTTTCCATTGATTTTTTTTTTAAGAGAGAGTGGAAGGGAAGAGGAGAAACAGAGAGAGAGAGAGAAACATTAACACCAGAGACACATCGGCGGGTTGCCTCCCACATGGGCCCCGACCGACCGGGGCTGGGGATCGAGCCCGCAACCCGGGTACATGCCCTTGACCGGAATCGAACCCGGGACCCGTCCGTCCGCAGGCTGATGCTCCGTCCACCGAGACGAGGGTTGGTCTCTCGGGGTCTGCAGCGAACATCTGCATTGCAAGGATGCCGTAAAGATGTTATTCTTTTCGTTTTTATTTCGTTATTGTTATTTTGTCTATACTATTATTGATTTCAGAGAGGAAGGCAGAGAGAATGAGAGATAGAAACATCCATGAGGAGAGAAAATCATGGATCGGCTGCCTCCTGCACGCCGCCCACTGGGGACCCCGGAATGTGCCCTTGACCAGAATCGAACCCGGGACCCTTCAGTCCGCAGGCTGACGCTCTATCCACTGAGCCACCCCGGCCAGGGCAAAATATATTTTTTTTAAATTGATTTCAGAGAGAGGAAGGGGGAGGGAATGAGAGAGAGAAACATCCACGATGAGAGAGAATCATGGACCGGCTGCCTCCTGCACGCCCCCGACTGGGGATGGAGCCCGCAACCCGGGCCTGTGCCCTTGACCGGGAATCGAACCCTGACCTCCTGGTTCACAGGTCGACGCTCCACCACGGAGCCACGCCGGATTGATGGGCTCATCCTCTGCTTTTAAAGAACGTGGGCGAGGTGTTAGGGAAACGTGGCTTTCAGAAACAACGGGCAGAGCGTCGGGGACCCCAGAGGGGCCGGTCGCAGCCACAGGTGTGGCTGTACCACGTCGCTTGTGGATCGGAGCCACGGACCCGGGCGTAGGTCACCGGGCGAGGAGGAGGCGGCGGCCGCAGGGCTGGCTCCCGCCCCCGCCGGCTGCTTGCTCAATGCGGACAGCGTGCTGGTTCCTGCCACCTGGCACCGTGGCGTGATTTACGTCCAAACTGCAGGGGGGAAAGTAGTTCCTCGCCCGGCCGGTGTGGCTCGGTGGTTGAGCGTCGACCTGTGAACCAGGAGGTCCAGGGCACAGGCCTGGGTTGCGGGCTCCATCCCCAGTAGGGGGCGTGCGGGAGGCGGCCGGTCCGTGATTCTCTCTCACCATGAATGCTTCTCTCTCTCCCTCTCACTTGTTCTCTGAAATCGATAAAAGAATTGAAAGACAAAAACGTCATTATCAAGACTCATCCCTAAGTTAATTTGCTTTTCTTATTCTTAAAAAATAATAATAATCAGCCCTGACCGGTGTGGCTCAGTGGATAAGCGCCGGCCTGCGGACTGAAGGGTCCCGGGTTCGAATCCGGTCAAGGGCATGGACCTCGGTTGCGGGCACAGCCCCAGTAGGGGGTGTGCAGGAGGCAGCTGATGGATGGTTCTCTCTCATCGATGTTTCTAACTCTCTCTATCCCTCCCACTCTAAAATATCAATAAAATATATATTTTTTGAAATAATAATCAATGTCACCCTAAAAATATTTTTCTTTTTTTTTTAATATATATTTTTTATTTCAGAGACAGAGAGGCTGAGAGAGAGAGAGAGAGAGAGAGAGAGAGAGAGAAACATCCATGTTGAGAGAGAATCATGGACCGGCTGCCTCCTGCACGCCCCCTACTGGGGATCGAGCCCGCAACCCGGGCATGTGCCCTTGACCGGGAATCGAACCCGGGACCCTTCAGTCTGCAGGCTGATGCTCTACCCACTGAGCCACATCAGCCAAGGCAATACAAATATATTTTTTTAAAATTGTTTCTCCCTGTTCATTTTTTAGATCTTTCTTTCCTTTATTCTCACTTTATATACAAATATATATATATGTGTATATATATATATATAAATAAATATAAATGTGTGTATATGTATACAATTTTTTGATATACTAGTATACATAAGTTTCATATATATACATATATACATGTAAATGTCTGTATATATATATATACAATTTTTGGATATACTAATATACATTATATAAATCTCATATATGTACATATATATATACATGTGTGTGTATATATACAATTTTTGGATATACTGGTATGCATAATATATGTAAATTTTATATAATACATGTATACATGTAAATGTGTGTATATATATATATATACAATTTTTGGATATACTAGTATACATAATATATATAAATTTTATATATATATTTACATATACATGTGACTGTGTGAGCACATACACAATTTTTGGATATATTAGTATACATAATATATATAAGTTTTATATATACGCACATACACTGAGTGGCCATATTATTATGATCTCTGAACGCATAATAATCTGGCCACTCAGTGTGTGTGTGTGTGTGTGTGTGTGTGTGTGTGTGTGTGTGTATTAGAGGCCCGGTGCATGAATCCGTGCATGGGTGGGGTCCAGCCAGCCTGGCCAGGGGGAGGGGATGTGGGCGGTTGGCCGGCCTGCCTGCTGGTCGAACTCCTGGTCGAGGGGACCATTTGCATATTAGCCTTTTATTCTATAGGATAGGCACTGAGTGGCCAGGTTATATGCATTCAGAGATCATCATAATCTGGCCACTCGGTGTATAGGTATATATGTATTTTTATATATAATTTTTTTCTTTATTGATTAAGGTATTACAAATGTGTCCTTATCCCCCCATTGCCCCCCCATTGCCCCCCATCCCCCCCCACACTCATGCCCTCACCCCCCTGGTGTCTGTGTCCATTGGTTGGGCTCATATGCATGAATACAAAGTCCTTTGGTTGATCTCTCCCCCTTACCCCCACCCTCCCGTACCTTCTCATTTATGGAATACTAGGGCCTGGTGCACGAAATTCGTGCACGGCGGGGGAGGGGGTTGCTCAGCCCGGCCTGCACCCTCTCCAATATGGGACCCCTCGGGGGATGTCCAACTGCCGGTTTAGGCCCGATCCCTCGCACAATCCGGGACCGCTGGCTCCTAACCACTCACCTACCTGCCTGCCTGATCGCCCCTAACCACTCTGCCTGCCAATCTGCTCACCCCCAACTGCCCCCCACCGCCGGCCTTCTCACCCCCCAAGTGCCCCCCCCACTGGCCTGATCGCCCCTAACCACCTCTGCCTCGGCCCGCCACCATGGCTTTGTCCGGAACGCTCCCGGAAGGTCTCCCGGTCTAATGAGCATATCACCCTTTTATTAGTATAGATAATGAACCAGTAAAATGATGAACAAATACAAATATATTTTATTTTATTTTTTTTATTGATTTCAGAGAGGAAGGGAGACGGAGAGAGAGAGAGAAACATCAATAATGAGAGAGAGAGTCATGATCCGCTGCCTCCTGCAAGCCCCACTCTGGGGACCGAGCCCGCAACCCGGGCACGTGCCCTTGGCCGGAATTGAACCCGGGACCCTTCAGTCTGCAGGCCGACGCTCTAGCCACTGGGCCACACGGCCAGGGCCATAGAAACCTATTTTAAAAAAATGACTTGAGCCGAATTTTCACGTCTTTGGGGAGCAGAAGAACACATGGCTCCCCCCCCATCCCCCATCTCTTCCTCCGCGGCCCCGAGGTTTCGGCAGCTCGGCCCCTCCCACCACCCAGTTCCCGTGGGTGAACACAATGGACGTGCCGACAGCTGCCGTGCCCGGGCCTGCTGGGGCTCCCACAGGGCCGGGGGACCCCCTCTTCGAGGATCCCTGTCCCAGCTCGCCTGGCCTGTTCTCACCCGAAACTCCGTGTCTGCTCAGCTCTTCAGCCACCTAGACTAGGAGGGTCCAACGCCCAGACTCCTCTCCACGCCAACACGCCCGTCAGGATCAACCAGGGCACCAGGCCGGCCGACGAGGCTCAGAGACTGAGCGTCGACCTAGGAACCAGGAGGTCACGGGTTCGATTCCTGGTCAAGGGCACATGCCCGGGTTGCGGGCTCGATCCCCAGTATGGGGCGTGCAGGAGGCAGCCAGTCCATGATTCTCTCTCATCATTGTTGTTCTCTCTCTCTCTCTCTCTCTCTCTCTCTCTCTCTCTCTCTCTCTGCATCCCTCCCTTTCTCCCTCCCTCTCTCCCACTCTCTCTAAAAAGCAATGGAAAAAAATATCCTTGGGTGAGGATTAACAACAACAAAAATTTAGCTCTAGCCCGGCCGGCGTGGCTCAGTGGTTGAGCATCAACCTAGGAACCAGGAGGTCAGGGTTCGATTCCCGGTCAAGAGCACAGGCCCGGGTTGCGGGCTCCATCCCCAGTAGGGGGCGTGCAGGAGGCAGCCGATCCATGATTCTCTCTCCTCATGGATGTTTCTCTCTCTCCCTCTCTCCCCCTTCTTCTCTGAAATCAATATCCTATCTAATAAAGAGGGAATATGCAAATTGACCGTCACTCCATCACAAAGCTGGCGGCACCCACAGTGGAGGCCGAGTTCCCGTAACGAGCCTTAACGAGCAATCAGCAGGGACCTGAGGCTGCGCCCCCACCCCCGTGGGGCTTGACAGGGGACCTCAGGCCGTGCCCCCCGCCCAGCAGGGCTTGACGGGGGACCTCAGGCCACGCCCCCTGCCCGGCAGGGCTTGACAAGGGTGGGACCGGCCAGGTCTGGATCTAGCCCAATAGGGTGGGCCGGCCGGGTCTGGGTCTCACATGATTTTGAGGTGCACGTGGGTGGGCGGGGACTTGACTCTGGGTCCCGTGGCGCATCCCAGACTCTGACAGGAGGGAGGTTTTCCTATACATTTTACTACTTTTCTTTCATCTGTGACACTTCTATGATAGGGAAAGGGCAAAGAGCAATATTAAAATATTTTCTCTAACCCAGTGGTTGGCAAACTCATTAGTCCACAGAGCCAAATATCAACAGGACAACGACTGAAATTTCTTTTGAGAGCCAAATTTTTTTTAAAAAATATATTTTATTGATTTTTTTTACAGAGAGGAAGGGAGAGGGATAGAGAGTTAGAAACATCGATGAGAGAGAAACATCCATCAGCTGCCTCCTGCCCGCCCCCTACTGGGGATGTGCCCGCAACCAAGGTACATGCCCTTGACCGGAATCGAACCCGGGACCCCGGAGTCCGCAGGCCGACGCTCTATCCACTGAGCCAAACCGGTTTCGGCTGAGAGCCAAATTTTTAAACTTAAACTTCTTCTAACGCCACTTCTTCAACATAGACTCGCCCAGGCCGTGGTGTTTTGTGGAAGAGCCACACTCCAGGGGCCAGAGAGCCGCATGTGGCTCAGGAGCCGCGGTTTGCCGACCACGGCGCTAAGTAATCCCCTTTTGATGTGCACGAATTTCGTGCACTGGGCCACTAGTAAAAATATATATTTTTAAAAAGAGAGAAAGAGAGCCCTGACCAGCGTGGCTCAGTGGATAGAGCGTCGGCCTGCGGACTCAAGGGTCCCGGGTTCGATTCCCGGTCAACGGCATGTACCTTGGTTGCGGGCACATCCCCAGTGGGGGGCGTGCAGGAGGCAGCTGATGGATGTTTCTCTCTCGTCGTTGTTTCTAACTCTCTATCCCTCTCCCTTCCTCTCTGTAAAAAATCAATAAAATATATTTTTAAAAGAGAGAGAGAGAGAGAGAGAGAGATCAACGATAGCATCCCGGCTGTTGTGCAGTTTCGAAGGCTGGGTCCTGGCATTCGGAGCCCTGATCCCTTTTCAAAACAGGCCTTTGATCGGAGGAACCCACAGCAATGCCATGCTGTTGCAATCATTCCAACAGGAAAGACGCACGAGTCTCTGGCTTTTGTAGCTCTTTGTTTCCAGAACAAATGGAAGGAGCTGGTGAGCACAGGACACGGTAGCTGCCCCACCCGTGTCTGTGGGGTGAATCTGTTAAGGGTTGGCATACACTGTGTCCCCACCCATTACCCCCCCCCCCAAAAAAAAAGGAATGTTGGAGTTCAAACTCCCAGAACTTCAGAAAGGAGTCTTATTTGAATACTAGAGGCCTGGTGCACGAATTCATGCACGGGTGGGGTCCCTCGGCCTGGCCGGCGATCGGGGCCGATCGGGGCCGGCTGGCAGGGGGTTGGGGAGGGACCGCGGGAGGTTGGCGGGCAGCAGGAGGAGGTTGGCTGTGGGAGTGCATTGACCACTAGGGGGCAGCTCCTGCATTGAGCATCTGCCCCCTGGTGGTCAGTACACGTCATAGCTACTGGCCGGTCATCCGGTCGTCTGGCCGTCCTGTCATCCGGTCGTAACAATTGCTTAGGCTTTTATATCCTATACTAGAGGCCGGGTGCACGAAATTCGTGCACGGGGAGGGTGGTGGTGTGTCCCTCAGCCCAGCCTGCACCCTCCAATCTGGGACCCCTCGAGGGACGTCCGACTGCCTGGTAGGATCAGGCCTAAACGGGCAGTGGGACCTAAACGGGCAGTCGGACATCCCTCTCACAATCCAGGACTGCTGGCTCCCAACCGCTCGCCTGCCTGCCTTCCTGATTGCCCCTAACCGCTTCTGCCTGCCAGCCTGATCACCTCCTAACCACTCCCCTGCCAGCCTGATTGACGCCTAACTGCTCCCCTTCCAGCCTGTTTGCCCCTAACTGCCCTCCCCTGCAGGCCTGGTCACCCCTAACTGCCCTCCCCTGCAGGCCTGGGTCCCCCCCAACTTCCCTTCCCTGCAGGCCCAGTCGCCCCCAACTTCCCTCCTCTGCTGGCCTGGTCATCCCTAACTACCCTCCCCTGCAGGCTTGATCGCCCCCAACTGCCCTCCCTTGCAGGCCTGGTCCCTCCCAACTGCCCTCCCCTGCAGGCCTGGTTCCCCCCAACTGCTCTCCCCTGCAGGCCTGGTCCCTCCCAACTGCCCTCCCCTGCAGGCCTGGTCCCTCCCAACTGCCCTCCCCTGCAGGCCTGGTCCCTCCCAACTGCTCTCCCCTGCAGGCCTGGGTCCCCCCTAACTGCTCTTCCCTGTAGGCCTGGTTGCCCCCTATTTCCCTCCCCTGCTAGCCTGATTGCCCCCAACTGCCCTCCCCTGCAGGCTTGATCGCCCCCAACTGCCCTCCCTTGCAGGCCTGGTCCCTCCCAACTTCCCTCCCCTGCAGGCCATCTTGTGGCAGCCATCTTTGACCACATGGGGGCAGCCATCTTGTGTGTTGGGGTGATGGTCAATTTGCATATTGCTCTTTTATTAGATAGCATAATAAGGCGGTAGTATGCAAATTAACCCTCACGCCCTCACAGGATGGCTGCTTAAGACCGGGTCGGCAGGGGGTTTAGTGAGGGACGACCAAACGACTGAACAGCAGGCTGCGTGGGGCGACCAGGCTGGCGGGGGGGTTGGGGGGGGCCGTGAGGAACGACCAGGCCAGCAAGGGGGGCAGTTAGGGGCGACCAGGCAGGCAGGCAGGTGAGCGATTAGGAGCCAGCGGTTCAGGATTGTGAGAGGGATGTCTGACTGCCGGTTTAGGCCCGATTCCAGCAGTCGGACATCCCCCGAGGGGCCCTGGATTGGAGAGAGTGCAGGCTGGGCTGAGGGCCCCCCCCCACCCCAGTGCACGAATTTGGTGCACCGGGCCTCTAGTATATAGATAAGAGTCTTATGTGTGTTTTTTTTAATTTTTAAAATATATTTTTATTCTTTTCAGAAAGGAAGGAAGAGGAAGAGAGAGAGAGATAAAAACATCAACGATGAGAGAGGATCGTGGATCGGCTGCCTCCTACACGCCCCCTACCGGGGACCGAGCCCACGACCTGGGCATGTATGCCCTTGACCGGGAATCGAACCCTGACCTCCTGGTTCATAGGTCGGCGCTCGACCACGGAGCCACGCCAGGTGGCCAAGCGTCTTGACTCAGGTATCGAGTGAACGTGGGGACATGAGGGTGGGTGGGAATCCATGAATCCCGCTGTCTTTGTCGAAAGAATAAATTTGGGCACAGAAATAGACAGAGAGAGAGAAGACAAGAGGAACAGATGGGGGTTAAGGAAGGCTGTGTACAGGCCGAGACCTTGATCTAGACCAGTGGTCAGCAAACTCATTCGTCCACAGAGCCAAATATCAGCAGTACCACGATTGACATTCCTTAGGAGAGCCGCATTTTTTAAACGTAAACGTCTTCGAACGCCACGTCTTCAACACAGACTCGCCCGGGCCGTGGTGTTTTGTGGAAGAGCCACACGCAAGGGGCCAAAGAGCTGCATGTGGCTCGCGAGCCGCGGTTTGCCGACCTTCTGGCCTGCCCAACCGTGGGGCCACGTATTTCTCCTGGTTCGGCCGACCCGTTTATGAGCACATTCGGGTCACAGTCCCCCAACGGGTGGACCCGTTACCTTCTTGGGGCCCCACGTGCTCAGTGGAGACTCAAGATGGGGTTAAATGGGGGGTCAGGGGGAGCAGTCTCTTACAACAACAGATCTAAAAAGACCTAAATTAATTGACAATACGCTATTTGTAGTACGGAGCCTCACCTGCCTCGTGCCATCGGACATCCCATTTTACAGGTGAGGAGACTGAGGCACGGAGGTCCCACTGACCCTCTGATGGATTCGCTTGCCGAATGGGAGCGTCCCAGCGCACCAGAAATACAGCATCGCGTTTTATTTATTTGCTTTACTTTCAATATGTTTTTCTTGATTTCAGAGAGGAAGGGAGGGGTGGGGGGAGAGAGAGAGAGAAACATCAACGATGAGAATGAGAGAGAATCATGGATCCGCTACCTCCTGCACGCCCCACCCTGGGCATGGAGCCTGCAGCTTGGGAATCGAACCCTGACCTCCCGGTTCGTAGGTTGATGCTCAACCCCAGGGCCACGCCCGCCGGCCGGGCCAGCCCCACATTTTTAAAGTCTCTGGGGCTTTCTCATTTCTGCTTCCCAAGGCTTTGGCTCAGTGGCTAGACGAGCGTCGGCCTGTGGACGGAAGGGTCCCGGGTTCGATTCCGGTCAAGGGCATGTACCTTGGTTGCGGGTACATCCCCAGTGGGGGGCGTGCAGGAGGCAGCTGATGGATGTTTCTCTCTCATCGATGTTTCTAACTCTCTCTCCCTCTCCCTTCCTCTCTGTAAAAAATCAATAAAATATATTTTTTTTAAAAAGAAAAGCTAAAATCATTTCTATAGGTAGAAATTTCTACAGAAATCCTTTTAGCTTTTCTTCCATAGGGAGAAGGCAAGTTGAGATCGGAGGGAAACTTGGTTTTTTCCGAAACTGGTTTGGCTCAGTGGACAGACCATCGGCCTGCGGACTGAAGGGTCCCGGGTTCGATTCCGGTCAAGGGCATGTACCTCAGTTTCGGGCACATCCCTAAATGGGGGCGTGCAGGAGGCGGCTGATCGATGTTTCTCTCTCATCGATGTTTCTGACTCTCTCTCCCTCTCCCTTCCTCTCTGTAAAAAAAAAAAAAAAAATCAATAAAAAATATATATTTTTTAAAAAGAAAAGCTAAAATCATTTCTATAGGTAGAAATTTCTACAGAAATCCTTTTAGCTTTTCTTCCATAGGGAGAAGGCAAGTGGAGATCGGAGGGAAACTTGGTTCTTCGAGAAGAATTGATGGAGAGCCACAGCATTGATACATGGGTAAAAATAAAAAGGCAATTAAAAAAAATAGAAATAAATAAAAAAAGTCTCCCTAGGACACGTCTTTCCCATCAGACTCCGGCCTTGGGGCCTCGCCCCGGGCCCGTGCACCATGCACCATGCACCAGACCGGCATGCCAGGCGATGCCCAGCAAGACCCAGGTGCCAAGGTTGCAGACCTTAGCGCCCCTGCGCATGCGCCTGGGCACCGAGGTCCTGGGACGGAGGCCCCGGTTGCACCTTGACCTGGAGGAGGCCCGTGGGGACGCCATCGCGCGCACCTCTGCACCCTTCCCCCAACAACCCCCTCCGTCCGCCCTGCGTCCAGACTGCAGCCATGCATTTGCCCCAAGTCGGCGACAGCGGCCCCTAGACTGACAGCATCCTCCCTGCTCCGAGGTCCCCGGGCTACAGCCCCAAAGCCCAGGTGCGCATGCGCAGGACAGGCGATCTAGAGCGAGCGAGCGCGCGTGCGCGGGAAACGGCGCGGGGCGCGTCCCCGAGCCGGGCCGAGGGCGCGTGCGCGCGACGCCCCAGGTCCCGCGGATGGAGGCGGCCCTGGGCGCGCATGCGCAGAAGGGCTTTGGAGGGGGGGGGAGAAGGCTTGAGCGGCGTAGCCCCGAGCGCGCGTGCGCGGGCCCGCGTGGGGGCGAGAGCGCGCATGCGCGCCTCCGCCTCCCTCCCCGCCCCCACCCGGCGGACCCGGCGGCACCAATGGCGGCGCCCACGGCCTCCCCGCGGCCCGTCACCCACCTGCTCTTTGACATGGACGGCCTCCTTCTGGGTGCGTAGCCTGCGGCCGCATCCCGCGGGGGCGGCGCGGGGCGGGAGCGGGCGGGGAGCGCGGGGTCTCAGGGCCCGGGGTCGCGGGGGGCGGGCGGCCATGTCCCCGGGACCCCCCCGAGGGGGCGGGCGCACGCGCGCGGGGTCACGTCAGGCCGACGCCGCTCGGGGCGCACCCACTTCCGGTGCCCGCTCCGGGCGGGGGTCCATGTCCCCGGGACCCCCCGAGGGGGCGGGCGCACGCGCGCGGGGTCACGTCCGGCCGGGGCCGCCGACGCCGCTCGGGGCGCACCCACTTCCGGTGGCCGCGCCGGGCGGGGGTCGCGGCGCGGAAGGGCGCCCCGCTCGGCGGGACCCCTCCCCACCCTGCTCCCCGCGCGGCCGGAAGCTGCGCGCGCAGCACGGGCCTCAGTTTCCCCGGCTGCACACCCACCTGGCCGGTCGCATGTTGCACAGCAGCCGCCCTGCACCCGCCGGTTTGGGGACATCTGACCGTGTCCGGAGGCATTTGCGGAGCCTTCGATCGGGGTGGGGTGTGGGGGGAGGTTGGGGTGCCGTCGGCCGGCCAGGGGGTGGAGGCCAGGGCTGCTGCTGCTGCTGCACCTCCCGCCGTGCACGGGACCGCCCCGCGCCGCCCCGCATTGTCCAGCCCCCCCCCATACTTGTGGGGCGCGGGTGCCAGGACCCTCCCGAGTGTCCCGGCCGCTCCGAATCCGCATTTTTTTTTTTTTTCAACCCAAAAGCCTGCAAATTGGAGAAGCGCGCACGGAAGGGATGCATTGCAGGGGATGCGTTGCAGAGGCTTTCTCTAGGTGCACCCCCACAGCCCCCTAGACACCCCGACTTCACCAGCCAGAAGTGAAAACAACATGCTCAGTGGATGGCCCCGGAGACACCCTGCCTGCGCGCAGCCCCACAGCCCTCACCCCATAGCCCCCTCCCCTTCCCTCCAGAAGGCTTCCTAGGACTTTAAAAAAAATTTAAAAAAATGCCCGCTTACTTTTTATGTCGACCCGCTGGGCGTGCACGGCTGGGTATTGCTTCCTGTCCTAAAATCCTGGAGGCTGATGAAAAACAGAAACCGGACGAAAGAGTCGCACGGGGCTCATGGAAAACAAACGCCGCGCGGCCCAGACAGGGAAAGGGCCTCGCCCCAGGTCGCCCAGCTCGTCAGGGGCCGAGCTGCGAAGTGTTTGCAGATCGATCCAGTTCTGAATAGAACGCACGGCCTCAGCTCACATGGGGTGCGTGACCTTGACCCTCGCCGGACGGACATTTGCCAGGTGGTTCAGTACTAAAGAGACTTGATTGTTTTTTTTTTTCTTTTTTGGAAAAGGCCCACAAGAAAAGTCTCTTTTTTTTTTTAAATTAAAAAAAATATATATTTTATTGATTTCTTTACAGAGAGGAAGGGGGAGAGAGAGAGAGTTAGAAACATTGACAGAGAGAGAAACATTCATCAGCGGCCTCCTGCACAACTCCTACTAGGGATGTGCCCGCAACCCAGGTATATGCCCTTGACCGGAATCGAACCCGGGACCCTTCAGTCCGCAAGCCGACGCTCTATCCACTGAGCCAAACTCGTTTCGGCAGTCTCTCTTTTTTTTTTAATTAAAAAAATATATATTTTATTGATTTCTTTACAGAGGAAGGGAGATAGAGAATTAGAAACATCCATCACTGCCTCCTGCACACCTCCTACTGGGGATGTGCCCGCAACCCAGGTATTAATGATGGCCCTTGCCCGGAATCGAACCCGGGATCCTTCGGCCCGCAGGCTGACGCTTCTACCCGCTGAGCCAAACCGGTGAGGGCTAAAAGCCTCTTTATTTATGGACCCAGAGAGATTAAATGGACAAACTCTTAAGGAAAAAAAAAAAAAAAAAAAAAGAAAGGAAAATCCCCATAGAGGTCGGTCATGGGTGAGAGAACATGAGTGTATAACAGCTTATAGTTCTGACACCACAAAGCTTCTGGGGTTCCTCACTAGAGTTTGTGGACATGAATTTTCCTGCTCAGCTGGCTAAAGCGTGCCAGCGTCCAATTCCTGAGGCTGCTGCAGCAGAGATCCGGGGAACCTGGGGCGGGAGGCTCATGAATTTTAATGCCAACAGAGCTGCCTCATTAAAATTAAATTTATTAACTTCTCAATGGGCTGGCTGGGTGCTCGCTCGGGCCTCGGGATTCCATAGCTGTTCCCTGGAGCGATGAAGGGTGACTTACTCGGCCTGGCTTACAGAGGTTTATCTCTGGCTAGGGTCTCCCTTTTTTAAAAAAAATATATTTTATTGATGATTTTTTTTTTTTACAGAGAGGAAGGGAGAGGAATAGAGAGTTAGAAACATCCATCACCTCCTCCTGCACGCCTCCACCTGGGGATGTGCCCGCAACCAAGGTCCATGCCCTTGACCCCGGAATCGCACCCCAGACCCTTCAGTCCGCAGGCCGACGCGCTATCCACTGAGCCACCCGGTCAGGGCTAGGGTCTCCTCTCTTTGCTGCTCCTGGTCCTGTTACCCAATCCCCTGAAGACCAAGAACGCGTGGCCCTTGGGAATTTAAGACCAAGCCCTTTCCCCTCCCTTTCCCTGCCCTATTTTTTCTCCTTCCCTGCCCTGGCTGTTCTTTGAGGCGGTGACGCCTTGCGCGGATGTCTCATTAACTCATCTTTGCTTATTCTCTCTTACTCTTTTCAAAATGTCCTGGTGCGTACAGAACTGCGATGAATTGCACGGGGATGGGCCCTTCTCGGTGCAAGAGAAGGAAGCTTGGGGTCCAAGCAGCTGTCCAGGAAATAGCACCTCCTTGGCATGAAATTTTCTACGAGCAACATTGTCGCGACACAAAACCCTGCGTTTCAGTCGGTGCTGCTATATCTCCGTTATGCCTGCCCTCAATCGTAAGCACCGGCCTAGCTTCAGTTGTATCTGTTACTGGCCTAACAAGGTATCTGTACGAATAATCTATACTGATAAAAGGGTCATATGCTAACTAGACCGGGAGACCTTCCGGTCGTCCTTCCGGACAAAGCCACGGTGGCTGGGCCGAGGCAGAGGCGGTTAGGGGCAATCAGGCCAGGAGGGGAGGGCAGTTGGAGGTGATCAGGCCGGGGGTGTGGGGGGATCAGGCCCGCAGGCAGAGTGGTTAGGGGCGATCAGGCAGGCAGGCAGGTGAGTGGTTAGGAGTCAGCGGTCCCAGATTGCGAGAGGGATAGTCCGACTGCCGGTGTAGGCCCGAACCCCCGAGGGGTCCCAGATTGGAGAGGGTGCAGGCCAGGCTGAGAGACACCTCCCTCACCCCCATGCACGAATTTCGTGCACCGGGCCTCTCGTCAGTTTATAATGAGTTCTTTTGCATTGAGGTCTGCTTCTCTTTTAGGAATTTTCAATGCATCCTCCCCCCCCGCCCCCGCACCTCCCCAGAAATTCTCTTTGATACTGTAGCCCCCATCCTGGGTTTTCAAGCAAGTGGCATTGAATACGGCTCCTGGGGAAATTCTTACAGGAGCCGCTTGCTTAATCCAAGGAGAATGAGGAAGTAAACAGAGATTTTTTCTTTTTTTTTTTTTTCTCTTTCGGAAAACATTGACGGGGAAGCCAAGCTGCTTTCGTGGTGTGTTGTGACACCATTGTCCCTCCAAACAGAATGGATTCCGTGTTTGTTGACAGAGGCTCATGTCACGGCGGGCAGCCTGGGCGAGGACCCAGGTATATGATCCGTCTAGACGTTCCATGCCATTTAGGGCGAGAGAGAGAGAGAGAGAGAGAGAGAGAGAGAGAGAGAGAGGAGAGAGGAGGGGACTGAGGTGACTATGAACCAGGACAAGATTGTGCAAGAATGACAAAGATGACAGGTATTTCCCAGTATCTCAGCTCCCCGGTGAGGAGGTTAGTATCTGGTTGATAAACAACTGGAATCAGGCACGCACGCACCACGCACGCACGCATGGGTGGGCCCTTTTCGTCAAAAGACGAAGAAGTTGCGGTCGAGAGCAGCACAAACAGAAATAAATGAACACGCCCTAAATTTTATCCTGGTAACACTAGTGGCCTGGTGCATGAAATTCATGCACGGGGGGCGGGGGGGGGGTGTCTCTCAGCCTGGCCTGCACTCTCTCCAATCTGGGACCCCTCGGGGGTATCGGGCCTACACCGGCAGGCGGACATCCCTCTCGCAATCTGGGACCGCTGAACCCTAACCACTCACCTGCCTGCCCCGCCCCGCTGGCCTGCTCGCCCCCAACTGCTCACCCCCCCCCCGGCCTGCTAACCCCCAACTGCCCTCCCCTCCTGGCCTGATTGCCCCTAACCCCTCTCTGCCTCGGCCCCGCCACCATGGCTTTGTCCGGAAGGACGACCGGAAGGTCTCCCGGTCTAATGAGCATATGACCCTTTTATTAGTATAGATTGAAACTAGCCCAAGGAGGCACATGCAATGTGAATGGAATTTTTTTTTTTTTAATTCTATCCTGTTATCCCAAAAGGTGGCCATTCAACACATAATCGGTATAAAAAAATCATCCCAGTGGTTTGCAGGCGTTTTTGACGGCTGGTGTTTGGAAATCGCGCATTTTACACTCAGCACGTCGCGTCTTCGGCTGCAAGGAGCCACATTGGAGGTGGGGGGGGTGGGGTGGCTACCCTCACCTTATTGGGCAGGGCAGGCCCGGGGCTGAAGGGAGCACCCCATGATGTCTGCTGTTGGCAACGGAGCCAGGCAGATGGTGGACATTAAGAATATTCACGCCCTGGCCGGCTTGGCTCCGTGGATAGAGCGTCGGCCTGCGGACTGAAGGGTCCCGGGTTCGATTCCGGTCAAGGGCATGTACCTTGGTTTCAGGCACATCCCCAGTAGGAGGTGTGCAGGAGGCAGCTGATCGATGTTTCTCTCTCATCATAGATGTTTCTAACTCTCTATCCCTCTCCCTTCCTTTTGTAAAAAATCAATAAAATACATATACATACATATATATATAACACAGGTATATATATATACATATGCATATATACAACACACACACACACACACACACACACATTATATATATATACACACACACACACATACACACACATATAAAAATATATGAAGACTATTCACGACCAGGCCAGTTTGGCTCAGTGGATAGAGCATCAACCTGCAGACTGAAGGGTCCCGGGTTCGAGTCCGGTCAAGGGCACATGCCCGGGTTGTGGGCTCCATCCCCAGTAGGGGGCGTGCAGGAGGCAGCCGATCCATGATTCTCTCTCATCACGGATGTTTCTATCTCTCCCTCTCCTTTCCTCTCTGAAATCAATAAAAAAATATCTTTAAAAAGAAAAAGTATTCGGAATCAGGGATTTGGGTCTACGTCAAATGCGGTGCAATGGGAAATGCGTGTTCCCGCGATCTGACACAGTCATTATTTAGAATCTTAAAAAAATCGGCCAAGAAAACGAAGCTGTATTTTCAAATTCATTTAAAAAAATCAGCAGGAAACCAGGTTGCTCTGTGAGGGGCGTTAATGCCGAGGTGTGTGTGATTAACCAGGTCTCCGTGGACGCCCGTGGATGGCAGGGTTGTAATGGGGGGACAGGTGGCTTCATGTGCTTTTCTGTCTGGGCCCAGGATGGCCCCTGAGCTGCCGGCAGGGACATGGGGGGGGGGCAGGACTAGTCTTAGGGGACCGGAGTCCCCTCTCCCACGGTCCCGCTCACCTCCGCTCCGATCCGCAGCCCCCGCGGAGCACTTGACGGAAATAGAAGAGGCTCTAACGTTATTAGCTCGTGCCCTAGATTCACTCTCCGCGGAAGCAACGCGCCGCGAGGGGCAGGAGGGGGCCGTGAGGACGCCAGACGCAGGGTTTCTTCTTGTGTTGTTGCTATTATCTAGAGGCCGGGTGCACAGAATCCGTGCAAGGGGCTCGGCCCTCGCAGCCACGGGCCGCCTCAGCCGGAAGGTCATTGGGCTGTTCGGTCTAATTAGCATAGTAGCTCTTTATTATACGTGTAGGATTATTTTAATTGTGTCGGTTGTTTTTGTGAATCCTCACCAGGGCATATCTTCCATTGATTTTTTTATTTTAATTTCATCCTAGAGGCCCGTTGCACGAAGATTCGTGCAAGAACAGGCCTTCCTTCCCCTGGCTTCCCTCCCGGCCGCCCGGGAGCCGGCAAATCTTTGCTCCCCACCCCAGTGCTGCTCCTGTACCTCCCTCCGCGCCCCCCCCTTACTCTCACCCTCATAGCAGGCGTCCCGTCCCGCCCAGCCGCTCCACACCTGCATATGCAAATGAACCCGCCAGCTTTGTTGGGTTCATTTGCATACTCACTCCTGATTGGCTGGTGGGTGTCGTGGAGGTATGGTCAATTTGCATATTTCTCTTTTATTAGTGTGGATTTTACTTTTATTTATTTTTTTAAAATATGTTTTTATTGATCTCAGAGGGGAAAGGGGAGAGAGAGAGAGAGAGAGAGAGAGAGAGAAACATCCATGATGAGAGAGAATCACGGACCAGCTGCCTCCTGCATACCACCTACTGGGGATGGAGCCCGCAACCCAGGCATGTGCCCTGGACCGGGAATCGAACCCTGACCTCCTGGTTCCACCCCATCCGGGCCACCCCTGGCTTTCCATTCTGGGCAGCCAGAGCCGCAGGAAGCTGGAGGGGGTGGAGGGAGGGGGACAAGGGGAGGGGGTGCTGTGGTCTGGGGGCGTTAGCCGCTGTAATGACACCTGCCCCCTCTCCCGGCCTGGCTCTGTCATCACCTCTCAGCAGAGGTTCAGGGGCGCCCAGGGCCGAGGACTCTGCCCACGCCCTCTTCCCCCGCCGTTTCCCCCGCGGGAGCCCCAAGTTCAGCTCCTCCAGACGCGTCTCCCCAACGGGCCGTTGCCCGCGGCCGGGAAGAGGTGGCGGCCGGGCTGGGACCGTGTGACCTCCTGCAGACAGGCCCCCCATTACCGTGGGCCCCCCATTACCCGCCCCCCGTGGGAAGGCTGTTCCCGCGTCCTTCATGGGCACCCACACTCGCGTGTCAGCGAGGGGCCTGGCGTGTGCAGGTGCAGGGGGCGTGCCGCTCCCACCGTTAGCACACGCTTCCCAGGGGAGATGGTGGCGATAGAAGCGGCACCCAGACCCGGCTCGTGTACCCTCCCCCCCCCCAGCACCCAGCACCCCGTCTGCTTTCCAACCGGCCCCGCCCTCCCCTGAGGACAGCCCCCTCGTCCGGGTGGCTCCTGGAACGCCGGGCACCGCCCTGCCCCGGGCAGCGGCCCACCTCGGGTGCCCGCCCGCAGGGCCAGCCCTTCCTCCCTCTGCTCCTGGCGTGGCTGCTGGACGGACGGACGGACGGACACAGGGACGCGGGGCGGGGTGCGCCCAGGCTGTGTTCCTGCCAAGACACTTCTGTTCCGCCTGGGCCAGCGCTGTCTGCACTGAGAACGATCAGCTACGACCTGGCTGGCTGCTCAGTGCTCAGAGCGTCAGCCCCAGACTGAAGGGTCCCGGGTTCGATTCTGGTCACGGGCCCGTACTGCAGGGCAGGCTCGATCCCCGGCCCTGGTCCGGGGGAGAGTGAGGGAGGCAACCCATCCATGTGTCTCTCTCACGTCGGTGTGTCTCTCTCTCTCTCTCTCTCTCTCTCTCTCTCTCTCTCTCTCTTTCTCCACTTCCCTTCCACTCTCTAAAAATCAATGGAAAAATATCCTCGGGTGAGGATTAACCAGATACAAACACTCACACTCACAAACACACACACACACACACACACACACACACACACACACACACATACACACCGACGAGGGCCCGGGCCGTGGAGGTGCCTGCAACCGAGGTGCGTGCCCTTGACCGGAATCGAACCCGGGACCCTTCGGTCCGCAGGCCGACGCTTTATCCACTGAGCCACACCGGCCAGGGCTTCGCCGCCTCTATTCGGAGGTCCTCGCAGGGTTTGACGGCGCACAAACGTTCACCAGCTCAAACCCCGTGATGCTCGCTCGGCCACGTCATAGAGCGACGGTGCTGTGTCCCCTGCTCGGTCCCCCCCTGACCGGACGGACAGACGCCCCCCTTTCCTAACAGGCAGGGGTCCCTGTAAGCCCCATCCCTGACTTCCTAGGAACACAGAGGCCACGCTCACCCCCGTCTCCCGTCTATGCCCACGGTGCCCGCGTGGATGCCGGGCCATCAGCCGTGCCAGCCTGCGTTTCAGATTCACGCACAGCATTGCCGCCCCGACGGGACCCCTCCCACGAGAGCAGGCACGCCCCACGATCACCAGGAGCACGCCGACCCGGGCGCAGGGCCGTCCTGCGCTCACGGGCGTCACCCTGAGGTGTTGGGATCGGGGAGTCCCTAGGGGACCCCTGTCCCTGCCCACCCAGCCGATTGGAACTCACGGCGCGTAGCCCACGGACATGGCTGTCCACCCCCAACCCAGGCCTCTCCGCCGCCGCCAGGGGTTCTGCGTGCTCTCATCCCACGTCCCGGCGTCCTCCCAGCCCCCGCCAGGGCCTTGCCCGTGGTATCTGGTCGAAGGCTGGGTGTCTGTCCTGTGCTGGGCCCAACAGCAGCACCTGAGAGGGCCCCATACCCACCCCCGTCAGGCACGGAACGCGGAGCCAGCCCTGAATTCCCTGTCCTCAGCCGTCACCTCCCACCCCCGGGGCGCTGGGTTAAAACCATTGCCGTTTGAGAGCAGGCGTGGGCGGTTTTTAAAATAATACACCGAGTGGCCAGGTTATGATGATCTCTGAACGCATAATAACCTGCCCACTCAGTGTGTGTGTATATATATATATATTAGAGGCCCGGTGCATGAATCCGTGCATGGGTGGGGTCCGGCCAGCCTGGCCAGGGGGAGGGGACGTGGGCGGTTGGCCGGCCTGCCTGCCGGTCGAACTCCTGGTCGACGGGACCATTTGCATATTAGCCTTTTATTCTATAGGATAGACACGGAGCGGCCGGATGATTATGCGTTCAGAGATCGTCATCATCTGGCCACTCCGTGTATATTTGTATTGATTTCAGAGAGAAAGGGAGAGAGAGAGAGAGAGAGAGAGAGGAGAGAGAGAGAGAAACATCCATGATGAGAGAGAATCATGGATCGGCTGCCTCCTGCACGCCGCCTACTGGGGATCGAGCCCACAACCCTGGCGTGTGCCCTTGACCGGGAATCGAACCCTGACCTCCTGGTGTTTATCTGTTTGAGAGTCATTGTACGGTTAGAAAAAAAAAATGAAAAGTGGATGGTTGGAAATATTCCTCGTGTTTTCGATTGCTGAGGTCACGCGTGGACAGGGGCTCGCGGCAAAGCACATGTGTTAGGCCATGTCCCGGGCGGTCGGAGATCCCAGGTGCGCCTCAGAGGCCCGCACCGTCAGGGCTGGGGTCCCGGGGTCTCCGGGGCGGAACCTACTCCCTTCTCCTCCCCCGCTTCTAGGCGCTGCCTGCATCCCTTGCTCACAGCCCCCCCTCATCTTCCATCCATGCACCTCTCCTCTCCGACCACTCCGTGTCTGTCCTATAGAATAAAAGGCTAATATGCAAATGGTCCCCTCGACCAGGAGTTCGACCAGCAGGCAGGCCGGCCAACCGCCCACGTCCCCTCCCCCTGGCCAGGCTGGCCGGACCCCACCCATGCACGGATTCATGCACCGGGCCTCTAATATATATAATATATATATATATATACACACTGAGTGGCCAGGTTATTATGCGTTCAGAGATCATCATCATCTGGCCACTCCGTGTATGTTTTTACTGATTTTAGAAAGTGGAGGAGGGGAAGGGAGAGAGAGAAACATCCATCCGTCGCCTCCCTCGTGCACCACAGCCCGGGAAGGGAAACACCCACCCCCCCGTACGTGTCCTTGAGCGGAATCGAACGCGGGACCCTCCCGTTGGCCGGCTGGCGCGCTAACCACTGAGTACACCTGCCAGCGCTAACACCGGCTTTTAGAGAGAGGCGGGTATGCGTGTGCCTACGGCACGGAGCCGTGTCATTCTGTGCCCACCCAGCCCCCCCCCTTAACCCAGCTCCTGCCTCTCGGATCTGCCTACGGCCCCTCCTTGCACGTGTAGATAGACACGCTGATTTAATCCCATTTAATCCCAGTATCACAGGGCGAACGGCTGGCTGTCTGCACAGCTGCACCTGCAGGCCCTGTAGCTGCCTCCAGTCCACACCTCCAGACCCTCCCTCTGCCTCCCCCCACGGCGCCTGGGGCTCGTCCCCCAGCAGCCCCGGAGTGGAACGGGGGCCCCCACCGTGCTGTCGCCAGCCCCGAACCCCCACCGGCCCAGCTTCCCCCGGCCGCCCACCTACCTGCGGGTCCTTCCGTGGCCGGAGCTGCACCGCGTCCTGTACTGTCCTGCACGGGCCCGGCCGTCACCCCACGGCCAGGACACCTCTGCTCCCCTTAAATTACCCCTTGGGGCCCAGCTCCCCCGTAATTACAAGTGCAAAGAGCCGGGAGCCAGCTTGCAGCCCCGGTGACGTGGGCGTGGAGGGAGGTCTCCGGAGACTCCCTGGGGGACGTGGCCCCGGCCTGGGGTGGCGTCCGATGGGGGAGATACCCTCCCACGGCCTGGGTCCCCTCCCAGCCCCGAGGGCCCCGTCCGTTCTGCGCGGCCTGGCGGATAGCTGAGAACCTGGATACAATTTTTTAAAAATGCAATTGATTTCAGAGAGGAAGAGAGAGGGAGAGCGGTCGATGCTCAACCACTGAGCCACGCCGGCTGGGCTATTATTGTTATTTTTAAAATATATTCCTTATTGATTTCAGAGAGAGGGAGAGAGAGAGAGAGAGAGAGAAACATCCATGAGGAGAGAGACTCATGGACCGGCTGCCTCCTGCACGCCCCCGACTGGGGATGGAGCCCACAACCCGGGCCTGTGCCCTTGACCGGGAATCGAACCCTGACCTCCTGGTTCCTAGGTCGACGCTCAACCACGGAGCCAGGCCGGCTGCCGGGCAGGTTATAATTTTGGTGGCGCCGGCCGACTTCCCCGGTGGCCCTGGCCTCCCGCCCCCGTTCCCCGGGGGAACCCCACGCTGTGTCTGAACTGCAGCGGCCGTGGGCACTGCTCAGCCTCCTAGGTGGATCCGACAGTGTATACCCCCTGGCACCTTCCGCTCACGGAGCATGCGTGTGGTTTTGAAAAGCGTGTTATCGTGTCCACAGGCAGTTTTATTTCCTCCCCCTGGTCACTGCGTGGGGTGATAGACCCGAGGCCTGTACTCAACTTTTTTTTTTTTAATATATTTTATTGATTTTTTTTTTTACAGAGAGAAACATCCATCAGCTGCCTCCTGCACGCTCCCCACTGGGGATGTGCCCGCAACCCAGGTACATGCCCTTGACCGGAATCGAACCCGGGACCCTTCCGTCCGCAGGCCGACGCTCTATCCACTGAGCCACACCGGTTAGGGCTATACTTAAACTTTCAAAGAAATGGCCACACGGTGTGAGAAGGTGGTGTTGAGGGCGGGCTGTGTATGCGTGTCTGACGGCTGCTGTCACGACTGATCCCGGGCCTGATGGTGTAGCAGAACACACATGTGTTACCTTAAATTTCTGGAGGCCAGCCGCCCACAGGCAGCCTGATGGGCTGAAGTCAGGCGTGCAGCCCTGGCCAGTGTGGCTCAGTGGATAGAGCCTCGGCCTGGGGACCAAAGGGTCCCGGGTTCGATTCCTGTCAAGGGCACGTACCTCGGTGGTAGGATCCTCCCCAGCCCCGGGCCCCGGTCAGGGCACGTGCAGGAGGCAACCCATCGATGTGGCTCTCTGTCTCTCCCTCTCTCTCCCACTCTCTCTAAAAATCAGTGGAAAAACATCCTTGGGTGAGGATTAACAACAACAAAAAAATAATCTATACTAATAAAAGGGTGATATGCTAATTAGACCGGACGTACTTCCGGACATCCTTCTGGACAAAGCCACGGTGGCGGGGGCCGAGGCAGAGGCGGTTAGGGGCGATCAGGTGGCAGGGGAGAGCAGTTAGGGGCGATCAGGCCCTGGTCAGGGCACATGCAGGAGGTAACCCATCGATGTGTCTCTCTCACATCGATGTTTCTCCCTGTCTCTGTCTCTCCCTTCCGCTTTCTCTAAAAATCAATGGAAAAATATCCTCGGGTGAGGATTAAAAATATATATATTTTCTCTCAATCTGTGGCTTGCCTTAGCTTTCTTACTGGGTGGGGGTAGAGGGGGGTCCTATAATTTTGAGTATGTTCTGTGGCCCTTGCTTAGTATGTTGTATGATGGACACGTCAAACATCCCTCAGTTCCAAGAACGTTCTCCAGTGTCTTCTACAAGTTTTCCTAGTTTTGGTTCTACATTTAGGTTTATGATCCTAAAGGTCAGTCTTCATATATATATATATAGATATACATACACATATATATATACATATATATATACATACATACATATGTATATATATACATACGCACACGCAGACCTGTTTACATCAGATGTGTAATCGAGCAATATTTTTATTTAATTTATTTTTTAAAAATATTTTTATTGATTTCAGAGAGGAAGAGAGAGAGAGAGAAACATCCATGTTGAGAGAGAATCACCAACCGGCTGCCTCCCGCACGCCCCCCACTGGGGATGAAGCCCACAACCCGGGCATGTGCCCTTGACCGCGACTCGAACCGTGACCTCCTGGTTCCTAGGTCGATGCTCAACCCCTGAGCCACACCAGCCGGGCAACATTTTTATTTTCAAAACTGGAGGCCCCGATGCACGAAGTTCGTGCAAGGGGCTCAGGCCTGGCAGCCCCACGGCCCCGCCCACAGCCCATTCTAGAAGGTCATCCCGCCGTCCGGTCTAATTAGCATATTAGCTCTTTATTATACAGGATGACATCTTAAACCTGGATCTGATTCCCAGGCGAGCATCCTTGGACCCACACCCCTGCCTATTAAACAGAATCGTTGATCATAAAGCTCAGTGCTAATCAGAGGTTTCCATGTACCCGGGATCCCTCCATTAAACAATCATCACCCGTATTTATCTTAAGCAATGGCCTTTATTACCCCTTTTACGGCTGAAACAGACGGCGCATAGCCGGCGGTAAGGGACGCTCCGGTGCTCACAGGCGTCCTCTGAGGGTGCTGAAGCCGGCCAGCTTCGGGGGTGTGAGCAGACACCACCGCACGCCTGTCACACTCCTTACACACGCACGCACGCTGGGCCCGCACACAGCTCCTCCGAACTCCCTCCCTGTACACGGAGGCTGGTGAGCCGGCTCCCTCCCCAGGGCCTCGAGCTCTGGGTGTGTGAGTGTTGGCAGGAAAAGCAATTCCGGCTGCTCATCCCCAGGGGAGAGCCTGCAGGGTTTGCTGGGGAGCAGGCCTCACCCCCCCTTTCTGGCCACCACCTCCTCTCTCCTCCTGCATGGCTGGGATCCTTCTTGGCGCCTGGCGTCCCGCTATCTGACGTCCCCTTCGGGTCCAAGAGGAAAGGGCTTGGGCTCAGGTCCTGCAGGTGAGCTGACGGGCTTTGCCGTCGGCCTGGGGTGGAGAAAGCCAGTCGCATGGATGGGCTGCATTTCCCGGAACCCTCCTAGCCGGCTCTGTCTCGGTGTGTTTTTCCCAACAGACAGGCATGAACCGGTTCGTGCTGGCCGCTGGCTGATTGCCCTACCTGGCGAGGCCTGCTTCGGGGTCGAAGACCGGGTCCCTCTCGCTGCCTCTCACGTAGCGCGTCCCCAGGGAAAACACGGAGTGGCCAGATGATGATAATCATCTGGCCACTCCGTGTCTATCCTATAGAATAAAAGGCTAATATGCAAATGGTCCCCTCAACCGGGAGTTCGACCAGCAGGCAGGCCGGCCAACTGCCCACGTCCCCGCCCCCTGGCCAGGCTGGCCGGACCCCACCCATGCACGGATTCATGCACCGGGCCTCCAATTATATATATTTATATACACACTGAGTGGCCAGATTATTATGCGTTCAGAGATCATCATAATCTGACCACTCAGTATATATACATATATATATGTGTGTGTGTGTGTGTGTGTGTGTGTGTGTGTATATATATATATATATATATATATATATATATATATGGCCCAGTGCATGAATTCGTGCATGGGTGGGGTCCGGCCAGCCTGGCCACGGGGAGGAGACATGGGCGGTTGACCGGCCTGCCTGCTGGTCGAACTCCTGGTCGAGGGGACCATTTGCACATTAGCCTTTTATCCTATAGGAAGGACACGGAGTGGCCAGATTATTATGCGTTCAGAGATCATCATCATCTGGCCACTCCGTGTAGTTCCTTCGCTGAACTGGCCGTGGTCTGTGCACGAGTCATTTCTGTACGCCCACGATTGATAATCTGGTTTCATGAGGTTTCTCACGTCCGATCCCAGGCAGTGTGATGTGCTGTGTTCATCATACGGGATGTTTCCAAAATATAAATTTCTCTCCCAGAGGCCTCTGTGCTCAGTCATTTGCAACGTGGGCTGCATTTTAATTGTGGGGGGGGGGG
The DNA here is from genome assembly GCA_030846915.1 of Cnephaeus nilssonii. NCBI lineage: Eukaryota > Metazoa > Chordata > Mammalia > Chiroptera > Vespertilionidae > Cnephaeus > Cnephaeus nilssonii. The sequence goes on from JAULJE010000001.1 coordinate 133,922,520, forward strand.
GGGTGGCGATAAACTACAGATTGGTTTGGGTCCTAGCTTGTGTGTGTGTGTGTATATAAGTATATGTATATACACACATATATACATATATACGTATATATGTATACACATATATAAATATATATGTATATACATATGTATAATACATATACATATATATATATATATATATATATATTGATAATGATATTGATTTCAGGGAGGAAGGGAGAAGAGATATAGAAACATCAATGATGTGCCCTAACTGGTTTGGCTCAGTGGATAGAGCGTTGGCCTGTGGGCCGAAGGGTCCCGGGTTCGATTCCTGGTCAAGGGCACATGCCTGGGTTGCGGGCTCGATCCCCAGTAGGGGGTGTGCAGGAGGCAGCCGATCCGTGGTTCTCTCTCATCATGGATGTTTCCATCTTTCTCTCCCTCTCCCTTCCTCTCTGAATCAATAAAAATATATTTAAAAAGGAACATCCATGATGAGAGAGAATCACGGATCGGCTGCCTCCTGCACGCCCCCTACTGGGGATGTAGCCTGCAACCCAGGCATGTGCCCTTGACTGGAATTGAACCCGGGACCCTTCAGTCTGCAGGCCGACGCTCTATCCACTGAGCCACACAGGCCCGGGCGTTCCCTAGACCCCCTGTGAACGTGGCCCGCACACCCCACCCATCTCTCACCTCCGTCTCGCCCGTGTCTCCGCAGACACCGAGCGGCTGTACTCGGTGGTGTTTGAGGAGATCTGCGGTCGCTACGGGAAGGCGTACAGCTGGGACGTCAAGTCCCTGGTGATGGGCAAGAAGGCGCTGGAGGCGGCGCAGATCATCGTGGACGTGCTGCAGCTGCCCACGACCAAGGAGGAGCTGGTGGAGGAGAGCCAGGCCAAGCTGCAGGAGTTGTTCTCCACCACGGCCCTCATGCCAGGTACGCCCGCCCCCGCCGTCGCCCCACAAGGCTCTTGTGGTTTCGGGAGCCGCGTTCCCGGACTCAGGTTCTTATATGGGACTACAGGCCCTGTGCATGGATTCGTGCACCGGTGAGGTCCCTCAGCCTGACCTGTGGATATCCCCTGAGGGGTCCCAGGGTGCGAGAGGGCGCAGGCCAGGCCGAGGGACCCCACCGGTGCACGATCGGGGCTGGGGAGGGACCGCGGGAGGGCTCCAGCGCGTGTCCGGCCCGTCTCGCTCAGTCCCGATCGGCCGGCCAGACCCCAGCAGCAAGCTAGCCTTCCGGTCGGAGCATCTGCCCCCTGGAGGTCAGTGCGCGTCATAGCGACTGGTCGAACGGACAGTCGGACACTTAGCATATTAGACTTTTATTATATAGGATGATGGTTCAATCTTGTTGTTTGAAGGACACCTTAAAGTACTATACATTGCTGCTTGGCTCAGTGGGTGAGCATTGACCTAGGAATCAGGAGGTCACGGTTCGATTCCCGGTCAAGGGCACATGCCCGGGTTGCTGGCTCGATCCCCAGTAGGGGGCGTGCAGGAGGCAGCCGGTCCGTGATTCTCTCTCCTCATGGACGTTTCTCTCTCTCTCTCTCTCTGTCTCCCTCTCCCTTCCTCTCTGACATCAATACAAATATACTTGTTAAAAAAGTAATATACATTTCTTTCACCGGGTCCTGAGGTCCAAAAACATTTGAATTTTGTTTGTGTTCTGTTCTATAAAGATGACCTTCAGGGCGGAATTGCTTCTAATGGTGACTTTGATACGTATCAAGAAAAGGATTTGGCTTCTTCTCTCCAAAATCAAACGTGGTGGAATTATTAATGTTTCGGCAATAATTCAAACGTGAGCAAAATTTCTTTTCTTTCTTTTTATTTTTTTTAAATATGTTTTTATTGATCTCAGAGAGGAAGGGAGAGGGTGAGAGAGAAACCTCCCTGGTAAGAGAGAAGCATGGACCGGCTGCCTCCCGCTCGCCCCCGACTGGGGATCCGGCTTGCCACCGAATCGAACCGTGACCTCCCGGTTCATAGGTCGTCGCTCAACCACTGGGCCGTGCCGGCCGGGCCGAGCAAATTGATGATCAACAAGCAGCTGGGTCTCCGCAGAGATGCTTAATTATTAAAGGTTACAGGAAGCTTAATTATTTAAAAGGGGAGGGCGGAATGCCAGAGCCGCGTGCCTGCCGTGCGCCCCCACTCCCCTCTCTACTTGTTTTCCCCGCCGACAGGGGCCCCCTGGGGCTTGTTAGCTGACGATCGATCGATCAGAGCTGCCCCGTGTTTCTCGCTAAAAGGGAGAGAGGGTCAGGAACGTTCTAGATGACAAGGCCAGAGAATGCTTAGGAATGGAATGCTAATGAGGATTCTTGCAGGAGATAACGTGCAAGCTCGGTCTCTGGCATTCCTGGGGAGGTGGGGAGAAAAAAATGTGCAGTTAGAGCAGCCGTCATCGTGGATTGCAAATTGCATGGCTACGAGTCACAGTCACGTTTGAATCATGTGATGTCATATATGTGTGTGTATGTGTGTATATATATATTCCCCCCAAAAAGGTATACACAATGTAACAGCTGATAGCTCAGCTTTGAAAATGAATTGTATTTTAATAAACACTGCCTTTATGATTACTCAAGTGCGTATACCTTTTGGGGGAATATATATATATATATATATATATAATATATATATACACACTTAGTGGCCAGATTATATATATATATATATACACTTAGTGGCCAGATTATGATGATCTCTGAACGCATATTCATCTGGCCACTCCGTGTCTGTCCTATAGAATAAAAGGCTAATATGCAAATTGTCCCCTCGACCAGGAGTTCGACCAGCAGGCAGGCCGGCCAACCGCCCATGTCCCCTCCCCCTGGCCAGGCTGGCCGGACCCCACCCATGCACGAATTCATGCACCAGGCCTCTAATGTGTGTGTGTATACACACACCCACACACGCACACGCACACACTGAGTGGCAAGATTATTATGCATGCAGAGATCATCATCATCTGGCCACCCCGTGTGTATAAAAAAACATGCGCTATTTGACAAGCCTCGGAGCCTCACAGACCTGGGGTCGTGCATGTTTGTCCTGTGTCAGGCTTAAGTCACCCAGCTCAGTGCCCTCCAGCTTCGTTCATCCCACGTCTGGGGGCAGGTGTCAGAATTTCCTCTCCTTTTAAAGCTGAATGGCACCCCACGGTGTGGGCAGACCCCGCTTGCTCTGTCCGTTCGCCTGTGGATGGACGTGGCGCTGTCTCCCCATCTGGGTTGTTGTGAGGGGTGCTGCTGTGAGCATGGAGGGTGGCCCTCTCCCTGAGACGCTGCTCTCCGTTCTTCTGAGTTCGTACCCGGAAGTGGGGTTGTGGGAATGTATGGCCCTGTCCCGGTTTCAGTTACTTTACTCTTAGCCCGTCTGAGGATTTATCCACGCCGTTACTCTGTGACCCCGGAGTCTCCTCGCTTAGCCTACCACGCGCCCGTAACATATCCCGCGTGCAAACGTGCTTTCTCTTTCTCATCCCCCACAAGACGTTCGAGGGCTTTCCCTCTAGAATTTTCGTCCTGTAGCCTAAGATACATATTGAGATAGGAGAGGCCCGGTGCATGAATTCATGCATGGGAGGGATCCCTCAGCCCAGCCTGCACCCTCTCCAGTCCAGGACATCCCTCTCACAATCCGAGACTGCTGGCTCCTAAACACTCGCCTGCCTGCCTGTCTGATAGCCCCTAACCACCTCTGCCTGCTGGCCTGATCGCCCCCTAACTGCTCTCCCCTGCCAGCCTGATCGCCCCTAACTGCCCTCCCCTGCCGGCCTGATCACCCCTAACTGCCCTCCCCTGCCAGCCTGATCGCCCCTAACTGCTCTCCCCTGCCGTCCTGATCACCCTAACTGCTCTCCCCTGCCGTCCTGATCGCCCCTAACTGCCCTCCCCTGCCGGCCTGATCGCCCCTAACTGCTCTCCCCTGCCATCCTGATCACCCCAACTGCTCTCCCCTGCCGTCCTGATCGCCCCTAACTGCCCTCCCCTGCCGGCCTGATCGCCCCTAACTGCTCTCCCCTGCCGCCTGATCGCCCCTAACTGCTCTCCCCTGCCGTCCTGATCGCCCCTAACTGCCCCCACTGCCGGCCTGATCACCCCCTAACTGCCCTCCCCTGCTGGCCTGATCACCCTGAACTGCTCTCCCCTGCCGTCCTGATCGCCCCTAACTGCCTCTGCCTCAGCCCGTGCACCATGGCTTTGTCCAGAAGGACGTCTGGAAGATGTCTGGTCTAATTAGATATTACCCTTTGATTAGCATAGATGTCATGTCCCACTGCCGTTGCACGAACTGGGAGGCCTCATCCCGCCCGTTGGGTGGTTGGGGTGGAATGCTAGCAAGCCTCCACTATGACACCTCCCTGGTGTCCCCGTCAATGCCCCGTCCTCCCTGGGGGTCGGTGCAGAAAGGTGCCAGTCCCAGAAGATGACCTCACAGAGGGCGTGGCCCTGCACGCTCGCCTGGATGACCAGCTCATTTCCCTGTGTTCTCGATCCTCCCACACGAGGAGCTTAAAGGGCGCGGCGGGGGGGGGGGGGGGGGGGGGCGCGGCTATTTAAATCTCTTCGTGGGACGCATCTTGCTTCTCACCACGATAATTCTCTGGGCGGACTTACTTAAACTTGTCCGAGTCTTACCGACGAGAGGACGCACTTTTCAGTGGCTCCAAGTCCGTCTTTGAAAGCGTGAGGTCATTTCTGCACCCCACATTCGTAACCGAGAGGGGGGGCACCCCAGGAGGAGACGCCAGGGGCATGAAGGAGAGGCCTGGGTACCACCCAGAAGGCCGCCTCCATCCTGGCCCAGATCCAGGTGTTCATTCTCCCCCCCTCTCCCCCGCTTGGTCCCCAGCGCTGAGCGGGGGATGGGAACGGAACGTCACCCTTGACCTTCACTTCCTGCCTTTCTGAAGGCACCTTCTGGCCGCGGATGTCCGTCCGGTGGTAGAGGTCACCTTGACCTTGACCTCATTCGCAAGGAAGGCTGTCAGTAGAGAGGGTGTGTGATTAACGCCGCACCATTCATTTCTCTGTGCTTTGAAGGCGAGAGCTGTGGCCCTGGCAGGCATTTAGGGAATTAACTGGGAGGCACGGGTGGCCCGTCGCCAGGGGAAGTGTGCCAGATTCTGAAGCCGGGCGTGTCCCTCCTGAGCCGCTCGCCAGGGCCCTCTCTGCCTGGGCCCGTGGTCGGCAAACTCATCCGTCCAAAGAGCCAAATATCAACAGGACGACGATTGACATTTCTTTGGAGAGCCACATTGTTTAAACTTGAACTTCTTCGAACGCCACACAGACTCGCCCAGGCCGTGGTATTTTTGTGGAAGAGCCACACTCAAGGGACCCAAGAGCCGCATGTGGCTCTCGAGCCGCAATTTGCCGACCACGGGCCTGGGCCAATCACCAAGGGTGTGTCTCCAATCACCAGGGAAACAGCCCCTGATTGTCATGCGGGGGGCGTGTCCCTCCTGAGCCAATCACCAGGAAAACGGCCCCTCATTGTCATGCAGGGGGTGTGTCCCTCCTGAGCCAATCACCAGGGAAACAGCCCCTGATTGTCATGCGGGGGGCGTGTCCCTCCTGAGCCAATCACCAGGGAAACACCCCTGATTGTCATGCGGGGGGCGTGTCCCTCCTGAGCCAATCACCAGGGGAACAGCCCCTGATTGTCATGCGGGGGGCGTGTCCCTCCTGAGCCAATCACCAGGGGAACAGTCTCTGATTGTCATGAGGGGGGCATGTCCCTCCTGAGCCAATCACCAGGGGAACAGCCCCTCATTGTCATGAGGGGGCGTGTCCCTCCTGAGCCAATCACCAGGGAAATAGCCCCTGATTGTCATGAGGGGGCGTGTCCCTCCTGAGCCAATCACCAGGGAAACAGCCCCTGATTGTCATGTGGGGGGCGTGTCCCTCCTGAGCCAATCACCAGGGAAACAGCCCCTGATTGTCATGCGGGGGGCGTGTCCCTCCTGAGCCAATCACCAGGGGAACAGTCCCTGATTGTCATGCGGGGGGCGTGTCCCTCCTGAGCCAATCACCAGGGAAACACCCCTGATTGTCATGCGGGGGGCGTGTCCCTCATGAGCCAATCACCAGGGAAACACCCCTGATTGTCATGCGGGGGGCGTGTCCCTCCTGAGCCAATCACCAGGGGAACAGCCCCTCATTGTGATGCAGGCGGTCCCTGTCCTGGCCGGTCCCCCCTGAGCATGTAGGGCTGACCTCGGCTTGAATCACCCCCCCCCCCCCCCCATTAGCAGCTGACTGCTCACGACCTGTCTCCTTGCAGGTCCAGGCGGGAAGGACGTTTAACCCCTGTGTCCTGTGGCCATTTCCTCCGTGACTCAGGGTGCAGTGCCCATGGAGGTCGCCCACGGGTCTCCCAACTTTCTGAAAGCAGCCGTCTTATTTTTTCTTAAATATATTTTATTGATTTTTTACAGAGAGGAAGGGAGAGGGATAAAGAGCTAGAAACATCGATGAGAGAGAAACATCGACCAGCTGCCTCCTGCACACCCCCTACTGGGGATGTGCCCGCAACCAAGGCACATGCCCTTGACCAGAACTGAACCCGGGACCCTTCAGTCCGCAGGCCGACGCTCTATCCACTGAGCCACACCGGCCAGGGCAACAGCCATCTTTCAAATTGTGACGGAAATCGCCCCGGGCAGGAACCAGGGTATTAATTCTGTTTACACCCTGAGCCAGACGCGTCAGATCTGCAGCGACCAGGGGCGTGGCGGGTGCAGAGACAATCAGATGAAGGGACCGTCCGCCCTCTGAGGTCCCTGGCCCATCACCCCGTTTACCCAGGAGGCCCTGGAGCAGGCTTATCGGGGAACAGACGTCCCTGAGAACACTCAACACCAGTGCCCCTGTGGGGCGGGGGGTCCTCGAACTTTTTAAACAGGGGGCCTGTTCACTGTCCCTCAGACCGTGGGAGGGCCGGACTGTAGTTTAAAAAAAAAAACTATGAACAAATTCCTATGCACACGGCACCTATCTTATTTTGAAGTAAAAACACAACACGGCAAAAACACCCGCCTGTGGCCCGCGGGCCGTAGTCTGAGGACGCCTGGCCTACACTCTCAGGGCGATGGGCCTGGACAGTGTTGGACACCCTCCATCACCATGTGGGGCTGTTTCCCTGTGGTCGGGGACCTTATTTCCAAGCAAAGGCACCCTCTGAGGTTCCTGTGGACTTGAATTTTGGTGCGGGGGAGGACTCTTCGACTCTCTGCACCCCACAAACCTGCCTGGGAGTGTTCCATTGGCAGGGGGGTGTTACGGTCAGGCAACGGGGTGTAAACGTGATGTGGAGAGAAGCCTTTTGCTGCGGGTCCCCCGGTGTGTGAGCACCTGAGGGTGGACACGGGGGAGCCCTCCGACCCTGCGCAGTTTAATGGGGGGGGGGGTGGGTAGGCCGACCCTGTCCAACACCGTCGGGACTTCGGGCCCCAGGTGAGCCGACGCTCTCGCTTGCTTGAGTGTCTGCTGGGCCGGCGGTACCAGAACCACTGACGGGGCTTAAACCAGACGCAGTTCTGCAGCTGGACGTCCACGGCCTGGTTCTGTTAGGGCCTCTTCCCGCTAGGCAGATGGCCGTTCCCGCTGTGTCCTCACCGGGGAGAGCTGGAGGGGTCCTCCTCTCTTATGGGCACCAGTCACCAGGGAAACAGCCCCTGATTGTGATGTGGGGGGCGTGTCCCTCCTGAGCCAATCACCAGGGAAACAGCCCCTGATTGTGATGCAGTCACCGAGGGGCCCAGGATGGAGACAGCTCTGGAGGGCACTAATCTCCTGCTAGGGGCCCCACCCTGTTGACCTCACCCAACTCTGATCCCTCTCGCACTCTCCCACGTCCCTTTGTGGCTTCGTCTTTATCCCCCACGCCGCCTTACACCCCAAGTGTGTTGTTTAAAACCCGATTATTTGTGAGTTTCCAAGTACCTCTCGGTCACGGGCGTCCGTCTTAATGCCGTTGTCATCAGGGTACGCAGGCTGAATGATTTCCGTGCTTTTACAGCGTGTTAGAACGGCTCCCTGCCTGAAGGATTCCGTGTGCATCTTGCTGACGGTCCCACGTGTGCGTGACGATCATTAGTATTCGGCTGCTGTCGGGCACGTTGTACAAACGTCGATTCAGATCAGTTGCCTGAAGGTATTTTTGAAGTCGGCTCGTCCTTACGTATTTTCTGTCTCCTTGTCCTAATCAGGACCGAGAGGGGAATTTGAAATCTGCGTCTGGATGTGTCTCCATTCAGTCTCGCTAGGTTTTGCCGTGTGTGTGTGTTGACCCTCTGTGGCGTGATGCACGCGTGTTTACACGGCTGTGTCTTGTTGAATTGGCCACGTGCCATGATGAAATGTTCTGTCTGATGACAGTCATTCTTTATCCTGAAGCTCACTCGTCTCTCTTTAATAGGCTACCCTGCCCGGCCGGTGTGGCTCAGTGGGTAGGGCGTCGCCTGCGGACTGAAGGGTCCCGGGTTCGATTCCCGGCCAAGGGCACATGCCTGGGTTGTGGGCTCGATCCCCAGTAGGGGGCGTGCAGGAGGCAGCCAGTCAGTGATTCTCTCTCATCGTTGATGTTTCAATCTCTCCCTCTCCCTTCCTCTCTGAAATCAATAAAATATATATTTTAAAAAAAATAGGTTCATATGAGGACAAATATGTGATACCTTAATCAATAAAGAAATTTAAAAAAAATAGGCTCCCCTGACTGTCCTTCAAGTAGTAGTTAGGTCACATAGAGTTCTCAACCCTTTTATTTATGTTTTAAATATATTTTTATTCATATCAGAGAGGAAGGGAGAGGGAGAGAGAAACATCCATGAGAAGAGAATCAGAATGGAGCCTCTGCATATCTTATTGATTTCAGAGAGTTCAGGAAAGAGAGAGAGAGATAGAAACATCATGATGAGAGAGAATCATGGATCGGCTGCCTCCTGCACGTCCTCTACTGGGGATGTACCCGTGGCCGGAATTGAACCCAGGACCCTTCAGTCTGCAGGCCGATGCTCTATCCACTGAGCCACACCGGCCAGGGCTCAATCCTCTTATTTTTCAACCCGAGTATTTATATGTAAGGTAGGTTTCTTGCAGACATAGGCAGCTGATCTGAATCGACGTGTGTACAATGACGTGCCCGACAGCAGCCGAATACAAATGACCCTCACGCACACGTGGGACCGTCAACACGATGCACACGGAATCCTTCAGGCAGGGAGCCGTTCTAACACGCGTTAAAAGCACGGAGTCATTCAGCCCGGGTACCCTGATCACAGCGGAATTCAGACGGACGCCCGTGACCGAGAGGTACTTGGAAACTCACAAGTAATCGGAATTTAAACAACACACTGGGGTGTAAGGTGGCGTGGGGGGAAAAGACGAAGCCACAAAGGGACGTGGGACGGGGCGAGAGGGATCGGAGTTCGATGAGGCCTCGAGGGTGGGGCCCCTACCAGGAGATTAGTGCCCTGTGAGAGGAGTACCCACCAACGCGCTCTCCACCCTGCCCCCCGGGGGACTGGCCAGGAGGGCAACCCGCTGCATCACCGTCAGATGCTGTTTCCCTGGCGACGGACCCAGGAGGGCCACACCCCCACGTCCTATTTGGGGGCCCCTCTGGTAGTGGTGTCACTTCTACATTTCTGTCTGGCCACGTTTCTCTCCTGGCATCTGGATGTACACTGAGTGGGCAGATGATGATGATCTCTGAACGCATAATAATCTGTCCACTCAGTGTGTGTGTGTGTGTGTATGTATATATATATATATATATATATATATATATATATATATATATATATATATATTATAGAGGCCCGATGCATGAATTCGTGCATGGGTGGGGTCCGGCCAGCCTGGCCAGGGGAGGGGACGTGGGCGGTTGGCTGGCCTGCCTGCTGGTTGAACTCCTGGTCGAGGGACCATTTGCATATTAGCCTTTTATTCTATAGGATTGACACGGAGTGGCCACATGATTATGCGTTCAGAGATCATCATAATCTGGCCACTCCATGAATTTCCAACTAGAGGCCCGGTGCATGAATCCGTGCATGGGTGGGGTCCGGCCAGCCTGGCCAGGGGAGGGGACATGGGCGGTCGGCCGGCCTGCCTGCTGGTAGAACTCCCGGTCAAGGGACAATTTGCATATTAGCCTTTTATTCTATAGGATAGACACGGAGTGGCCAGATGATTATGCGTTCAGAGATCATCATCACCTGGCCACTCCGTGTGTGTGTCTGCTCCTTTGCAGGCATAGAGATTCCTGAACGCACACTGGACACTCGGGACTTTGCACCCGGCCGTCACCCGGTGTGATGTTATCTCTAAGGCCTGTCTCGGTGTCCATGCTGGAGTTGAGGGGGGTGGGGCACCTGTAGACGGGGGGGTGGGGGGGACCTTCTCCTGGCGGGGGGGGGGGGGGTATTTAGATCGTCATTCGCCGGCCCTACACAATCCTGCACGTAAACGTTGGCCTGCTCTACGAATAGGGTGAGACATGAATGAGCTCGCCCCTCAGGCCTCGGCCGGGCCGGACCCAGTGATTTCCTGGTTGGTCCGCCTACAGCCCGCGGGCCGGACGCCCCCACCCCTGCCCCAGCGTCTCAGGGAGGGCTCCTCCCGGGACAATGGCCGCAGCCTTTGCTGTGGCCGTGGAGGAGGTTCCCTGCCCTGCCCTGCGGCCGGGCAGCGTGTCCCGCCCTCCCTCCCTCCCCGCAGGGCCAGGGCGGACGGAGGGCTTCTGTGGCACAGGGCTCCCCGGAACCCGGAGCACAGGCCTGGCGTAGTCACCCCCCCCCGACCCCCCAGGACAAACTGGTCTCCAGGCCCCTGTGGGCCAGCACCACCCCAGGCCCGGGAGACACGTGTCTGCAAGACGGGCTCAGCCAGCCAACGCCTGGTCCTCCCTGAGCCTGTCCCCCCTCCTCCTCCCTGAGCCTGTCCCCCCTCCCCCCTGAGCCTGTCCCTCCTCCCTGAGCCTGTCCCTCCTCCCTGAGCCTGTCCCTCCCCCCTGAGCCTGTCCCCCCTCCCCCCTGAGCCTGTCCCTCCTCCTCCCTGAGCCTGTCCCTCCCCCCAGAGCCTGTCCCTCCTCCCCCCTGAGCCTGTCCCTCCCCCCTGAGCCTGTCCCTTCCTCCCCCCTGAGCCTGTCCCTCCCCCCTGAGCCTGTCCCACTCCTCCCCCCTGAGCCTGTCCCTCCCCCCAGAGCCTGTCCCTCCTCCCCCTGAGCCTGTCCCTCCTCCTCCCTGAGCCTGTCCCCTCCCCCTGAGCCTGTCCCTCCTCCTCCCTGAGCCTGTCCCTCCTCCCCCCTGAGCCTGTCCCTCCTCCTCCCTGAGCCTGTCCCTCCTCCCCCCTGAGCCTGTCCCTCCTCCCCCCTGAGCCTGTCCCTCCCCCCTGAGCCTGTCCCCTCCTCCTCCCTGAGCCTGTTCCTCCTCCCTGAGCCTGTCCCCCCTCCCCCCTGAGCCTGTCCCTCCTCCCCTGATCCTGTCCCTCCTCCCCCCTGAGCCTGTCCCTCCCCCCTGAGCCTGTCCCCCCTCCTCCCTGAGCCTGTCCCTCCTCCCTGAACCTGTCCCTCCTCCCTGAGCCTGTCCCCCCTCCTCCCTGAGCCTGTCCCTCCTCCCTGAGCCTGTCCCTCCCCCCTGAGCCTGTCCCCCCTCCCCCCTGAGCCTGTCCCTCCTCCCTGAGCCTGACCCTCCCTCCCTGAGCCTGTCCCCCCTCCCCCCTGAGCCTGTCCCTCCTCCCTGAGCCTGTCCCTCCTCCCCTTGAGCCTTTCCCTCCCCCCTGAGCCTGTCCCCCCTCCCCCCTGAGCCTGTCCCCCTCCCCTGAGCCTGTCCCCCCTCCCCCCTGAGCCTGTCCCTCCCCCCTGAGCCTGTCCCCCTCCCCCTGAGCCTGTCCCTCCTCCCTGAGCCTGTCCCCCCTCCTCCCTGAGCCTGTCCCTCCCCCCTGAGCCTGTCCTCCCCCTGACCTGTCCCCCCTCCCCCCTGAGCCTGTCCCTCCTCCCCTGAGCCTGTCCCTCCTCCTCCCTGAGCCTGTCCCTCCCCCTGAGCCTGTCCCCTCCCCCCTGAGCCTGTCCCTCCCCCCTGAGCCTGTCCCTCCTCCCCCCTGAGCCTGTCCCTCCCCTCCCTGAGCCTGTCCCTCCCCCCTGAGCCTGTCCCTCCTCCCCCCTGACGTCCCCCCCTCCCCCTGAGCCTGTCCCTCCCCCTGAGCCTGTCCCTCCCCCCTGAGCCTGTCCCCCCTCCCCCTGAGCCTGTCCCCTCCCCCCTGAGCTGTCCCTCCTCCCCCCTGAGCCTGTCCCTCCCCCTCCCTGACCTGTCCCCCTCCCCCTGACCTGTCCCCCTCCTGACCTGCCTCCCCCTGAGCCTGTCCCTCCTCCCCCCTGAGCCTGTCCCTCCTCCCCTGAGCCGTCCCTCCTCCCCTGAGCCTGTCCCTCCTCCCCCCTGAGCTTCCCCCCCCCTCCTGTCCCTCCCCCCGAGCCTGTCCCCCCCCGACCGTCCCTCCCCCCCCTGCGTCCCCTCCCCCCCCTAGCCTGTCCCTCCCCCCCTGAGCCTCCCCCCCCGACCGTCCTCCTCCCCTAGCCTCCCTCCCCCTGAGCTTCCCCTCCCTGAGCTGTCCCCTCCTGCTGTCCCTCTCCCCCTGAGCCTTTCCCCTCCCCCCTGAGCCGTCCCCCACCCCCCTGCCTGTCCCCCCTCCTCGTCCCCCTCCCCTGAGCCTTCCCCCCCCCTGCTGTCCCCCCCCCCCGAGCGTCCCTCTCCTAGCCTGTCCCCCCCTCCTGCTGTCCCTCCTCTCCCTGACCTTCCTCCCCTACTGTCCCCCTCCCCCTGAGCCGTCCCCCCTGACTGTCCCCCTCCCCCGAGCCTGTCCTCCCTCCTGAGCCGTCCCTCCCCCCTGGCTGTCCCTCCTCCTCCCTGACTGTCCCTCCCCCTGCTGTCCCCTCCCCCCGACCTGTCCCTCCCCCCTGAGCCTGTCCCTCCTCCCCCTGAGCTGTCCCCCCTCCTCCTGAGCCTGTCCTCCCCCTGAGCCTGTCCCTCCCCCCTGAGCCTGTCCCCTCCCCCCTGAGCCTGTCCCCCCCCTGAGCCTGTCCCTCCCCCCTGAGCCTGTCCCCCTCCCCCTGAGCTGTCCCCCTCCCCCTGAGCCTGTCCCTCCTCCCTGAGCCTGTCCCTCCCCCTGAGCCGTCCCCCCTCCCCCCTGAGCCTGTCCCTCCTCCCCTGAGCCTGTCCCTCCTCCCCCTGAGCCTGTCCCTCCTCCTCCCTGAGCCTGTCCCTCCCCCCTGAGCCTGTCCCCCTCCCCCTGAGCCTGTCCCTCCCCCCTGAGCCTGTCCCCCTCCCCCTGAGCCTGTCCTCCTCCTCCCTGAGCCTGTCCCCCTCCCCCCTGAGCCTGTCCCTCCTCCCCCCTGACCTGTCCCTCTCCCCCTGAGCCTGTCCCCCTCCCCCCTGAGCCTGTCCCTCCCCCTACTGTCCCCCTCCCTGAGCCTGTCCCCCTCCTCCCTGAGCCTGTCCCCCTCCCCTGAGCCTGTCCCCCTCCCCCCTGAGCCTGTCCCCTCCTCCCTGAGCCTGTCCCTCCTCCCCCCTGAGCCTGTCCCCCTCCCCCCTGAGCCTGTCCCTCCTCCCTGAGCCTGTCCCCCCCCTGAGCCTGTCCCCCCTCCCCCTGAGCCTGTCCCTCCCCCCCCTGAGCCTGTCCCTCCTCCTCCCTGAGCCTGTCCCCCCCCCTGAGCCTGTCCCCCCTCCCCCTGAGCCTGTCCCCCCTCCTCCCTGACCTGTCCCCCTCCCCCTGAGCCTGTCCCTCCCCCCTGAGCCTGTCCCTCCCTCCTCCCTGACCTGTCCCCTCCTCCCTGAGCCTGTCCCTCCTCCCCCTGAGCCTGTCCCTCCTCCCTGACCTGTCCCCCTCCCCCTGAGCCTGTCCCCCTCCCCCTGAGCTGTCCCTCCTCCTCCCTGAGCCTGTCCCTCCTCCCCCTGAGCCTGTCTCCTCCCCCCTGAGCCTGTCCCTCCTCCCCCCTGAGCCTGTCCCTCCTCCCCCTGAGCCTGTCCCTCCTCCCTGAGCCTGTCCCTCCTCCCTGAGCCTGTCCCTCCTCCTCCCTGGTTCCCCCCCCTCCCCGGTCCTCACGGAGCCTGTCCCCCCCCCCGCCCCCAGGGGTGGAGCGCCTGGTCAGCCACCTGCACCGGCACCGGGTGCCCATGGCCGTGGCCACCAGCTCGGGGTCGGCGTCCTTCCGGGCCAAGACCCAGCGGCACCGGGACCTCTTTGGCCTCTTCGACCACGTGGTGCTGGGCGACGACCCCGCCGTGCGCAGCGGCAAGCCGCACCCCGACATCTTCCTCGCGTGCGCCCGCCGGTTCTCGCCTCCGGCCCCCCCGGACCAGGTGTGTGTGTGTGTGGGGGGGGGTCCCTGTCATTCATCGTGTTGGGGTGAGCAGGGCAGCTGCAGTGCTGGGGTCACCTGCCCCTCCCCCACCTCCCATTAAGCCCCCCTTAACCTTTTGCACTCGGATGTCGAGATTAAAATTACTCTTTGAATGTATCAATAATTTGAAATATAAGAAAATCCAAATAAATAAGTTTGTATGAAAAGAAACTCCAGTATTTTATTCTACTGCCGCGCTTAGTAAAATCTGGGGTGTTTAAAAAATTAAATCCCGAGTAGAATAAAGGAATCGAGAAAAAGGCAAGCGAGTGCAAAGGGTTAAAGCATAGCCCTCCCCTGCCCCTCCCCCATTTCCCATAAGGCCCCCCTTAAAGCATAGCCCTCCCCCGCCCCTCCCCCATTTCCCATAAGGCCCCCCTTAAAGCATAGCCCTCCCCCGCCCCTCCCCCATTTCCCATAAGGCCCCCCTTAAAGCATAGCCCTCCCCCGCCCCTCCCCCATTTCCCATAAGGCCCCCCTTAAAGCATAGCCCTCCCCCGCCCCTCCCCCATTTCCCATAAGGCCCCCCTTAAAGCATAGCCCTCACCCGCCCCTCCCCCATTTCCCATAAGGCCCCCCTTAAAGCATAGCCCTCCCCCGCCCCTCCCCCATTTCCCATAAGGCCCCCCTTAAAGCATAGCCCTCACCCGCCCCTCCCCCATTTCCCATAAGGCCCCCCTTAAAGCATAGCCCTCACCCGCCCCTCCCCCATTTCCCATAAGGCCCCCCTTAAAGCATAACCCTCACCCGCCCCTCCCCCATTTCCCATAAGGCCCCCCTTAAAGCATAGCCCTCCCCCGCCCCTCCCCCATTTCCCATAAGGCCCCCCTTAAAGCATAACCCTCACCCGCCCCTCCCCCATTTCCCATAAGGCCCCCCTTAAAGCATAGCCCTCCCCCGCCCCTCCCCCATTTCCCATAAGGGATTGTGGGCGTCTGTGGGAGCACGTGATCTCCCCTCCATTGTCCTTGAGCCACAGCCTCTCCCGCTCTGTCCCCGGCTGCACCCCACCCGGGGACAGAGAGGAGGGAGGAGGCCTGGCCTGCACGTCCGTCCGTCCGTCCGTCCGTCTGCCGTGCACCCCGTCTCAACCCTCTCTGTCCCCCTGCAGTGCCTGGTCTTCGAAGACGCCCCCAACGGGGTGGAGGCGGCCCTGGCGGCCGGGATGCAGGTGGTGATGGTCCCGGACGGAAACCTGCGCCCGGAGCTGACCACCAAGGCCACGGTGGTGCTGGCCTCCCTGCAGGACTTCCAGCCCCAGCTCTTCGGGCTGCCGCCCTTCGCCTGACCCCGCCCCGAGCCGCCCGCCCGCCCGCCACCCTGCCCCGGCCCCCACGGTGTGAGCCACCCGCCAGCATCCGCAAGGGCATCCCCCACTGGCCCCGGAGACACTCATCCAGCCTCAGGACTCCGCCCCGTCCCTCAATGCTGGCCAACCAGCCCGGCCAACGTGGCTCAGGGGTTGAGCATTGACCTAGGAACCAGGAGGTCACGGTTCAATTCCCGGTCAGGGCACAGGCCCGGACTGTGGGCTTGATCCCCAGTGTGGGTGCATGCAGGAGGCAGCCGGTCCATGATTCTCTCTCATCATGATGTTTCCCTCTCTTTCTCTCCCTTCCTCTCTGAAATCAATAAAAATATATTTAAAAAGTATATAAAATAAAATAAACAAATGTTAGCCAACCGTAACTTGTCCATGGACAGATGCAAAACAGAGGCAGCCCAGAGCAGAGACCAGAACCGACCCACACCGTCACGTGAATAACCTGGGAACGCTTGCATCTGACCAGTCGTGTACTTGTCATGTACACGGAATGTACATGCCTACATCCATGTACGCGCTTGTGTGGGAATACACACGTGTATACGCATGTGTGTGTCGGTATCCATTCCTGAGCACGGGCAATCCATTCCCAAGACAAGCGAAGTTATACTTGTTCTTATTTCTTCCTGCCCCCTGCCTGGCATCCGTGAAATGTGAACACGTACACGTGTGTGCCTTCATGTGCACCTACGCATGTACATGTTTATGTCCACCCTGGGCTCCGTCACTCACTGCTGTTGCCTTGGCAACCAGTGCCTGCTGACAGCAGTGAGGTGGCCGTTCCACGGGTTTTGCAAGCCGAGTGGGAAGCCGTGTTCCGGTTGAGCCTTACGAACTCCACCTGCTCCTTGGCCCACGCTGACACGCCTCCTGTGTCCGCCGACTCTCTGGACGTAGCGTGTTTGCATAGCGTGTCCAGATAGGGCAGGCGTGCGCTCTACCTCCGACGGTTTGTTCTTTTGTATTTTTTTGTTGTGTTCTTTCGTTGTTGTTTTTTTACGGGGCAACTAAACCCAAAGACATCCAATGTTCACATGGAGATACTTTGTTGTAGAAAAAAGATAAATAAAAGCAAAACACCTTCTGTTTGTTTGAAACGCTTTATCGGGGAGTTCCGGTTCGCTGCTGGAGACATTCCCAACGGATGGACCATCTACACCGAGTGGCCAGATGATGATGATCTCTGAACGCATAATCATCTGGCCACTCCGTGTCTGTCCTATAGAATAAAAGGCTAATATGCAAATTGTCCCCTCAACCAGGAGTTCGACCAGCAGGCAGGCCGGCCAACCGCCCACGTCCCCTCCCCCTGACCAGGCTGGCCGGACCCCACCCATGCACGAATTCATGCACCGGGCCTCCAATATATATATATACACACTGAGTGGCCAGATTATTATGCGTTCAGAGATCATCATCATCTGGCCACTCAGTGTATGTTCCACAAATAAGGGCCCGTGGATGAATTAGGACGTGGTCACGTCATGAAGTAGGACTTTGGCCATTAACCCCCTATCCATGCTTTTTGGAAGCGAAAGACGTTCAAAGCGGGGGAGATGCGATCAGAGGGGGTCCCCGCTGCCTGCCCCCTTCCCTGTGGTCCCGTCATGTCAGGGAGCTAGCTTCCTACGCTGTCCATGGCGGGGAGACCGTAGCCACATCCGGAGGGTCTGGTGGGATGACGTCGGGCCAGGATGGCCCGGTTCAGCACGTTTCGCTTTGGCGTTTTTCATGTCCGTTCTTGGAATTCTCTCCCGACGGCCGGCCGCTGGTAACATGGTCCTGGTTCCCTCGCCGGTGAATTTACGTGAATGAAACGTTTCACTCCTGCTGACGTGAATATTTGTATGAAAGTGTGACTTGACCTTTTCTCTCAAAAATACAAATAAAATTATCCTCTAAGAAATGTGAAACAGCCGAAACCGGTTTGGCTCAGTGGATAGAGCATCGGCCTGTGGACTGAAAGGTCCCAGGTTCGATTCCAGTCAAGGGCATGTACCTTGGTTGCGGGCACATCCCAGTGGGGGGTGTGCAGAAGGCGGCTAATCGATGTTTCTCTTTCATCGATGTTTCTGACTCTCTATCCCTCCCCCTTCCTCTCTGTAAAAAATCAATAAAATATATTTTTTTTTAAAAAAGAAATGTGAAACATACGTGTGGCTAATGGACAGTTTTTCTTAACTCAGTCAGCACTAATGGTATGATGTGATAGCTACACTAATAAAAGAGTAAGATGCAAATTGACCGTACCTTCGTGACGCCCACCAGCCAATCAGGAATGGGTATGCAAATTAACCCCACAAAGATGGCGGGTTAATTTGCATACACAGTGGCTGGGGGGCGGGGCGGGATGCTCACATTGTCTCCATGGTGACGATGCAGGCCTTCAGCACCACCCCAGCCACTCCGGGCCTCTGTGCAGCGTGGGAAGGCGGAAAGGTGGTTCCGGCCAGAGCGAAGGCGTTGCCGGCAGCCAGGGGAGGGAAGGCGCATTCTTGCACGAATCTTCGTGCATCGGGCCTCTAGTATATATATATATATGTACGTACACACACACACATGCACACACATATACGTATATACACACACATATACGTGTATATACACACATGCACACACACCTATACTAGAGGCCCGGTGCACGAATTCTTGCAAGGGGCTCGGCCCTCGCAGCCCCGGCTTCGTCCGGAAGGTCGTCTGGAAGGACGTCTGGAAGGTTGTTTGGTCTAATTAGCATATTAGGCTTTTATTATATACGATATATGACTAGTTGCCTTAGTTTCGTAGCTCCTTGAACGTGGGCCTACAGCTTGCTCACCCAGGGGTGCTCACCCTGAAGAGGATGTGGGGGCGGGGGGCGCGAGGGAATTAGAAACGAAGGTCACGCAGGCCTGTGTTATATACACAGGGCATATCTATGCCGATGTAACACCCATGCCCTATCGCTCTCTCTCTATATATAAATATTTCATATATCTCTGTGCTCTTATCTGCATCCACATCTGTCTCCTCCGGAACGTCCCTGTCAAAACAGCTCGGGGGAACATCGAATGTGGCTCTCCCATCTGTGCGATCCGATGGTTTTGGATTAAGGAGGGAAACGAGGGTGGCTGCGTGCCATCTCTCTCGTGGGAAGCGTTCCTGTTCGGCGACAGGCGTGTGCCCGGTCCTCCAGCCTCACGCATGGTGCGTTTGCATAGTGTGTGCATACATAAGACGGAATGTGGCCTCGGATGCTCCTACAGTGTTCTACACCCTATGCTGTGCCTGTGTGTGTGTGTGTGTGTGTGTGTTAGACATTCTCTCTCTCTCTCACACACACACACACACCACACACACACACACTTCTATCTTCACGAATGCCCTTTCCCAGAGTGGATAACACTTTTTTAAAAATACATATTTTTACAAGAAGCCCGGTGCATGAATTCCTGCACCCGTGGGGCCCCTCGGCCTGGCCTGCGGGATTGGGCTGAAACCGGCTCTCTGACATCCCCCGAGGGGTCCCTGATTGCAAGAGGGCGCAGGCCAGGCGGAGGGACCCCACCGGTGCAGGATTGGGGCCGGGGAGGGACGCGGGAGGTTGGCCAGCCGGGGAGGGACCGCGGGAGGGCTCCAGGGCATGTCTGGCCCGTCTCACTCAGTCCCGATCAGCCGGACCCAGCAGCAAGCTAACCTACTGGTCGGAGTGTCTGCCCCCTAGTGGTCAGTGCACGTCATAGCAACTGGTCAACCGGTCAACTGTCTGCCCCCTGGTGGTCAGTGCACGTCATAGCGAGCGGTTGAGCGGCCTTAGCATATCATTAGCATATTACGCTTTGATCGGTTGAATGGCCGACTGGTCGACCGGACACTTAGCATATTAGGCTTTTATTCTATAGGATTGACTTCAGAGAGGAAGGGAGAGGGAGGGAGAGAGAGAAGCATCCATGATGAGAGAGAATCAGGATCGCCTGCCTCCTGCACGCCCCCTACTGGGGATGGAGCCTGCAACCCGGGCACGTGCCCTTGACCGGGAATCGAACTGTGACCTCCTGGTTTGTAGGTCGACGCTCAACCACTGAGCCACGCCCGCCCGGACTGGATAACACTCTTAAGAGAAAAGAATGGGTTCGTGATCAAGGGCAGGCATTACGTGTAGGACGGATTAGGACCTGGGCCCCGTCTATGGGATGAAGTCTTGTCGGGAGGAGTTTCAACGAGGAAGCCTCATGTATGCTCAGTGGGATCCCTACCATCCTCCCCGCCCCCCCCCCCTCAGGTGGCTCCTCAGACACCCTTCGACACGAGGCGTGAGCGCCATGCATCTGCCCACCTCCCCTGCCCTCTCCTCCCCGCGCGTCCCTGGTCGCCATGCAAAGGGCGGCATCTCCTCCCTTCCTAACCCGTCCCCCACCCCCGGGCCCTCTTGCTGGGCCAGCTCCGACCCTCCCCCCACTGGGTGGCCCCCAGACACCCAGGCCCCCCAGGCCTCCCTCGGACGCCCGTGCAGCTCCGAGCAGAGCACCGTGCCGTGTTAGGGAGGGAAGTGGATCACACGGACACAGAGCCAGGGAGCATGTGTCCAGGGGCGAGAGATAGCGGGCGGAGGAGAGAAGGATGTGTCCGCGTCTGAGATAAAAATCGGGGGAGCCCGGGTAATAGCGTGGACGGAGCACCTGTCTGCCAGGGGCCGCGGGCTCTCTCTCCCCTAATCACAGAAGCTGGCGTCAAACCATTACTCAGACCTGGCTGGGGGGCGGCGGGGGGCGGACAGGGATGATGAGGCGGCGGGGGGGGGGGGGGGCATCCATTACCCCTCCGTCCAGCAAAGGAGAGGAGATAAGAGTTCGTCTACGTGGTTTTACCCACAGGGACGGAGCGGAATGCGCCGCGGGCGTCGGCGAGAGAGGAAAAACCGCTTGATTTATGGCTCAGACGGTGTTACATCCTACAACGCTCTGACAGGCATACCCTAGAGGCCCGGTGCACGAAAATCATCCCCATAAAAAGGGGATTCATTAGAGGAAATGATTTAATATTGCTATTTGCTCTTTGTCAATAGAAGTGTCAGAGATGAAAGACAATTAGTGAAATGCATATGAACATCTCCCTCCTGTCAGGGTCTGGGGCACGCCGCGGGACCCAGAGTCAAGTCCCCGCCCACCTGCGCACACCTCGAAATCGCACGAGACCCAGACCCGGCCGGCCCCACCCCCGTCAAGCCCCGCCGGGCGCGAGGTGCAACTTCAGGTCCCCTGGCCACAACACGAGGGTGCGATGGCGTGATGACCATTTGCATATCGGCTCTTTATTATATAGGATGCTCCTGTGGCCTCGGCCGGTGTGGCTCAGTGGATAGAGCGTCGGCCCGCAGACTGAAGGGTCCCGGGTTCGATTCGATTCCGATCAAGGGCACGGACCTCGGTTGCAGGCTCCTCCCTGGCCCGGGCCCTGGTCGGGGTGCGTGCAGGAGGCAACCCATCGACGTGTGTCTCTCTCACATGGATGTTTCTCTCTGTCTCTCCCCCTCCCTCCCACTCTCTCTGAAAATCAATGCGAAAATATCCTCGGGTGAGATTTAACTGAATGAATGAATGAATGAGTCTGTGGCCTTGCAAACTCAGAGCCCTAGCAGTTAAAATGTTTTAATTAAAAAGCAGTTTATACGGTGGGTCCTCACATCCGAGGCCAGCACCTTCCCTGACAAAGACCAACGTGGATCTTTCCTGAGCCGGCTGTGTTTTTGCATCTGAGATCACAAAACCTGTGGAATAGCCCTGGCCGGCGTGGCTCCGTGGATAGAGCGTCGGCCTGCGGACTGGAGGGTCCCGGGTTCGATTCCGGTCAAGGGCATGGACCTTGCTTGCGGGCACAATCCCCAGGTGGGGGCATGCAGGAGGCAGCTGATGGATATTTCTCTATCATCGATGTTTCTGACTCTCTCTCCCTCTCCCTTTCGCTCTGTAAAAAAATCAATAAAATATACACGGAGCGGCCAGATGATGATGATCTCTGGACGCATAATAACCTGGCCACTCAGTGTCTATCCTATAGAATAAAAGGCTCATATGCAAATGGTCCCCTCGACCGGGAGTTCGACCAGCAGGCAGGCCGGCCAACCGCCCATGTCCCCTCCGCCTGGCCAGGCTGGCCGGACCCCACCCATGCACGAATTCATGCACCGGGCCTCTAATATATATAGATAGATAGATAGATAGATAGATAGATATAGATATAGATATAGATATAGATATAGATATAGATATAGATATAGATATAGATATAGATATAGATGTATATGTATATATGCACACACACTGAGTGGCCAGATTATTATGCATTCAAAGATCATAATAATCTGGCCAGTCAGTGTGTGTATATATATTATATATATATATATATATATATATATATATATATATTAGAGGCCCGGTGCATGAATTCGTGCATGGGTGGGGTCCGGCCAGCCTGGCCAGGGGGCGGGGACATGGGCGGTTGGCCGGCCTGCCTGCTGGTTGAACTCCCGGTCGAGGGGACCATTTGCATATTTGCCTTTTATTCTACAGGACAGACACAGAGTGGCCAGATGGTTATGGGTTCAGAGATCATCATCGTCTGGCCCCTCCGTGTATACATACTAGTAAAAAACCCAGCAGCCGGAATGCCGGAAGGACCAGAATCACAGGTCGCTATGATGCCCACTGCTACTAGCAAACTGGCCAGATCGGGGGTGGGGAGAGTGGGGCCAACCTCCTGTGGCCCCTCCCCCCAGCCAGCCCCGCCCCTGATTGGCCTCTCCCACCCCAATAGCCAACCCTCCCCGTGGCCCTTCCCCCAGGCCGGCCGCCCAGATCACCCCCCACCCCAATACGGAGCGGGCTGGCCAACTTCCTGCAGTCCCTCCCCACCACGTTGGCCCCACCCCCAATGGACCCCCCGGACTCCGATCAGGGGCAGGGCCGGCCAGCCAGCCAGCCAGCCATGGCCCCTCCCCGAGGCCCCTGGCCCCCAATCACCCCCCCCACCCCAATTGAGGGCGGGTCCCACTGGCCAATCGCCTGGCCCCATCGGCCGGATCGGGGCCGACTGGCTGTCCAACCTCCCGCCATCCCCTCCTCCCCACAGGCCGGGCCGGCTGGACTCACCTGTGCACGAATTCGTGCACTGGGCCGCTATACAAATATATTAAAAAAAAAAAAAAAGCCGAAACCGGTGTGGCTCAGTGGATAGAGCGTCGGCCTGCGGACGGAAGGGTCCCGGGTTCGATTCTGGTCAAGGGCATGGACCTTGGTTGCGGGCACATCCCCAGTGGGGGGCGTGCAGGAGGCGGCTGATGGATGTTTCTCTCTCATCGGTGTTTCTGGCTCTCTCTCCCTCTCCCTTCCTCTCTGTAAAAAATCAATAAAATATATTAAAATAATAAATAAATAAAATAAAATAAAAGACATTGGCCCTTGGCCGGCTCTGGGGTTTCCAGGAATAAGACGGGCGTTCATGACGGATCCGGGTCCCAGGATCCCTTTACGCTGGGCAATTCCCCAACCTACGTGTAATCCAGGACGGGGATTAGAGGGCTAATCCCCACGGTCTGTCTGCCAGGCCGGCGCCGTCCTGGCACGGGGACTTGGACGGCGACGCCTGTTTCCACGCCAAGGAAACCCCGCCGTCCAGGGCGGGAGGAGGCACCGTGGAGGCCAGGCCAGCACTTGCCCTGCTGGGGGAGGAGGGGGGGTGCATCTACTGCAATGGACGGAGGAGCGGGAGGTAGCGAAGACCTTACCTCCCAGCCCTGGCCGGTGTGGCTCAGTGGATAGAGCATCGGCCTGCGGACTGGAGGGTCCCGGGTTCAATCCCGGTCAGGGGCATGTGCCTTGGTTGCTGGCAGATCCCCAGTAGGGGGCGTGCAGGAGGCAGCTGATGGATGTTTCTCTCTCATCGATGTTTCTAGCTCTCTATCCCTCTCCCTTCCTCTCTGTAAAAAAATCAATAAAATATATATTTTTAAATAAATAAATAAAAGGTGCTCATTTCTGCCCGTCACAGATAAGACACGATGAATAAAGATAAGACACAATTTATAGCCCTCACCGGCGTGGCTCAGTGGATAGAGCGTCGGCCTGCGGACTGGAGGGTCCCGGGTTCGATTCTGGTCAAGGGCATGTACCTTGGTTATGGGCACATCCCCAGTAGGGGGCGTGCAGGAGGCAGCTGATGGATGTTTCTCTCTCATCAGTGTTTCTAACTCTCTCTCTCTCTCCCCCCACCCCCCCCCCCGCCTCTTCCTTTCTCTCTGAAATCAGTACAAATACATTTTAAAAAAAGAAAGACATTGGCCTTTGTCTGGCTCTGGGGTTTCCAGGAATAAGATGGAATAAGACGGGCGTTAATGACGGATTGAGATCCCGCAATCCCTTTATGCTGGGTCATTCCCTGACCTTCCTGTAATCCAGGACGGGGATTAGAGGCCTAATTCCCATGGGAATCGGACTGTGACCTCCTGGCTCATGGGTCGACCCTCAACCACTAAGCCATACCGGCCGGGCCTTCCAGCCAGTTACGGACGGTCGGACGGACGGTCGGACGGTCGGACGGACGGTCGGACGGACGGACGGAGGGCGGCCTGCTCTTGGTGTCAGCGGTGAGGGCAGCCCGAGGACGGCTCGCCCTCACGTTGCCATGGACACGCCTGTGCTGTGTGATGTCACAGGAGCGGGGCGGGGGGTCCCAGGCAGGAAACTGGGGAGCATCCTGGGAGGTTCCTGGCACAGGTACCGCTTCGCCAGGCCTGGGACCCGTGTTCCCTCCACGGCGTGTGGCCCTAGGACAGGCGAACGCTGCCCAGCATGCTGGAGAGGGCACGTTCCGTTCGAGCGGGGGATCGTTGCGGGTGCAGCAATCAGGGAGGACTCCCTGGGGGAGGTGGCCTTCAGCTGGGCTGGGAGAATAAGTGGTATTTGGCGGGGGGTGTGTTTGCAGAATGAGGGCTGTGGAGCGAATGCCCCTTTTTATTGAATTTTAAAAAGAGAGGCGAGCCCTGGCCGGTGTGGCTCAGTGGATAGAGCGTCGGCCTGCGGACGGAAGGGTCCCGGGTTCGATCCCGGTCAAGGGCATGTACCTTGGTTGCGGGCACATCCCCAGTGGGGGGCGTGCAGGAGGCGGCTGATGGATGTTTCTCTCTCGTCGATGTTTCTGACTCTCTCTTCCTCTCCCTTCCTCTCTGTGAAAAATCAATAAAATATATATATTTTTTTTTAAAAAAAAAGAGAAGCAGAGAGAAAGATAGAAACATCCATGATGAGAGAGAATCACGGACCGGCTGCCTCCTGCACGCCCCCACTGGGGATCGACCCACAACCCAGGCATTGACCGGAATCGAACCCGAGACCCTTCTCTGTCTGCGGGCCGACGCTCTATCCACTGAGCCACACCAGCCAGGGCTCCATTTAACCTTTTGCGCTCGGATGTCGAGATTAAGATTACTCTTTGAGTGTATCAATAAGTTGACCTATAAAAAAGAATCCAAATAAGTTAGTTTGCATGAAAAGAAACTCCAGTTTTTTTATCCTACCGCCACGCTTTGTAAAATCTGGGGTATTTAAAAAAATTAAATCCCGAGTAGGATAAAGGAACCGAGGAAAAAGCAAGCGAGTGCAAAGGGTTAATTCAGAGTGCTCTGAATTGAAAGGCAATTAGGAAGCGTCTGTGAAATATTTATTATTCCTCGGAGACAGACGGCACAGCCTCGGGGTGGAGGCGGGAAGACTTGGACACGGGGAAGGGTGTTGAAGAAAAAAAAAAAAAATTATTTTTTTTTCTGGGAGAACACGGCAAACCTGAAATGAAATGAGATAATAAATCGAGAGCCGGCAAAAGAAACCCAATAGAAATAAGAAATGAATACTAAGATACCTTGAGGCGTTTCGAGAATCGAGACTTTTTTATTTTTGTCTTTTTAAAATGTATTTATTTGTTTAAAAAATATATTTATTGATTTCAGACGGAGGTAGGGAGAGGGAGAGAGAGAAAAAAAACATTCAAATGATTGCCCGGCCGGTGTGGCTCAGTGGTTGAGCGTCGACCTGTGAACCAGGAGGTCAGGGTTCGAGTCCCGGTCAAGGGCACATGCCCAGGTTGCGGGTTCGATCCCCAGTAGGGGGCGTGCAGGAGGCAGCCGATCCATGATTCTCTCTCCTCATGGATGTTTCTCTCTCTCTCTCCCTCTCCTTTCCTCTCTCTGAAATCCATAAAAACATATTTAAAACTAAAAACAAGAAAAAATAAATGGAACCTTAAAAATGTATTTTTTTTTAAAACCCCAAAGTCGCCGAAACCGGTTTGGCTCAGTGGATAGAGCGTCGGCCTGCGGACGGAAGGGTCCCGGGTTCGATTCCGTCAAGGGCATGTACCTTGGTTGCGGGCACATCCCCAGTGGGGGGCGTGCAGGAGGCAGCTGATCGATGTTTCTCTCTCATCGATGTTTCTGACTCTCTCTCCCTCTCCCTTCCTCTCTGTAAAAAAATCAATAAAATATATTTTATTTTATTTTAATACAGTTGCCTGGACGTTGGATAAGGATATAAACCTCTCGTCCTCCTGGAAAAGGAATTGGGTTCCCTCCACCTCCCGACACGTTAGAAAATTTCACCCGGCGTCTTAAAAAGGGGGGATGAAACCCGGAGATAAAAAGACTCCTCGCGTTTGCATAAATCAGAACCCGCCCGTTGAGCAGGAGTTTGCAGGAAGGTAACTTCCCACCGTCCTCCTAATTGGTCCGCCGGAATCTGGCCCATCACCGGCTTTATTTCATTTCATTTCATTTTATTTTTTCATTACGAGCAGGTTTGCGGGGCAGAATGCCGACTGGCGCTTGGGAATTTGAAAGTCAAATGCGACATTTGCATAAAGCTTTCCTGTCACCTCTCGGCACCTCTGAGCTTTGGTGGGGTTGTGCCTGCAAAATATAAAATAAAATATAAAATCCTTTTAAAGTTTCTTGCTTTCTGCAGGTGCTTCTTTTTTAAAAAAAAATACATTTTATTGATTTTTTTTTACAGAGAGGAAGGGAGAGGGAGAGAGAGTTAGAAACATCGATGAGAGAGAAACATCCACCAGCTGCCTCCTGCACGCCCCCTACTGGGGATGTGCCTGCAACCCAGGTACATGCCCTGACCGGAATCGAACCCGGGACCCTTCAGTCTGCAGGCCGATGCTCTATCCACTGAGCCACACGGTCAGGGCTTCCCACTTCATCTTAAAAGCTGGCCTTACGGAAAATAGCATTGGCTGTCTTATATTACACAGCGTTTGTAGCAGGAAATGGAGTTTGCTCACGTAAGCTCTAAACTGCCCACTGAGCCCGGGATCACTGACCACAGAACCCGATTTATACCGCGTGGACTCGCCAGCGACCGAGATAATCCGGACATCGGGCGAGGTTGGCGCGTGCACCGTGCCCCCGCCCGCAAAGCGTGGTTCTGGCAGATTCGTATCCAAACACATGTGAACGCTCATTCCCACCCAGAAGGTCTGGCTTCATTGCTTACTGATTTGCTTGCCTCTGCTCACATGGAAGGCTCACGAGAGAAGAGGTCTCCGTTGTGTGAAAAACCACGTAGCAATGCCCAGTGCCTGGTCGTTAATTTATGTCTGTTAAATGAATGGATGGATGGGTGGGTGAGTGGATGGATGGATGGTGGTGGTGGATGGATGGATGGATGGGGTGGTGATGGATGAATAGATGGATAAATGTGGATGGATGGATGGATGGATGGATGGATGGATGGATGATGGATGGGTGGGTAGATGGGTGGATGGGAGGATGGTTGGATGGTTGGATGGTTGGATAGATGGATGGATGGTATAGGACGTGGATAGATGGATGGATGGATGATGGATGGATGGATGGATGGATAGATGGATGGGTAGATTGGTGGATGGATGGATAGGTTAATGGATGGATGGGTGGATGGATGGATGGATGGATGGATGGTGATGGATGGATGGATGGATGGGTGGTGGGTGGATGTGGATAGCTGGATGGATGGGTAGATGGGTGGGATGGTAGATGGATGGGTGGATGATGGATGGATGGATGGATGGATGGATGGATGGATGAATGGATGGATGGGTGGGTGGATGGTGATAGCTGATGATGGATGGATGGTGGATGGATGGATGGATGGATGGTGGGATGGATGATGGATGGGGGTGGTGGTGATGGGTGATGGATGGATGGATGGATGGAGATGATGGATGGATGGAGTGGATGGATGGATGGAT